>CM049320.1:51598569-52198569 GCA_026874595.1 Sipunculus nudus
ACAATAAAGATATCAGGGTAAGCCGCGAGAGGGCAGCACAATAATGTCCTCAGCTAGAGGTGAAGGTCGATCGGGTTACCAAAGATTTGATCGCTGTGGCATACTTTGAGCTGTGAAGATTTCTGAAATGGCCGTTAATTCTTACAAAGGTCGCAGTGTAAAGGCAAACATTTAAACTTTACGGTTACATTTAGTTACATTAGTTACAGTAAATAAACCATTCATTTGCCAATAATTTCCCGAGATTAAAGGTAAATGTCCAAACGAGTCCAAAGTGGAGAAACCTCGGTTATATCATCAATGAAATCAGTCTGTAAAATAACATGTAGAATTATAATTACACATCATAACATTTGTTGCCTCGAAATGATGGCATTTATTTCAAATATCATGAGTTATAATTAGTATCCAGAGTTTAAGATAATGTTTCAAGAACACGTTCTGTATACCATGTACTGCAGAATCAATTAGTAATTTGTATTTATACCAATAAGAGCTATCAAAATATAAAATTACTGATGTTACTATTTCTGATTTGGACTTTAAATTTATCTGCAGCTTTTACTTTAGAAAGATCCTCAATTATCTACAAACCTTTCAATAACGTTCTCTGCAGTTGAGATGTGGTGTTTTAACGTCTAAATCTTATATATTTGTCTGGGATAGTCCATATAATTCACTGATATTATAATATAATTGAAACCTTTAAATGATTGATATCAGTAGAAAAAAATAATCAAGCAAAAAGATATTGGTCAATTTATTCCTTATAACTTTAAAATCCTTTCTTCAGGTGATATTAGGAGGTGGTCGGTCATATTTTTTGCCCAATACGACCTTTGACCCCGAATACGGCAACACCATGATGGGCAAGCGCTACGATAGCAGGCACATGATACAGGTAGATTTATTATACTTATGTTTGTAATAAAAATCCAAGTCTTCACTCTGATCTATATTCGTAAATTTAGTACATTTTTAGCTCAGCGGACTGAAAGTCACCTGAGCTGTGGTGATCACCCTTCGTCCGTCTTCTGTCCGTCAAACCGTCCGTCCGTTGACAAGGAACAAATCGTTACCGTTACACCTGGAAACGTATTTTTAAATATCTTGAAAGGTACTGAAAAAAAATCTCCTCGGAAACCTGAAATTAAGTCTCTGTAACTCATATTTTCCGAGCTGTGGAGCTCAGAATAACCCCCAAGAGTATTAAAAATTTGTAACAAAAGCTCCTGTATTTGAATAAATAATGCATTTATTCCCCTGATATTTGCATGTATATTGAACATGGCGTGTTTCATCAGTTCCAACAGACTGGCGGCGCCACCTTATTTTTTGTTCGAATTTTTACACATATTTTATCAACAGGGCACACACCATAACTGTTAGACCTTAAAACTTCTAACTATACCTACAGAGAGTTCCTAAACAAGTCCTTAGCACTCAGTGAGTCAGATGGGTCACAAATCGAATTTGCCTAGAATAATCATACATGACCACCTGGGAGGTCCATGAAAGTATCCTTGGACCTGAAATTATGCCACTGGGAGTTATTTTCTGCAAGCTGTGAGAAAGAACATGATTTTAACATTGTCTGTCAGATGGGCATAAATGGTAGCAGCTGAATGTAGAATAAGGTAACTGTAACCTATATCTAAGGTCTGTTGGCTAAATGCATGATTTAAGCACTCTTCGAGTCATTCACCCATTTTCAAAGGTTCATTGAATTAGCTGAGCGTCATAGCCCATAGGTCACTTGCATATAGTTAAATGTAGTTTTCTTTGTTCTAGTTTAAGGAATTATGGTCATACATAAATTTATCTATACATCTGTTGCAGTCATTAGCGCGGGTGAAAACACAGCTGGTTTATTAACTATGCTTCACTCCGGGAAGCTCCTTTGCTTAGCTTCACTTCCTCACTCGTTTTTTCAGCTCAGCTGACTGGAAGTCATCGAATTTTACCCTCAATTTTTGAGACCTTCAAAGCTTTGGTCTTCTGGTAACAGGGCACAAATCTTAACCATTCAGTCTGTAATCTTTTAATTTAAAACTAGGGAGGTCCATTAAAATCTCCTTTGAAACATAACATTAGGTATCTGTTACCCATATCTTTAAAGCTATAGGGCTTTAAAGTACCATTCAGTATAACAAAAAATTTGATAAAAACCCTCTAGTTTCTAAACAACTAACGCATCGATCACCATGGTTCTTTGCATGCATATTAATCAGGGAGTGTTTCATTAGTTGCTAGACCTTTTAAAATGTTTACGCATTTTGTTTTAATTAAATTTTGAGACTTTCAAAGAGGCGGTCGTCTGTTAACAGGGCAAAAAAATCGTAACAAACGGACCTAGAATATCCTTACCTGACATCCTGGGAGGTTCATAACAAATCTACTTAGAAACCTGAAATTAGATCTCTGTTACTCAAATCCTCCGAGCAATGCACAGTTGATTTTGGATACCACCTACAAAATTTGACATTCAAATGATGAAACTCATTTTGTGAATGTCTTCCTAGTCAGCTGAGCGTCATGACCCATGGATCACTTGTTTTTATTTCGTGCCAGTTATGTCAGAGTTAATAATTTGGCGATCGTGTATCTATAATAACATATTTAGTACTTGATTATTTCCAAACAGAAGGGGCTACTTCCTCTTAGCTTTTCAGATGCAAAAACAAGAAAAAACAATAAAAATATGTATTTTGCATTTGTTTACATTTAAATATAATAACATTGAGCACCGTGATCCATGAGTCCTTTATTAATCACCCACAAATTGCTCTGCCAGTGTTCCCTGAAAAGGCTATTTCGTCCATTCAACATCCGGACATATTTATTCACGGACCAGTTAGATGACGTCACAGACGTCAGTTACTCATGTACTCAAAAACCTCAGGTTAAAGCGGCCTATTTCAGGATCCGGATAAGGTGTCCCCTTCTGTAACGTCATGACTGAGCAGGCATTAAATTTTGCAGCGCATCAGTAAATTTCAGGCAAAAATTATTTTAGGGTGCACTAAATAATTAAGGCAGGTTGTTGATAGGAGAAATTTGAAAATTTAAAATAAAAGGGGTTGGCCTTTTATAAATTGAAGGTGAATTGAACGTCGTATATGCGTTTCTGTGAAAAGGCATGACAGGTTGGGACATCTAATGGCCAGTTTTCGGAGCTGTCATATATTGCAATATTCCGCGAACATGAAAAACATAACCCCCTGTTTTCTTGGGAGAAAATTAAAACTAGGGTGTTGAGCATGAGTTTGCTGTATCACTTGATGCCAAACACACGATAGAAAAAAGTGCGCCTTACATGATAATATACAGGGCCTTAATATACGTCCCTCTAACCTTCATTAGCATTACAGTAATAATGTCTGTATTTGTACAAGGCCTGGCTAACAGACAAGAGAACTCGAGGAATCGCTGACGCCAAGTACAAATACGTTGAAAAGATGTCAGAGTTCACCGCCGTTGACCACAACCAAGTCGACTATCTAATGGGTAGGTGAATAGCAAATGAAACTACAGACAGGGTGCAAGTATTAAATGGATTATGTATAAACTAATTCACGTCTTTAACCCTGCTCTAGCAACATTACATGGGATTTCGCACTCGTCGGCCGATCAACATAGCGGCTTTCATTAATTCCAACCAGTTTTGGTACACAATCTCCAAGCACTCGTTTTGTCGATTATTCACCTTTTGTTCTTAATAACCATTCACACATTAACATGGGACTGTACAGAGTGTTTACTAATCTTCTAAATATCCGTTAATATTCTTTAAAACTGTCCTGGTATATATATACACATATATATATATATATATATATATATATATATATATATATATATATATCACCAATATAGTTATTTATTACAGTTTTTGATATCAGAAATTGTATTTGATATATTTTTATGGGACCACAACGCTTCTCTTTTTATATTGTATTTCAAGTGAACGAATATGATTTAATTTGCAGATCAGTTAGAAAGTACACTTACAGACGTCATGCGTGGTGTTAAGTCAGGGACAAATTCTTGTTATTTGGAATGTTATGTGAATTTGTTGACTTTGGTGTGGCATGAGTTAACATTATTTACAGTATTTTCTTCTCGAAACGTAGAGAACGATGCCAAGTGAATCTTAAGGGAATCATTTCCATGTTTTCTCTTAAACCTTTACGATTGGCGTCGGGTCTTAAACCACGCCATGTATCACAAACTACCTCGGCGTATACAATATTTCATTTTGTCGGGGTATCGTATCTAGCGCCACCTATCTGGAATGAATTAAGATGGTCTTCCAGTACGAATTAATGAAAGGGTAATTTGCTAGTGTTCAATAAATGAAGTAGTAATTCTTTTATCCTTTCAGGCTTGTTTGAGCCAGGGCACATGCAATATGAGGCCGACAGAGCCAACGACCGTTGGGGTGAGCCATCCCTGGCCGAGATGGTGGAGAAAGCCATTCATATTTTAAAACGCAACAAGAACGGGTTCTTCCTTGAAGTAGAAGGTAATTCTCTCAGCAAACGGTATAACTTTGAAAATTTCCTTGTCGTAGTAGCATTATTGCAATTCCTCTTCATAGTATTATTGTCGTAATTCTAGTATTGTCCCCAAAATAACCTTACGTAGCAAATCAGTTGTAAAAGTAACTTATTTTAGGATAATTTTGCCCCTTTTCAGTAGGCCACGCCCAACATTAAACTTGCTGGTATATAAGTTATGACATAAATGTTTCTTTTAACAGATGATAGCATTCCCAAAATTTCCTTTGCATTGGTCCATTATATTAAAACAACACGGCCACTGCTCCGCTTACGCAAAATTACATAACATTCAACTTATGATTTGACAGATAGACCGTCTCCTACCGAGGCCCTAACTTTTCGTTATAAAGTGTCAATCATCTTTTTTTGTTGACAGGCGGCCGCATTGACCACGCCCACCACGAAACGAATGCGTATCGTGCCCTTAGGGAAACCATTGCGTTTTCTGATGCTGTCCAGACGGCTGTACACTTGACCAGTGACGATGATACCTTGATTGTGGTCAATGCAGACCACTCACACGTGTTCACCATCGCTGGTTATCCGTTTTGGGATGATAATATACTCAGTAAGTTAAAAGTAATCCAATTTCATTTTATGGGTTGAAATTACAAAAGAAAATAATATTATAAATGAGCGCTTGCTATAAGTTAGGACGTAATTGACCTCAGCATGAACTTTACGTAACCTTAATAGCATATTCATTTAAAGAATAATCATGAGCATTTCTCTTCCGTGCAGCCAACTAAGTCGCCGATATCACTGTATACTGTGAATCACCTGACAATTATAAAATTTTCATATTTTCGGAGAGCTCTCCAAAACAGAACACGTGTAGTCTGTACAAGTACCCACGTCGACATGTTTTTTGCGATATGTTTTATATACAAAGGAGACAGTTTAAAAAGCTCTAGGCCATAGGTTGCAGCATCCATTTCCCCGACTACCGAGTGAATAATTATGTCTTGCCTGGCTGGCACGTTACTCGTATGAGACAAATAATTGAAATACTGCAAGACGGTTCACAGTGTCTGCGATATATTCATCAGTGCAGAGACTCCAGTCAATGCGACTTCTACGTCATCGACCTTTACGACGTCATTATTGTCCTGCAAGCAGCTCTGTGTAGGAGCGTTTTGGGGGCTCATTATAATAATTGGGTCATAAGGGGGGAGCATAAGGGCTCTGGTGGTGTAATCAATTCAAACAAAGCAGGGAATCACTTCGTCAAAAAATCACGCTGTTAGTTAAAATAAGGATTGTTATGATATATACATGAATGTACAACATGCATAAAATAAGTTTGCATGCCCCATATCCCACTGCGAAATTGTGATACTGTATGAACTAAGTTTGTAATTTTGCTCATTTGATTACTTATTATTAACTCTATACTTCTTTTTTGCAGGCGCACCAGGTATGGGGCTTGACATGAAACCCTACACAACGCTGAGCTACGCAAACGGACCTGGTTACTATAGCAACAAGAACGAGACTACAAATGAACGTATTGATCTCAGTAACGTTGATACAAGTAAGTGATTTTTATCACCTTTTTTTCAAATAAACGCATAAATGTCTAGTCAAACGGTGATATAATAATTAGAAATGGGATTTGACCATAATCAGATCTACACAGTTAACTCGGGTTTCCAATAATGACATCAGCATAACTAAATATTTTATCAATGTATTATTATGAATGGTTCAATTAAGTCTTTCATGGCACATGCCTTTGCTCTGATACATTTACAAAAAGCAATCCATGAATATATAAGAACTAGCTCAAATTGGACAGTTCATAATTCAAGGGTCTGCGGGGAGTTTCATGCTACCAGTACCTGATATACAGCGCTACTGAGTATTATCACGGTGATATATTTTTAAAATATACTGTATTATTGACGTCACCTATGCAGCATAAGGCTATGTCAAGGTAGGGACAAACTTAGGATAGGGCGGTGCCATGGGCTAATTTCGCCTAGGCGAAGGTTCCCCTTCAAATCTCGTAGAAACTTTTTTTTTAAATCAGGGGTAATGGTGCAACCTGGTGTTCCTGTTTTAAATAATTTCTATTTACAGTTTATTTTGTTTTAAATAGAGGGGATAGGGCGCCCCCTAGATCCAGCTCAATTATCAGCCAAAAGTTAAAAGGAGGCGAAAAAAAATGTCTTTTATGTTGCTACTTCCGGGCACAAAAATGGCCAAGGTTTGGGCGATCAGCGTTGTTTGTATGATTGCGTTGGTGCATTTTTAACTTCCTTGTTTATAAATAATAGTACGAAAGAGAATCATTGTTTTTGTCTTACAATAGTTTGGTAAGAGACACTCTCTTTGTCACACTAGATAAGATAAGGAATTGGTAGTTTATACACGATGCAAAGTCCTCTCAGGCTTTCCGGTCACTCATTGACAGAACACTGACGACTGGATAGATTGATTTTGTAAATGAAGCTTATTGGTATAGCTTTACAGTTCACATTTACTATCAGTTTCTTGATCCCTAAGTCAAACCAAATAAAAAGTCCCCCAAACCATATCGGGAGATTCGTGCTGGCTCGCTGGCTGGGAGCTAACTCACTTTCCGTCTCAACCCGGGCTCTTCCAAAAAAAAAGTCCACTTCCCGGTCTAGAGGTCTCCCTAAAATTTCTATGAACATCTCAAACCGCTATTACCTGTCAATCATAAAAGATCTGTTTTTGATACTAAATAATTTATTTTGCTACAAAGGTCAATATTTCAACCTGAGTTTGCTTCTTACACCTCAGTGCACCTGGGGGTCTTATCTAAGAGGCGTGGGGAAAATTACAAATATTCCGCTGGTCAGGGAAACCTGGCGATATACCCCCTGCCACGCAGGTAATGCTCTGCTTGACATAGTTGTCAACACCTACGTGGCATTTAAAAGTTCAAATACTCATATGTGAAGTATCTGTATATAAATACATCCCTGCACTAACTGACACTCCCCAATGATTTGACATTTTAACATATATACATACATAATGGAACATAAAATAGATTATTCAACATTCAATCACCAATTGTTAATGGGAACTCTTCAACTAGTCAAACGTTCTCGGTACTATGTATATATATATATATATATATATATAGTTTTTTTTCATTTCCAGCTACAAAAGATTATGTACAAGATACCAACGTGCCACTGAGACGTGAGACACACGGCGGGGAAGATGTTCTTATTTACGCCAGAGGACCGCTGGCGCATCTTTTCCATGGCGTCCACGAACAGAACTACATTGCGCATGTCACTATGTACGCATCCTGTGTGGGTCCAAACAAAGACCATTGCAAAGGAGGCAAAAAAACGCCCCCAGACTGCCTAGTCTCGTCTGCCAATCGGTTTCCTGTTCCGGGTTACGTCATTCCCTTAGTGGCTATACTAGTTACAGTAATGCTCAAAAGGTGTCGCTGATACAGGGTCACGACCAATCCACTGTACTTAGTATTGTTTCTTTTAACTTCAGTTCGTTACATTTTGTATTATGGCCTTTTTTAAATACATTTGTCTAACATCAAATGAAATAAAAACGTATCTGCATATGATTATCTCTTATCATCTGAAAACGGGCAATGTCCTAAAATTTGAAATGCATCGGTTATTCATCATACTAACTTTAATAACGTTGCATATATTTTATTTCGAATCTTTGTCAGATCGGGGCCCGTAATTTCGTTATTTGTCATCCCAAAAGACATAAACAATAAATTCCGACATAAATCCATCAATAACGTGACCTTATCAGTCCTTACAAATGGGTTATTTCTAACATCCCCCCCACCCTATTATATGTTTCTTAGTCACACAGTCTCATTATATTGTAGCGCCATAAAGGCCCTCTGGCATTACGACCAGATCAAGTCAGATCAAGTAGACGTACAAGCCCAGTTATCATTGCCTACTGATTCGGGTTGTCATATGAAATAAAATAAACATACATTCATAATACTGTTCAAACTTTGATACAATTGCAATTGCCCTGCGAGATTAAGTATATAAATATATACTGTTTATGAATCTGATAATTTAACAGTACACTTCCATTGGAGTTAGTTTATTTCAGTCATTTTATATTTTGTTTTTATTTAAAACACTGTTTACTATGTAAGTAAAAGCCATAAAAAGGTCATAAATATGCATCAATGCATTAATGTTAGTACCCGCAGGTTTCGTGCGTGGCATTCATCTGGTGAATGAATACTGTTGGTTTGTGTTTGTTAATGTATGAGTGCGTGTGCAAGTTTATGTTAGTTTAGTTGGTTTATGTTGTATGATGCCTGCAAAGGTTAAGGGATTTACTTCGTTAATCAAGGAGTGGCGTTCTTTTGTACGTCATGATTTGTAGCTTTTCTTGTTCGCACAGGTTACACCTGTTAGTTATTGTTGCATGTTATATTTATATATATATATATATATATATATATATATAGAAGGTAGTGTTACCCTCCGATGTAAAGTGCTCTATGGCCTACAGACTAGGCCAGAGCGGTATAACTCTGGAGAAAAACAACACTGTTAATTCACAACAGTCTGTTTCACGGGGTGCGACCCGATCATCAGGTGAATGTGGTTAGAATCCATTCTAACCACATTCACCTGATGATCGGGTCGCACCCCGTGAAACAGACTTTTGTGAATTAACAGTGTTGTTTTTCTCCAGAGTTTTATATATATATATATATATATATATATATATATATGATTATATATATATATATATATAAGATAATAAAAATGCATCAGTGAATCCATTCTAGAATCCATTCTAACCACATTCACCTGATGATCGGGTCGCACCCCGTGAAACAGACTTTTGTGAATTAACAGTGTTGTTTTTCTCCAGAGTTTTATATATATATATATATATATATATATATATATATATTTATATGATTATATATATATATATATATAAGATAATAAAAATGCATCAGTGCATTAATGTTAGTACCCGCAGGTTCGTGCGCACTGCGTGGCACTCTTTAGGTCAGGGTGTTGATTTGTTTTTGTTAATGTTTGAGTGCGTGTGAAAGATTATTGTTTGCTGTATAATTCCTGCAGGGGTTAAGGGATTCACTTCTTTATTAACGAGTGGCGTTCTTTTGTACGTCATGATTTATAGCTTCTCTTATTAGCTAACACCTGTTAGCTATCGTTGCCTGTTATATATATATATATATATATATATATATATATATATATATATATATATATATATACGTTGGAACCTCTTTACAAGGGCACTTCCTATTTAGGGCCACCTACGGGCAGTCCATTGAAGGTAGGTACTGAAATCTAAACTTCCTTACTAAGGGCTCCTTTTATTGAGACCGGTCCCGTCAGTGAATTATATTTTATATATACATTGGAACTTGTCTGAAAGACCACCTTTCTAATATGATCCCTCGTCTAATAAGATTGCTGAGAGCACGAAAAGTGTTGACATTTGTTATAACTGACCTGTCAGATAAGGCCATCTGTGAATTCAGACCACTGTTGGCGAGTCTCATTGGTGGTCTCATAACACAGGTTTCACAGTACTGTATACAGTTCTTATAGCTTTTTGTTCCACAAACAATGACGTCATTCTGTGATGATTACATGGCAGAGATGACCGTCCATTCATTTAAGCAGAAAATACATTAACTTTTTTTTTTGTTTGTAATTGCAGTTCCATCTGAGTATCAGTTTGTTATCTTTTTGCCAATGCAATAGTATGTGTACATGTGCCTAATGATTATATTGGCATATGAAGGATGATATGTGTAACCAATAAGTGCTTTGGGTATATGATTCTTATATATAAAAGGGTATAATATTAAGAGGTAATGACTGAATGCCTATGAAACAGACTTTTTAATCATATAAAAATTGGGTTTTATCAAATGGAAACTGTACAAATATTTTAACAAATTTAAATAATTATGTTCACTGCTTTTTGTTTATATTTGATTGAATGCACATTTAATGAGAAAGGGCTGCATTGATAAAGGTAAATCATTAAGTGGAGACGGTAAAAGTCTCTTCTGTCAATCAATACATATATATATATATATATATATATATATATATATATATATATATAGTTGATTCAGACATTTTCGTGGTTCCAAACTGTCGTGGTCTTGACATGAAACACTTTCTGGTGTTAAAACTTTCATGAACTAATCGTTTCTGAGTAGTTTCTAATGATGTTTAATGACTTTACTGAAAACGTTATTCACGACAAGCAGCGCAACTTCTGATGATATGTGTGTGTGTGTGGAAGAGAAGAGAAAGAGAGAGAGAACCAGAGAGAGACACAGAGAGAGAGAGCAAGTCAACGTGTTCTAGTGTAAGTGAAGAAGTACTTTAATATAACCACATAAAAATACGTCACTGCTCAAATCTTTTGAGTTTAACTCAATACGAGGTAGAACGGAATTTTTTTTTTATCAATAGGTCATTGCTTACCTTTGAAGTGAGATTATGTAGGCCCACACGATGCCGTTACTAAATGAAGCGCCAGGAGGGGCTTCTGTAAACTTATGAACCCTTCTGTAATATACTTATTAATTTTATTGGAAAATTATCCATGACTTCCACGAAAATAAAACTCTTATGAACAATCCATAATCTACATTATATAATGTACAATTAGTATTATGTTTAACTTCTGTAATAAACCATATGATCGTGGGAATGTTTATGTCATGAGAAAATATCATAGACTTCCACGAAAATAAAATCCTCACGAACAATTCATACTCTACATTATATAATGTTCAATATGATGAATTATCCGATTGTAAATAGAGAGAGAGAGACACACAGACAGACAGACGTAAGATTTTAAATAGATCCATTCTAATTGTCCAGTGTCCAGTTTTACCAGTCTTTGACCAGTGCCGCCAGTCTGGATCTAGTGCCACCGGCTGGGGTTCAGTACTGTATTTCTGTGGAAGAGTTTTGTGTTAGAGAATACTCCTCGCAGGAGTCTTGAAAGGACCTAGCCTTATTAAATTCCTCTCAGGAATCGACTGAAGTTTTTACTCCGCAAGCTACGGAATCTTCTTTGGAGTCAGACTGCACGTTTGCTCAAACTCTTTGTTAGAGTCAATAAAGGAGTTGTACCCCTTATTTACATGAAAAGAGCCTGGCTCTTGTACAATGCTATGCATAGATTTTGAAACAAAACAGACGGTTTGCTATTTGGTTTATTCGCAAGTTCCCAGCAGTCAAATATTAGATGACCTTCCTTCTTGCAGTAATGACAGATTTTCTTTCCAAATGACTGGTCTTTGTTGGACATAGACACAGTGGACGTGGACTGAGATGTAACAATGTACTTTGTTGAACTACCAGGACTACTAGTACTGGGTGACTGCGCTTTAAACTTCTTTTTACCATATCGATTTACACTCTTTTTTTTGTGAATGACTGGTTTGATTTGCTAGTAAAGGACATTTTGTGTGTTTATGAATAATCATCAGCAAATTGAGCAGCAATTTCAAGTGTTTCAGGACTTTTCTCATCAAGAAAAGTTTTAACGTCTGCGTTAATGCAGTGCTTAAATTCTTCAAGCAAAATAAACTGGCGCCAATTGTCATAATCTTTCATTACAATTTTCTTTCCAATTTTCCTTAGGCCTTTTTAAATTTTATAGCTACTTTCTCAAAGTGTAAGAAATTTTTATCAACCTCTTTTTCTTGAAAAGTTGGGACAAGTCTTATGTGTTAGCAACATGAAAACTGTGAGTTTGGGCAGCACGTAGACTATGTTCTAGTTTATGGCTTTCTAACTCCAGTCGTTTTAACTCATTTAACTCTTTTTCCTTTTCTAGTCTGTCTCTTTCTATTGTTTTATCTAGTCTTTCTCTTTCTAACCTTTCATGTTCTCTTTTAATGCTAGCTAATGCTAATGTTGCATTTCCAACTTTTTAAATTCTAATTGCATAGCAAGGCTGCCATTTTTTATGTTTCCACTTCACTGTCTTCAATCAAACCTTTGCTAACTAGATCTTGCATGATTTTAGCAATGATATCAAGCTCTCTCAAAGCTTTTTTTCACACTTAGCCCCAAGTGTTGTCCCAAACGCAACAATTGCTTTTGTCAACTTTTCAAGCTGATCAGGGTCGGGATCGTCAACAAATGTCTCAGTTTTGATATCTGCCATTTTAAGATGTTAAAACAATTATAAAAACACTGAGATAAATCCTGTAAACAATGTAATGTAAACAATATGTTATCTCGTAAACAATGTATTGTAAACAATGTGTCTAGGCCAAAGCCTAATAAATTTGCAAAACTATTAAGCTTCCCGGACGAGCCCACAATTGTATGTTACGGAACCTAATATCAACAGATCACGTAGTCGTGACGAGCCTAAATTTTGTTATGGAGATAAAAACAATAATCAGATTCTGTAACACTATGCAGCGTGAAATGTCTAGGGGAATGATTAAAGAAGTCAGTGGTTTTTTTGTTAACAAATAACTTTAATTTATTCTTGAAACAACCATAACGTTACGATAGACTAAATCAATACAATTTCACAGTATAACAACAGTACAACAGCAAATCAATACAAGTACATAAATAAAGTGTACAATACCTGGATACCTCCACTGTCGCAGCGCCAAAAGTCCTATAAATTGTTTAAGCCGGATGAACATTTCACTCAAATGTTCTCAGAGAATAACGGTCCAATGTAATAACAAAATCAATCTACTGTTATCCAAAAGTGAAATCCTAGCAGTGACCCGAAAGGTAAACTGAAGACTATATCAAATCCGTTACACATTTCGAAGAAGATCTATAAATGCTGCCTTTATCGGAAAAGGTCCACTCCGCTGAAATATTCTCTCACACCTCTCTCCGGCTCTAACCAGGGTCCACACGTGAGCCGGCCCGGCTCGGCCCGGCGAGAAAGCCCCAGACTAGCATGACCGCTGTGTTTTCATTAGGGCTGCACGCGTGGCCGGGCTATGCCGGCATAGCAACCGCCGATTCTAGCGTTGTACATACACATGTAAGACTGCTGATACAATAAAAAAGACAGCTCTAACAATATATATATATATATATATATATATATATATATATATATATATATATATATATATTCTTTTTGCTTAGCCACTGGCTCATTTGTGTACCTGAGTGCCAATATGGTGAGTGCGCCATCAAAACCCACACCATCTCCACTTTACCACATGTAACCAAAGGTAACCCGGTCCGTCACTTGGTGACTGCAGTCTTTTTCCCTAGAGCACCTGTAAGGACATCTGGTGACACTAATATATGAATCAACATCTCAGAGTCATTCATATTCATTTATATTTGAACATATTAACTTTATTTAGAGAGCCCATTCCACCCGACTGCACTCTTAGTTGTAATACAATATCAGAGAGAAAATTAGACAAATTTCCTTTTCTTAATCTCTCATGTGCTTTTATAGGTAGCTCAATTAATCTCTTTATGTGCGGCATTCCATAATAATGAATGTAAAATATTAGACCACCCTGAGACTGACGAAAGTTGTCTTAAAGGTGCCCATTCAGCTACCTTTCTGGCTTCCTCTGTATATATATTAATGATCTATGGTAATTTTTGCTGTGAAAAGTTCTTACATGGCCTTCGTGAAGGATGTATGAAATTGTCTATCTACTCCATGTTTGTAAACACAGCAATATTGAAACATGTAACCTAAGGTGGTAGGTTGCTTATATGCGGAGTTAGAAAGGTCACTTCTTGCAAAACGCCATTTACAAAACTCTGGCTGATTGACTTGCTGCCAGATGCCAGTGCTGAATTTGTTTGATTATTTAGGCGACCCCCCAAAATATAATAAACACGTTGATGCAAAACGCATGGATATAATTTTATTAGGGTCCTTTAAATAGGAAATATGTTATGTCCGTGAAAAGATATTATGTGGAAAGAGTTTGCGAGGGTATCAAGGGTCTTGTTGGAAGTATTCGTAGTGTTTTGAACGCTTTTTTTTTGTAAGAACATCGCATTACTATAATTCTCTTAAAGGCGTTTTTAATGTATTTTCATGATTATTGTCTTCATATCTTGAACTTATAATATATGTATTCATGAGAATATTCTCTCCTAATATTGGAGGTTACTAAATCGATAAATAAATAAAACAAGCAGCCTGTTTACAATGATATCCACATGTTCTGACCTATTTTCATAAAAAAAGCTCCAAGGGATTACCTTTAGTTTATGAAAGTCAGAAAAAAGATTGGGTCCCCTTCATTCTAGGGTGGTCTTATCAGCCATGTCAGTTATAATCAATGTGAATGATTTATGTTCACTTAAAGAGGTCTTAACGGACAGGATGTCTTATTGGAAAGTGGTCTTTCAGAATATTCAACTGTGTAATTTCACATCGGGCGAGGGAATTTTCCTTAAACTTTTCGAGAGCTCAAAAGTGACTTGACCAAGCTGTCTGTTATAATTGTAGTTAAAACTGTCCCTGGAAATTTTTACATTTTTAGTGGCTAAGATTTTTCGTAATATCTAAAAAGACACTATTTACCATAATACGATATTTTATCAAAAATTTTTGATTGAATCGTGGTGATGATGAAACCCCCCTTCCCCCCTGGAAATTTCTAATCCATAATCCTTAAACCATACCATATCCTGTATCGATAGAAGCTTGTCGATTTTTAATTCTCTCTCTCTCTCTCTCTCTCTCTCTCTCTCTCTATATATATATATATATATATATATATATATATATATATATATATATATATATATATTTACAGTCGGTCCCGTTAAATTGAATATCGTAATTGTTAATCGATTTTATTCATTTAAGCGGGCTGTTAATCTTCAAAATATATATATACTTATATAGTAAACAAAATAGAAAGCTCCATTCTCAATTATCTCTTCTGGGTTTGCATTTTCGGTAGAAAATTGAATAATGGGAATTGTCACACCACATGTAGGCAGCGGACATACATTTCCCAGGACTTCACGCAAAAGTCCAGAAATTTCAAGCCTAGGGGTTAAAAAGAGCTTTTATTCCGAAACGTCACAAATTGCTTTCGCCCATTGTTGATTGGTTCCAGTCTTACAAACAGTTCTTCAACACAATATATAGTTGTCTGGCTTTCCCCAGCCGTTAACTGGCTTAAATACATTTCTTCAACACCCAAAGAGTGTAAACTTCGTACCGGCAAACATAACTATGTCCAGGACAAATAAATGCGGAACTCGACCAACAGCCCACATAGCATAAATCTACGTCTCACGACAGGTCGTCTACGGAACAATTCAACCCTGGTAGCGATATTGGCAAGTGGCCGATAACTTACGCGAATGGTGGCCTTGTGACGTCGGGTGGCCTCAGGCCACTAGCCCTCTGCACCATTCTCGATCTGTTTCCTTCCGTCATATATCGAAATAGTTCCATGAATGAACACCGAATCCAGAATATAATATTTTGTAAGTATACTTCTTTTACTCAAGAACACCACAGGTACGATTCTTTATACCCTGCTATCTTGAGTACACCACATGTATAATGATGCAATATATCCTAGTGGCCTAGGGATACCCTAGGTATAATTTTGTGTATCCTGGTGGCCTAAGGACACCTCAGGAATAATGCTGTATACCCCGTTGGCCTGAGGATAACACATGTATAATGATGTGTATCCTTGTGGTCTATTGGCGGTAGGAAACCTATCGATGTCTATCCCGCACGAGCCGCCAGTTATATCTCACACCAAATACACAGGAGACACATATTTCCCGGGAACTCCAAAGTCCAGAAATTTCAAGTCCAGGGATAACAAACAAAACGAGCTTTCACTCCGAAAGGTCACAAATGGCTTTCGTTAACTATTGATTGGTTTCATTTTTACAAACAGTTTTTTCAACAATACACAGTGGTCTGGCTTTCGCCGCCACTAACTAGCTCCAAATACACAAAGTATTCCTCCACCCTGCTCGGCAAACATATAACGGGCGCGGATCCAGAGGGTCGGGGAGGGGGAGGTTGGGGGAAGAGTCCCCCCCCCCCCCCCGCTCTCAACCAACGACCTTTTTTTTTAGACAAATCTTATGCATGATGTGGGTTTTGTGGGTCGAACCCCCCCCCCCCCCCCGCCCCCAAACAACGACCTTTTTATCGACATTTTTTATGGATGACACCCGTTGACCCATCCCTGCAAAAAAAACCTGGATCCGCGCCTGTATAACTGCTTAGTATCTCCAGGACCAATAAACCGTCGGGCATGTATACAACTCCCGCATGGAAGGATGGCAACAACTGAACTCCGGGAGTTCAAAGGATTAAAACTGGTATTTCAAGTTACAGGTCCCTCAAAGTACCACACCATGAACTCTCCCCGCCGGACGGTCGGGCTTCATCACAGATAAATCGATGGAGTCCGTACGTGTCGAGCTAGTGATGCCGCATAACTCTCACATTAACTAAAACATACGAGAGCCCAAGGACCTGTGATCATTTGTAATGACCAAAAAAAATTCATATAGAATATATTCATATATTAATATATAATATTCATATGTGCCCTGGAATGAAATAATCAATTATTATTCTGAACCTTTCTATTTTTGCCTTTGCCCGTCTGCCAATGAAAATTCTGTGATTTTACATGAAATTCTCCCTTCACCTGTTAAGCAATTCAGAATAATCCGACCTTTCAGCAAAACAAAGACCCCAAATCTTGTAAGATAAAATAATTCCGTATAATGATAATTACTTCATAGGCACACCATTTTTTTAAGAGAAACCTGTGACGTCATGTTTATGAATAAATGAATCACCAAGAGTCCAACCCTCAAAGTCATGGTCACAGTCATTTATGGGCGCCGTCATTTCACCATATCTATGTTTGGGGAATTTTTTTTAGATATTATTCCAATATATATGTAGAGTTTTTATCTTGTTTTCGCGAGGCAGTGATCGGGACGTTTACTGTTCAAACATGCAAGATGCAGAAAAGATGGTGCCAGTCAAGTCCTGTGATATAAAAACAAGAAACTGTCCAAGATGCAGCAACAAATGGTAATTTATGAGAAACCATTCTCAGAGTAGCTGTTGGTTTGTTCAAATAAGCACCAACTGATCAATCCCTATACAAGCCTTTCCGTCCGACGGAGAAAGGCTTAAATACATAAACTCACATGCAATCTTTTTCTAATATGTTGTAAAAACGAAGTATTCTGATAGGGTACTTACTTGAAATGTATAAAAAATAAACTACTAAATTAACAAAAAAATAAAGCTGTTTAAGTAGACTGATACCACCTAAAACGTCTCTTTCATATTTATCTTTGTTCTTAGAACTAGTCACATAAAAAAGTAAAACTGCACGGTATCCTGGATCAGGGTTGGGCCCTATTACAGGCGTTCTATTACTATTACTATTAATAATATTATTACATTACTCAGTTTCTTGTCTATTACTTTTACTATTACTATCCTTGGTTTCACTTACTATTACAATTACTATAACTATTATCAAATAGTGGGATGAGCATATCCTTATAGCTGGTCCTCTAGATCTTACCCCACCTTACTCCCTCTATAAGTGTAGCATTTACTTGTTCCTGTATTTATATTTACCAGAATTCTTTTAAAATTAGAAACGAAACTAAATAAATTGAATTCTTTCATTAATTATGAGCTTTCTTTCGCAACTTTTGCATGAATTTCGGATAAGATCAGCATTATGTTTTTCCCAAAATTTTATGATTAGTATATGCTCCTCTGTGGCTGAGACTATTTGATTTTCTGATTCTGTTTTGCTTTCTATATAAGACCTCACTTGGTCGACCACCTCGAAAATGCGACGACTTTATGACGGAAACACGAGTCACACCAGAAATAAACTTATATTTTCATTTTGTTGCGCTTGAGCTTTCTTTTAAATGTGTCACTCGGACCAGTACGGTTAGTATCTACCGAGTACTCGAGTCTTTGATTGAGTACAACATTAATTCTCAGTGACGAGAATTTTTAACAGGTTGATCTTATTGACAGAGATGGCCGGTAGGTGTCACTAGCATTGAGAAAAAAATCTGTCTGGTGTAAAATATATATTTCGTATGATTTGTCTTATACATGCATCATGTTCGAGCCAAAAAAAAGCTTTTATTTGGTCTACTTTTGTCGTCAATATTCTCCGAAACCGCGTTGCTTATGACGCTGTGCTATACTTCATTTTAAAGGTTACTTTCCAGCAGTGACTTCGCCGATGTGAAAATAAAAAAAAAATCAATGTACACATAATTCTGAGTAATTTTTGCGTGCTTTTTTACATTGTGTGGAGGTTACCACCGAAAACAGCCGAACTGCCTTTGGAAAAGTCCGGAATGCCTGTGTCGTCGCATGGTGATCCGGTTATTGACAACACAGCTCGTGACAAAATCAACCTCCATTGCAGGATTAAAGTCTATTGTACATATAAAAAAACTGCTGTCAGTGACGTATATTTAAACATGTTTTGCCGGACATTTGACCAAGTCACTGGCCCACTTGCATGGTCAGTAAATGTGAAAAATATGTAATCCTTTGACACTCATTTCTTATGTCATCATGCAACAATGGATAATCTCCAAATTCATTTTGCATTATGTTGAAATCACCACACCAACTTTCACTGCACTATCCTCTTGCATTTCATCTTCAACAATATGATAACAGTTGTATCACTTAAAACACGTGCATAAGTTTCTGTTTATATTAACTTATACTACAACGCAAAATCGATCCACAGGTTAATCAATATATAAAATGTTATCGGATACCTTCTATTGGTTATATTAGGCATGGATGTTGTCGATGTATACTCTATATTTGCTCAATTCACTAAATTTTGAGCGAAATAGCTCGATTTTGGCGTAAAATCCTGCTGTGTGCATGAATGTGGGCAGCAGGTTTACCCTTGACATTCATAGACAGACCGTCTGTGTGGAGAACGGGACATGATGTTATCAAGGACATTTCCCGCCGATAATAAGGGTGAAACAGGGCTCCGCCAAGCAGGCCTTTTATCAAGATTACATTAATTAAGCTCTGCTTCTTTACTTTTAGTGATTTTCAAGTTTAAATACTTCATTTATAATCCCTATAAAACACATTAGTTCTTTCTTTGAGCGGACTTAACATTTAGTTCCTACAAAACACATTATTTTTTATCCCTTTTTCGTCTACCATCTATTTATTGACAATAAGTGTCAATTGAAGTGTCATATCACCGTACACTGTCAAGAAGATGGGAAGGCCTACTCAGGGACGGATCCAGGATTTAAGAAATGGAGGGGTCCAAACCAGGAGAGCTAATGACAAAACCTGAAAAAGGTTTCAAGGTCCGGGCAAAAGGGGGGGGCGGGATCAAGGCTACAAAAACAAATAGTCTAAAAACCTTTTAAGTACCAGCAGCCGAAAAAAGGAGCTTGGACCCCCCCCCCCCCCACTCCGGATCCGCTTCTGCTACTAATGAGGAAAGCCCTGACAAAAAGTCCGGTTACCGGAGTAATCAGCTAGTACAAAATAATATAACATATACTTTCGTGAATCGTTTTAATTTAGGTATTATAAATTCTTATTTACCAAAGGCCCTTAATGATAAACATATGTGTACATTCTTATATACAAATATCACAGCTAGTGGATCGTCATAAGCACGTACATTACTGTTTAACATAATAAGACAGCACAAATGTTTCTTTATCTTGAATATATTAAGCCAAGGAAAATTTGGGGGAATAAAAACATGGAAAATCCTTGTTTTTTTTTAATTGTCAGCTGGAGAACCAGTACAGATTTAGACGCACGTCAGCTGATTCTCAATGTATTTTTATTAGCCTCGGGCACCTGGGCAAGTGTTAATGTTTGGTCAATAAAAGCGCTCAAAATCATTGCTTGGAAAATAAAATAATGTTATAGTTTCGTGTCAAATATGTTTGAGGGAATGTGTGTGTACGTGCGCGCGTGTGTGAAATAATGGATCCGACTTAAATACCAGTTCATGTTAATATATACACCTATACACAACCCCATCCGAAAAGCGCGTCACTCCCCTCCGGACGACAGTCCCTGTGCCCCCTGACAGCAGGCTGACAGTGCTGCTTGTTTGGTCCGACACAGGAAGCGTACATCATGACATGTGCAATATAGCTCTGTTCATGGACGCCGTGAAACAGGTGAGCCATGGGCCCCCGGGCGTAAATGGCGACGTCCTCCCCGCCGTGTGTCTCTGGTATCTGCGGCACGTTAGTGTCTTGGAAGTAGTCAGGGACCGCTGTGAAAAAAATCAATACTTTAGGTCAAATATCTGGATTTTAAAAAAGTAATATTGTTATGTCGTAACAAACTTTATATGTTTTATGTTTTTAATAGTAATCTTAAATTATGATTTTTTTAATCTGTGAAGCGCGTAGAAACTTTAAATAAATTTGCGCTATATAAATACTCCTACGACTACTACTACTATTACTACTACTACGACTACGACTACTTCTTCTTCTACTACTACTACTACTACTACTACTACTAATAATAATAATAATAATAATAATTATAATAATAATTATTATTATTATTAATATTAATATCATTATTTTTTTATTATTATTATTATTATTATTATGTATCACAATTAAAAACATATCAGTGTTTTGCCAAAATTATAAATAAACCGATATTGGACCAAAGAACCTTATTCATTTTCAATTGTAAACGTATTATTCTCTTTCCTTATTATAAAATTCCGCCTGGTAAAATAAAATGAAAACAATCAGATCGGATTCCTACAAACTCTGATCCCAAAGAAATTAACGTCATCCGTGACTTTTGTGAACCTCTGTAGAAGGTGTTATTAGAGGAAACGACCTGGGTTGGGGGAAGCAGCATTCCTTGTGTAATGCGATTCCGCATATGCGTGTCGCCCCCTGGAGTGCAGTAGAGCAATTAACAATCAGGCTTGATGCCACCCTCCCACTTGAGTTCGTTTCTTCTCAAAACGAGCCTCGACCGGGACTACTTGTCCAAACTTTAACACTTAAACACTTTTGATTCAAAATCAGACCTTCTGTTTAAATTACACAAATGCTTGCTAATTAAATATTAGTTATTTTATTAAGTGCTTACCCGTATCATTTGAATCCTGTTCATATAATTTGCAACGTTAATTATACCTACACCGCTGGTGTAATAAATACACCAGCATTTTCCCAGAGCATTGTGGGACATGGATTTTACCCACAATTCCGAACCAAAAGAGTCGTACTCTTGTGTGAACGATTCTGACCAGTTTGGCCGGTGCTCTATAAATGCATCATGACTGATGAACACTCCATCTGGTGAGCATTAAAGCAATTAACCTTCAGGTAGGACGCTCTTTAAATGCCCACTGACTTGTGATAGCGTTGTTGAGGGTATCCCTCTCCCCTGTGTCGGGATCCTTGTTAAACATCTCCCCCGGACCGTTGGTGTAGCTCAGTGTTGTGTATGGTTTCAAATCACTGGCGATGGTGTCCTTATCCACGATACCTAAAATAAAATATATATATATATATATATATATACGTAGTTCAGTGTCGTGAATGGTTTTAGATCAATAGCGACGGTGTCTTAGTCCTAATAAAACAACAATATATTAAAGGGCGTGTCTAGGCAGCCGACAATGTCATAAACTCATATTACGAGCTCCAGAATTATCTTTACTTATATGCGTACATGTTTTTATATTGTGTCTGTCATATGCAGTACTAATATTGCGGGCCTTCTTTCAGCATCTGCAATTATGTTCATTTATATTTTGAAATCTTAATAGACAATATTTTCATAATATCAGTTTATTTGATTATATGATGTAGAATATAAGAAGCATTACTGTTTACATTATCTGTATAACATATATTTACACAATATCAGTTGACTGAATCCCGTGATGTACACATTGGAAGCAAAATAGTATTTTATATCAGAGTTTTATATATAGGTGTAACGGTTTATAATATTATCAGATATAATTGGACAATATATTGCCTTGCATTTGCCTTGGCTGCTTGTCCCATGTTGCTTTCCACTCGAGAACCGGTTTTCAGTTATTTCTGTTGTTTTTATTCGAACAATGACACGGACCGTCCCTATTCCCTCAGTTTCGTCACTCTTGTGACGAAGGGATCTGATCAGGTTTTTTTTCATATGTGATTGACAGGTAAGGACTATTTTTTTACTGAACTCCTTCTTAAATGACATTTAATAGATTCGTTATTTTCACTACTGGTAAATTTATTTGATCTGCCCATGAATATTTTTATTCTTTGTATTATGTGATATTTAGAAGGAGTCTATTTATATTTATCGTTAAACTGATACAAAGTAATAGGCCTACCTTTTGCCTATATAATCGAGCATAATTATATAAACTTGTTTATACCAAATTTTTCATTAGTGTTACAGGAGTTGTTCATTTTCTTATATCATTCCAGGACGTGTTTAAATAAATAAATATATATAAAACACTGCCTTGCTTATTCGCTCACGCCGGGTGACCTGGACTTTTGCTTGGAGCATCCGTTTTATGTATGTACATGTGTATAACTGATTGACAATCAGTATAGAGAACAAAGACAAAGCAATCACCGCGCATATCAATTAGGTTATCAGTTGTTCTTTTATATCTGCCGCAGAGACATTTATACCTACAACTATATGAAATAGAATAAAATGGTGGATGAGCTTTCGTTTATGTTTACGCCGATTGTAATTAAAACTTTTGGTGGTAATTCAGATTTGCAAATGACAAAAAAATGTTGTTGCTTCAAGTCCCCTCACCTCCAATATCTTGTGCCCTTTAAACTTCTTCACATGGGCAATCAACCACCTCCTGACACATGATTTTTTTTCTTTCTTTCTTTTTTTTTTTGGCACGCGCACCTTAAGCTTACTAACAAACAGCTTGTTAATAAACAAACCTCTACATATATTTTACATGAGGGTATTAATAACTTTACATAGGTGCCATTTTCTACATTTTATTAATACGTACCCGATGTAAACCGAAAATCACATAAATTCTGCAAGTAAGACAGTTGTATAACTGGCTTTGATTCGATTCGTGCAACAAAATGACCAAAAAAAAATGCATAAATGGTACCGGTGACCTGACTTTATACTGCAGATATGACCAAAAAACCCCAGCAAAACTGAAAGTATTGAATTGATCGGCTATTCATTACATAGGCCTAAGATCTGAAATGAATATCAATATGATTGGGAGGTACTGATACTTTGGCCCGGCTAGCTGTGATTGTCACCATTTGAGAAAGTATAGGCGCGGCGAGAAATGAACATAATGACAGTCCATGTCGCTCTCCATTTAGATGAATATTTATGACATGTTTAGATCAATAGCCAACAAATATCAGCGATCAACGATTATTTAAATGGAGACAATGAAATGGCCGTTAAGGTCAAGGAAACGTTTTCCAAATCTCGTTTTATTATCATTAAAAAGAAAATAATATAGAGTTTACATTAAATAAGCCCAATCCCTGAAGAAAAAAAAATTATCTATTTTTCCACTAAAAACATGAGGTTGTGTGATTTGTTCAAAAACTGTTGGCATATCTATGAGCACTGTCATCTCAGCAGTGACATCACACACTGGGAAATCCCCTGTGACTAAAAATTCTAGATCTCAGTTAAGCACATTATTTCAGCCACAGGTAGTCCTAAATTTTCAGCAGAGAATAAAAACAACAGACATTACTAGATCTGAGTTGTTGATTAATTTCAGTCCATGATGGCACATGTGTACCAGCCAATTAAATCAGGGCAAGGTCTTGGATCTGGATAAAATCCTCCGTTCTCACAACAAACGCACGTGGAATGGGTTTACTTAACCTTAAATAACACCAGAGATAACAATTATAGATAATATATGGCTGGCAAAAGTTGATTATAATTATTTCACCTACCTTCATGTATATTAATGGTTATTACATAACCTACCCATGATGGGGTTGGACCAGCTAGGATAACCAGCCATTGTGAAGGTGTGTGAGTGGTCAGCGGTCACCACAATCAGCGTTTCGGTCTCGTTGGTCAGATCCACTGCCCGCTGGACGGCTTCAGACAAGGCCACGGTGTCCCTCAGGGATCGGTAGGCGTTCGTCGTGTGGTGCGCATGATCAATCCTGCCACCTGGTGAGATAAAAGTAAAGCACTGACGGACAACTATCCTGCCACCTCGTGAGGTTTAGGTAAACCATTGACGGACAAATATCCTAACACCTGGTGAGGTTTAGGTAAACCATTGACGAACAAATATCCTAACACCTGGTGAGATTTAGGTAAACCACTGACGGACAACTATCCTGCCACCTGGTGAGGTTAATATAAACCATTGACGGACAACTATCCTGCCACCTTGTGAGGTTAATGTAAACCATTGACGGACAATCATCCTGCCACTTAGTGAGATTTAGGTAAACCACTGACAGACAACTATCCTGCCACCTGGTGGGGTTAATGTAAACCATTGACAGACAACTATCCTGCCTCCTGGCGAGGTTAATGTAAACCATTGACGGACAAATATCAATAACACCTGGTGAGGTTAATGTAAACCATTGACGGACAAGCATCCTAGGTAACACTTGGTGAGGTTTAGGTAAACCACTGACTAGACTGGTACCCCGCTCTATTATGGCACCCCTGCTCCAGGCCAGTCATAGAGACGGGTGTACAACGCCATCTTATGTACTCCCGGCAGACTGGTTCCAACTTCAGTATGTATTATATATGATAAAAATAAGCATTTCGTTTGCTCAGAGAAGTTACCATAAGTTGGCTGTACATTACGTGTGACATTAATAATAAGATTAATAGATATTAATAATAAATCACTGCTACCGAAGTGGAATATCAAAGATACAGTATATCGTATTGTCTATACATTCATCATTCAATTTTTGTGCAATTCTGGTAATTTCACTTAAACAAAGTGACAGACAAGAACAAGAAAACTGCATGCAGCTTATGTACACGTATATCCTTATCACCAAATTAGGGCTTGAATACAATGAAGCAAAAATGCTTTTGGACAGCATGTCCTTGTTTGGCCACAGATTAAACTGATACTGGCAATTATGTTTGAGATTATGCTTAATATATACATTTATTAAAATCAAAACTAAGATTGTTAATGCCACCTGGCGTAATGGATAGAGGCACGAGTCTCCCTTGACTTTGATCACGAGAATAAACTAAACCACACGAAGAAAAGTAAAGAGATGGACGTATAAAATAAATATAAACCACAGAGCAGGGACAAAGCCATCATGAAGAACGAAGTGAGTTCAAGTTACTAATCGGTTCTAATGACTAAAGTTTATTCTATCCTCTAGCGTCCTTATGTTTTTTTTTTTTTATTTTTACATTTTTATTAGTTACATTTTAGGGAGAAAATTGTAATGAAGGGTAGATTGGTTTTCTTATTTCTTAATTTTCTACGGCGGAAATAAACGCCTATATTTCACGTTATTATGAAACATTATTATTTAAAGATAATATAAAACAATATTAAATAATTAAACACTCTAAAATATGATTTGCTATTGGAAACCAGGAAAATATGGTTGAGAAACGTACTTCTTTCATTTTTGACTCATTCAAAAAATCAGTCGTTAAGCCATGGTTATGCGATACATTGGTTCTGTAACTTCATCCATTTATTTGCTTGATATAATAGGGTTTAAGTTTCACCAGATTAAAACTTATATATAAAATCCGAACCCCTTCCTTCACTGATCTAAACCTTACTGGTCCTTTGCATACAACCCGACAGCAGCCATAACACTTGCTGGAAGGTTATTCGTTAAACATTTTCCTGATGCTCAGGATCAGTCTCCGTTCATTCCTGGGTGGAGATAGCTCACCCTTGTGTTAAATACTGTAGTGACGGGTATTATCTCGGAAGGCGATAAGAACGGGACTCAAACCCACAACCTTTAAGTAACAAGTCCACCGCCCTTACCACTGAGCCACCACGCTCTCTGGGTACATGTATTATAAAACCTCTGCGTAGGAAGTACAGAGCAGATGATACACTATACGAACATTAACCAGCATCTGTTAATTAAACTACTGACCTTCGACCTCCAGGAAGAAGCCATTCTCGTTTCTGCTGAGCATGCGTATTGCTTTCTCCGTCATTTCCCCTAGAGACGGCTCGCCAAATCCGTCATCAGTTTGGCGGTCATACTCATAGTGCATGTGGCTTGGCTCAAATAAACCTAGAGCACAACAGATTATTGTTAGGACTGGAATGCCACCGATGAGCGCATACCGCCATCAAGGCCAAGCATTTTTTGTAATCCGTTCATCCGAATCAACACAGAAATCCAACGGGTTAATTAAAGTTATTCCTCTAACACTCCCCTCAAATATAAGTTATGTGACGATGTGGCCTTGTCATAGTCATTTGAACCAAAGAAAGATAGATGATTGCAATAAAATTTATTAGTTGATAAAATTCATTTTTACATATGATTGATTATAATATCACTGCAAAGAGCATATAGACAGGGAAAATAAACCAGGAACAGAGAGGTATAACTTTATGATACAGTGAGACCCTGAGTCCAAGGCATTTGCCACCACTCGTCCCTCCAAGCGAGACCAAGTTTTCTAGCAGTCGCTCTCATAACTTCACCTAAGGTGGACAATCTTTTAGTAAATATCTAATTTGATGCCTTAGATAAAGCAGCCGCTCTCAGGTCTCAGGTGATTGATTCTCTGAAACTTGTAAAGGGGTACACTTTCTTCATAGTTCAGTTAGGGCAAGTTATTCAGTTAGTCTAGTTTAGCTCAGTGACTTGCAGTATAGCAAGGTTCGGCTTAATGGTAAAATTTTTCTAAAATTCAGACAGATCTTTTGACCATTTCTTTTATGTGATCTTTAAGGGAATCTTCTCTTTGATAAGTTAGATTGGACAGTGGCACGTAACAGTTAATTAGAAAAATGGGAGGGTTTATAGTTTTAGTTTTATAGTTACGATGCCAGTCTTGTCTGATTTAAACACTTTGATTTCCGGTCCCGTTGTGTCTCTTCTTAACACCAAGCTGAGAGTTCAACCGGAGCAGTCATAATAGGCGTTGAAAATGCAGCTATATATCTGCTTGCTGCCCATAACGAACCCATCCACTCCTGGGTTGAGAGTACACAACCTTATGGTTAAGGCTTTGGCTGGGAGTATTAGCGCGGAAGGCGGTCAGGACGGGACGCAATGTTAACCACAGCCTTGAACCTGGCAGTCTGATCATTACGGCAATACCTTTCGAAATTCCCAAGAGCTGCTAAGATGGACTTATCTGATAAGTTACCTAGAAGGTAATCCGTGGTGGTCGGATCTACGGCATCAAAACTGGACTGTCTGTCAACGTAGTGGAACCGATTTTCAGGAATCCCCCGGTCCCGCTTCTCCTGTTCCCATTCCTAAAATAAAATAACGCGAGATCGTATCACAGCGCCATCTGTACACGACGCTAATAACTAATATTATAAACGTGTACATGACACAAAGATTTGTCAGTACAAGCAAAGGGTTACATTACCTACTTGCTACAAGTAACGATGTTTTGGAAACGTCAGACAATATAAAATAATAATAATAATAATAATAATAATAATAATAATAA
This sequence comes from Sipunculus nudus, assembly GCA_026874595.1. Taxonomy (NCBI): domain Eukaryota; kingdom Metazoa; phylum Annelida; class Sipuncula; order Golfingiida; family Sipunculidae; genus Sipunculus; species Sipunculus nudus. Next base: position 51,626,853 of record CM049320.1, read on the forward strand.
TAATAATAATAACAGAATGCATTGATGTATATCACATGTAAATCAAAATAATTCAGTTTTATAACACATGTATGTGTAATATAACATTATGTAAATGTGTAATTCAATATCAGTATAAACATATAATATAAACATTTTATTTTAAGTTAATTCCAACATGGTATAATTCAAAATAATACCATTTTTGGATCAATGGAATTATCAAACGGGAAATGAGGCTATGTAAGTTGTCCATTTAGTATGCCCACCTGGATCAGGTTCCTTAAATCGGATCGCTCACCGTCGGCGGTTGGATCAGTTTTGTGTATTCCGGATCCGGTAACCCTTCCGGTCTGAACATCTCTCTACCGCCTCCCAGTATAACCTGCAACCAATTAAAACACTGGATTCAACAACATTCGACTAATCAAAATACTAAATAGTAAATCACTAAATAATAATAAATAATAATAGTTAATCACAATTAAATAAACAAAATTTACGTCCTGTCTAGTGAGAAAATACTCCTTAATAAATATCTGCAAATTGTATGAGAGCTTGATATAGCACACATGTACCCAAAGGGGGTTCGTAAACAAGAAATAAAAACACCCGCTAAGCCCCCCCCCCCCCCCAAAAAAATAAAAAGTATGGTTCTCAGACACCGCCCGCATGAAACATTTTTATTTTGACTTTCAATAGAAACTTTCTAATACTCAAGCCGCCCAGACTTTTGCTTTCAAGAAGATTAAATCATACAATTTTGATAACATTTCCTTTGTTAAGTAGTGCTTTTACTTAACAAAATAATGCTGTTATTATTATGCTTTTCCCTTATCATTTGACATTTTTATCGAAACATACAAAAAAAATTAAAAAAAAAAAAACTTCCGCCCGCATTGCTTTCTGAAAAAAAGTGCCTGAGAACCAAACCTATTTTTTTTTGGCCTTACGTTGATGTTAGGGTTCCTGTGGACCAGTTGATAAGCGATGTCCTCACAGTCCGGGTCATCCGTGTTCGCCTCCCATTGTCTATGCGGACTGTTGGCGTAGGCCGCAGCCGGAGTGGCGTGCGTCACGCCGGTGGTCGTCACAAGCCCAGCCCACTTTCCTTAAAAGGAATTTTTTTTTACTCACATAAACAAAAGAGATTATACCTTTACACTTAACTTATTTATTTTACTGCCACGATGTTTCAAATCTGATTAAGTCTTAATTTGTCAATATGCCAAAAAAAACTGGTTTACAGGTAATTGTTCAGTTAAGTGACATCACTAAAGTGAGTGCTATCCTAATGATTATATATCTGTTACAATACCTCTCAAACGTGTACAGATGTACCGAGGCTGAAATTCGCTGTTGGCATTCAAATACACATGCAGACTAAAACAGTACTATACATAGCAGATGTAATACGATATGATAAATTAAGTATTGGTCTTAGTACGGTAAAACGTTTATAAATAGTCCATAGAACAGCTCACATATTTGAATGTTCGACCCTTGAACATAGTTACCTTCAGTGAGTTCCAACTGAACAATATATCACCATACAGTATTACAATAAGATAGATATATATTTTGAGATGAAAAAAAAAACTCATGCCAAAAAAGCAGCATTTATATTTGAAAAACTTCTGGTTAATCTTGTTTTTCTTGTCAAATAACATCAGCGTATGCCTTTGAGTGTCAGTTTTACTTTGATCTTTATTTTTTTTTTACATTTTTATGAAACTAAAAACAAACAGGTTTTAAATGTGACTGTTTAAGCGTGTAACAAGTCACCTTGATCTTCGCCAATGAAGCTGAGATGTGCTAAGAAATAGTATTTTATTCTTTATTTTGATTTTATTGCATTACAGAAATTGTTTGAAAAATGTCATTTTGATTTCACTCTAGTCAATATTACTGTACCTTCTTGTATAGAGTACTTGAGAATGGACGTGACGGGGTTATTAAGTGCAGCTTGACAGTCGCCCAGGGCAACGTCCTGAGTGACCCCGAGTACTCCCGCCTGAGACTTGTACCCGGTCAGAAAGGCCGTGGCTGTTCCGGCCGAATCTGATGTCTGACGGTTAGTATTGTAGGTCTGTAAAAACAAGACAAAAAATAAAATGAAATTCACATAGAAAAAATGTAAGGAGGGCATCATGGTCGTGTTGGTCGCACGGTCGTTTCAAAGACTGGTGTCGAGTATGTAGTTAGCACTGGTAAAAATAAGTGGTCTTCATAGCCGCGTATAGTCCAGATCCAGATGCGTCGGTGGTCTTAAAACTTAAAATCTTAAGTTTTACTTTTTATTTGTCAGGCACTATCACTGAAATATTCTCTCTCTCTCTCTCTCTCTCTCTCTCTCTCTCTCTCTCTCTCTCTCTCTCTCTCTCTCTCGTTTTCAGACACAAAATTTCATTTTTTTTCAGAAATTAAATTCATGCGAACTGTACGATAGTAATCATAAAATAAGTGCTGGTATATTCATGTTATGTATTAATTTACCAAGCAATAGGTATTTCAGTAGGCCTGATTGGGTATTATCTATGTACATGAATTTGTCATAAATCTTCAATGTTGTGAAAACCAATATAACAAATCTGCCAGACAGGACCTGTCCGTACCTTTGAGATACCTAATTGAGGGAATCTCTCCCAGGCCATCTGTGAGTTTTCAAACGTCTGTCCCATTATCTGCATATTAAACAGACGGGCGGCGCTAACTGTGGACACGCCCATTCCGTCACCGACAAACAGAATGACGTTCTTGGCAACGCCCGTCTGGAGCTGAAGCTGTAGGGCGGCGTTTAACCTCTCCTGACCCATAGCGAACCAATCACGGTCCAGGTTCTGCCGGGGGGCGGAGCCTCGCTTCGGTCCCTCGGGGTGGTACTCTTAAAAAACAAGTTTGAATGTATAATATATGCTCACATATATAAGCAAAGATGGACACAACAAGTATACATAAAATGTAACACTCATGCATAAATTAAGAGGTAAAACAACATATTCAATATACATCCATATATGCAGATAAAGAAACTAATAAGCAATATATGTATATAAAATGTGTGCACATGTGCACAAAGATGTGCAATTATATAGACAGATGCATGTAAACACTTAAACCAAAGGCAATTACTCAATTAGATTCATTTTTTATGCAGTGTTCACCATACATTATCTCTAACTCATTTCAGTCAATCGTGACGTATACACAAATACATTCGTGCGGGCAAAGCGTAACAAACATTAAAGATACAAATTTTCGCAAATACGAAAAAAAATCCTTTTGTAAAATTTGTGTGTACAAAATACAATTTATTATGACGATTATATGGTACGGGCATTATTTGAAATCTGATATTTCATATATATGCAGATATGCAGTTACTACAGGATAAATCTCACTTTTGCCCCGGGTACAGCTACCCCTATGTAAGTATTACAACATCTGTGAAAGTGAATCGTAGATTTTGATCTGGCTGAAATCGTCCACTTCATGAAGCGACTGGACTCCGGTCAAGTCCGCAGACTCTGCGGGCAGACTGGTTAATTCGTTATTCTAGAACACGTGGTCGTGCCGAGCACAGCACATGCGCCCCAGGTGTAAGCGGAAGTCCTAAGGTCGTCTGGCCAATACTTCGACCTTTGACCCCTGGGTTTCTCTTGAAGAGTTTGCTCTCTTTGTTTACATTCGACCATGCCATGTGATATCCAGTCACGCAAGAAACCAGAGAACTGGCCACGGCTTCTGTCTTCTTGAAGCAAACAGAAAGTTTACTTTGTCTCCAAACACAAGAATTGAAGGTAGGTAATGTGTACTTTCATATTCACCGGGTTTAAATTTCGCGATTTTCACATTTAAATTGTTTCGCATGGTTTTCATTTTCGCGAGCTCACCATATAATAATATACCCAGAGAATATGAATAAATATGTTAACTGATGTGTGCGCAAAATCGTTATATTAGACGGGATCAAAGTTAACATCGAATGAGTAAAGATATATGTTCCACATTGGTAGATAAGTTGAAAGACCTGATATCATTTATGATATCTTTGATATAAAGGTAACATACAAGATATATATTTGTTTAATAAGCATGTATCTTTAGCCAGTCGACTTGCCTTCGAAGATTGGGCCTCTTATTCGCCACTGATTTACATCAGCGATAATTTCCCTTTCCCGAATATCGCGAATTTTAAACCCACGCGAACAAAAAAAAGGCAACCATATTTTATAGTGTTTTATATCATGAAATATACACTTTGTAAATAGAACAATATACAGCTTTTTTACATAATCACTGGAGCAGTGAAATTCTAGCTTTTTCCGTTTGTCTTTTCTGTTGTTCAACGTCTTCGTAGATTCTGTATATTGTTCAATCTACAATTGAATCAAACTAAGTGAATATACTGTGTTTAGCCTAACAAAGGTCATTTTCAAAACTAAAATTTAGCGTACATTTACACACGCCGCTGCTGTACCGGTTAACCTAGCTATTGAGGATCTGGCTGTGTAAACACTCCCACCAGCAGATGTGTGGCCCATGCATGGTCAATCATGATCGTTGATTGTAGCACAGTTTCCACCGTGACTGGGTATAACCTAAATGTTGGAACCCAGAAATAAGACAAGCCCAGCCATCCTCAGGTGTTTGACCGATCTGCTGTCTCAGGCCTTTCGTCCGTTCAGTGCAACCAAGAAGTTTTAATGAAAAGGAGTGAGAACTGTCCGGTTTAATTATGACCGGTACAATATTACTTGCGAAATATGAAGAACCTCGCACCTAGGAGTGAAACCCGACTCGTGCGGCTGCTGGCGCGAGGTTCTGTCGAGGGGCTTGAGTAGCCCCAACGGTTGATTGTGGCAGAAACTAGGGTACTGCTCTCACGTTGATTATCATCCCAATCATGGCGAGTGTTGAGGACGATAGCGTTGATAATGAAGCTATTAAAACTTCTTGGTTTAACCACTCAAATAATTTTCCCCTTAATTGATATTGAAGTAAAAGGGATTTTCTCTTGTAATGACATAAACAATAAAAACAATCCAGATAAGAGAGCAAACAAAACAAAAAAAAACCCAAAAAAAACCGCAGATATTGGGTGTTTCAATGGCTTTCTTAATAATTACCTTTTTATCGCAATGCATCTTAGCGCCAGCTGTTAACTAAGGGAAACTAAATACTTATGAAGAGATCGATCTGCACAACAGACAGTTCTCCCTTAATTTTCATAAATCAAAATGCCTCATAAAAAGGGTCTAAAACGGTTAAAAAACATGGTTTGCAGTGCTCAGGACTTAAATTTTAATAAATTAAAATATGAAATTTAATGAAAACAAGAATTATTGAATGATCTTAATCGTTTCAAACTGTAGATATAGTTCACCAACACGGTTCACAAGTGAGCCACAAAACAAAGACAGCTCCTGTACCAGTGAATGGGCCCGGTTGTAGGCCGGGACAAAGAAATTGACCTATTACTGACTGGTATAGAATTCTTTGACTTGCCAATAAGTTATGGTCATTAAAATTATTTTCATAATTTTATGGCTTTTCCTCGAATGTTACTCACAAAAAAAAAATCCCACTCATTAATTCTTGCTTAATGCTGCTAACAGACAAACCAATCAAGTAACCAAACATGTGAGATGAACTTATGATACATGTACCTCACTGCCGGGCGGAGTAATAACAAACAGTGCTAACGGAGCTTTAAATGACACGTCTGATTATAAATTAAGCTCACAGCCATCCGGCCCAGCGTAATATTGACTGCTCTATGATTATCTCGTCGTTGCTTCGTGAACTTTTCACGAATATAAATGAGCCCCTATTACCTTAAGTCTATCAATTCCTATCTATATGTATGCGAGATACAGACATAGTACTGTGATCCGTCCTTGATTAATCATGTGTCTTTTATACAGGCGTAGTCTTATCTTCACCTAATTATCTCGTTATTCATACATAATTGGGTTACCACTGGCTGTAGTGATTAATTACTGTTAATAAAACTTGTAAATGATACAAAGTAATATGAACAAGTGATACACAAAGATGTACGCCAATACTGTTTGTAATCACTTATAATGGCCCAAATGATATAATAACGTGGAAATCATTTTTGTTTACTTCAAGAGAAAATTTTTTTACGCTTTCCAACCATTGGCTTATGGCACTTAAGAAGAGCAATATTTGTGTGTGTGTGTGTGGAAATAACCGCCTCCATTTTTAATGCTTGCTTAACCATGTGCTCTGCACGTCTGCAAAATTCCATTCTGGTTTAGTACTACGTATCGTACTAGGGGTTTACATGCGATAACCCAGGCGTCAACCAGACTCGGTGTACCACGCCTGGTTGTGCGTCATTCCCATGGCTTGGTAATATTACAAAGGAACCCTCGAAAGACGCACTCGTTTGTGAGCGAATCAATTCTGTTGGACACGGCCTTCCCAATAGGTGAGGAGCGCTCTGCCTGGGTCGAGCTGGAGTCGACTGTGAAAAATCTAACCGCTCCTCGCCATACAAGAGCTCATGCACGATCTGTGCTTCAACACCCTTGCTCTGCCTAAACCACCGAAACCTGTAAAATGCATAGTTTTACATAAAAATTGATTTCTATCAAGTATTTAACCAGCGGATTAAGTTAAAAGACGATAACGTAGTTGCACATTTCACCATTGATACGTTTTGGTTTTTGGTTCGTTTTCCCGTTAAATTACTGTGTCCAAACATTGCGTATACGGAGTGTTCAAGTGTTCAAGGGTAAGAAAGTAACAAATGTAAATAAATTACTTTAAGTATTCACTAAATAAAATTTTACCGCTCTAAATCTAAACAAAACTGAAAGTATGTTCAAGATATATATGCCGGCGGACCAATGGTAATAACTGTGACTTTCTCTCAATTTGCCAGGCTCGATATCCCACCACAGTTCGCCCCTGGTTTGCTCCTAAAATATTCAATTCCTGAAATACCCCACCTACTGTATCTGTACCAGCAAGCATTCTTGCCTCCGCCAGGGGGGCAGCGTTCATCCCCGTTCGTGTGTGTGTTTGTTTACGACTTAACTCACGCAACTATGAACAGAATCTTACGATATTTTCAGGGGTTTTCGGAAATGGACCAACGAAGAAATTAGATGTTGGTGTGGATCAGGTACATGATTCGAATCCAGGAAAGTCATCAAGGAATTCCAACGGTCCATTTATAAATAAAATTACCATCATTGTATTCACAATACGCACATACAATCAAAAGGACTAGGAAGTATTTGAGAATGAAAATCATGTAATAAAAGCTGTTGTTTACATAATTATTTGGTAGATGTATTTCCGTTGAGATATATAAGCGTCTGTTGGACTAAAGGTCAAATACTGAGCTGGTTTGAATGAAGTAACGACAGTTTAGAAGTCAAGTTCCTGTAACACTAGGCTACTCCCGAGCCTGCAAGTTTAATAGTTGCTTTAAAAATGATATGGTAAAAAAATAAATATATAAAATTTCATTTTCTTACCATCACCAATGGCGAATCCTATCCCAAGAACGAGACAGAATGTTGTCAACGGCGACATCGCAGCGTTTAACTGTCACAGGTTCTACTTTTCCAGGTTTATCTAAGGTGTCAGGTGTCTATATTTGCGCAAAGGACAAAGTACAATGGTCCAAGGAACTAGTCCAGAGAAAAAGCATGTCATATATAACCTAAACATTAATGTTTTAGATAAGGACATAAATATATCTTGTGATTACAGTGTTGCCGATAGATGGCAGCAAGAGTTACTTCAGGTGATACACAGCCGTCATGACCTGATTCAGTTGACTAATAAATTAAAGTCGAATGGCCATCCGTCCTTTCTCAATATACATTGTATCTGTATACAATCGACATTCTTAACACTAGGCTAGCTTTGAGGTATTAACACAAAATAAAACATAGGAATGTCCAAACCAAATCCGATGTCTTTTGTGACCGACATGGCTTCCTGCGCCTTATACGACCGTTGTTAATCACATGACCCCTTGGTAGGACACGCCTGTATGGTGGGTGTTGTTAGAACATAACGAAACATGAAAATGGTTTGTCTGGTTCCTTAATAAGACTTAATATCTAAACGGAAAGCTGTTGTAAAAGTGACAAAATTTTATGTCCTCGTCCCGATTTACATGCAGATCAGTTTACAATATGGCTTTGCTGCCTCCCTGACGTGTCGGTAGACCTTTTACAAATTGTATTAATACATATCATGACAGGTTATTCATAAGTGAAAGACATATATATAGACAAATATACCTATGTAGACTTGGCCGCTTATAATTATATGCAAGTTCACATAAAATAAACACGAACACAAAAGCGGGATGAAGACTTCCGAGGCCCAAAACTGCCCCAATTCGATATACCTAAATCACACCGAATCACACTTTGGTCTCATATTATTAATTGAAATATGCATTTTTTAATGTAAGACTGGCAGACCAGTTTCATGTTCATATTTCCCAGGCCAATATTTAAATATTAGTACCTGCCAGATAACCACCTGTCTAATAAGACACTTTCCATAAATACCATCCTTGCATATACCATAAGAATTCGCTTTGGTTATAAATGACATATATGTAAGATAAGCTGTCGACGACTTTTGATTAGTCCCATGGACTTTTTTAACATTTTCTAATTATTATTTTTTGTTCGATATTTACTGAATTAGGCATATCGCTGGACTGTGAAGGCGACCGAATGTCCAATTTTTATTCTGAGCATGTATATCCCGTTGTGTATTAACAAAGGGTAGACAACACCATCTATCTGTGTCCGCTGGGATTAAGCGTGATCCACGTTGGCCAACAACATTTCAATAATAATCCCTAATTATGTGTCATTACCAACATCACTTCCTGCATTTGGAATTGTTGTTATTATTTATCCGAAACATATATCTTTATATACAGGGGTCGTGATAACGCCTTACCGCCTGTCTCAGACAGGCAAACACATTCACGGAAAGGCGTTTTTCATTTTGTACCCATCCTTTGGAAAGGTGAACAGCCGGATGTTTTCGACATAAGGAGCTGATAAGTATTAACAAACATATAACGACATATTTTACAGGTAGGCCCAGTCTCCAACTGACTCCCTATTTTTTCTATATTTTCCCTTTGTTTTACTGCATAAGCGTGTTTCTGATATAACACTGTTAATTTTGTAAACAATCAAATCGTTTTGCTTGCAAGTTTGCATGTAGGATGGCATGTAAGATGGCAGGATCAAGTTTACACTGAGCGAAATGTGACTGAACGTTTGATATGATGGTTGGATGAATCTTTAGCGGAAAATCATATTTTTCTTTGAAAAAAAAAATTAAAAAGTATTACGATCCGTATGTATATATATATATATATACAGGCATATCCGCCAACGGCTGGACAGAGGCCGCGTTTATCTCAATCAGACAGGAAAGAACAGGTGGGGTGTACCACCTCCTTTTCCTTAGGGGTGTTAATGGGTCATTCTACTCTTAATGAAATAGGGGTGTTATTCAGCCCTGATGTCTTACACACTGTTCTGCCCTCAATCCTTACACCGGAGTGTGAAGAATACGCGGACCCGACCGAAAGCAAAAGTTAAGGAAACAGCGCCATCTGTCCCTGCCCATTTGAACTAAGGGAGTTTTACAGTGACTAACCGGATCTTTCATATTAAGCCTGCAGCATACGTTAAGGCAGAAAAGATGCGCCTCCTAGGGTATCATGTCCATATATTACATATTCGGCGAATCCTCCTCAAGTCAGTAGCCATTGAACCGTAATATACACATCCTGAATCTGAGATGCCTGTAGAGATGTAATTTTGCAGGCTGAGCAGAACTTTGTTGAATATTTTTATGCCAAGATATGGTCAATGGGATTTATATATATATATTTATTTATATATATATATATATATATATATATATATATATATATATAAAATCAACAACTTCCGTTCCTTGCAATGTTCAGATTTTGTTGTGATCAAGTACCAGTCTGTCTCATGAACGATTTTTTAAAGCGACACCTCTTATTCAAAGCTGGAACGTCCCTTAACACTGTGGTCCACATGTGGACGGTTGTCACAAATCTAACATATAGAAAACAAGCTTAACAAATAGTTCTCAGTAATAAACATTATCGCCAAGTCTGTACGGTCGGCGACGCAATGCTCATACACCACACGAATTGAATCTCATATACTAGTAAGACACTCCGTTGGTCCGTTTTACTCGGCGGCATGACATTTCCACCTTAGCCTTTTCCTATAATCAGTTAATGCTTCGTTTCAAAGGGAATAACAAGTCTAACCACAACTACATCATCATTATTAAAAACCAGGGCACACATAATTTATCGAACCATTTTCAGAGAAATTTAATTCAGTGGTGGAAAAATAGATTCAGTTTGTTCCGGATCCGGATATAAGCTCGGATCCGGTAGGATTGTTTTGCCTCGACGGAGATCTGCGCTCTTCTTATAGCCATCTATTTTTACTGTATATTTGATTAAAGGCTACTATTTCTGAGACAGGATTTAAAGAAAAAGTCGCAAAAAGACATAGTAGAATGGGACCCGGTAGTTACTTAAGTACACTTCAGGTTACTCCATATACAATTTCAGATAACCCCCTCAAAACAGTAATTTGTTTACATTTATACACATACAATTATTTGAAATACTTCATTTTGTCTGCAATTATTTTGAATTGTTTCATGTATAGAGTTGCATGTAATGTGTCATATGTCATGCGTTTTCGTGAAATGTATTTATTGGTCAGTGTAAGGACAATTAACGGTGGGATTAACTTTTTTGACCATTTTGTATTTCGAATAATGCTTCAAGTTTTAAAAAATCGTATCTTTCAAGTGTATTTTGTATTACTTTAACAGGACAGTAAAGCATTCACCATTTATCTTAATTAGTGAGGGACGTTGGGTGGGCGGGTGGTAATACCCTGTTATTAAATTCATCCTGCTGGCGCGAGTTATCTGAAATTTGGAAGGGGGGGGGGGTGTAATAACGTTATACTATTTTGTGAAAGAATCGTTTGAATAAATGTGACATGACCGAATTCTGGCTACCAATACATAATACAGGGAAGTAACCTTCGGCCCTGCTGACCTGTTATTCCCAATTGCCACGGACGTCATATCGCCCATGTTTGTTTCGGGTGTCATGCTGGGAGTAGCTCAAGACGGATCCTCTAGGGGTCATCAAGTACACTTCTCTCGACTTCGCTCATTCACTCACATCACGCACTTGAGCGAGTCAAAACATTTCATCTGAATATCACTTCCTGGTTTACTGTTACAATGTTACTGGAAGACTTTAACTTGTTTTGTTTGTCTGTATACAACACTCTGAAAGACGGATAGATGGTATTGGATCTTGTTTGTATCTTCAACGGCCAATTGCGTCAGGGAATCCCCCCCCCCCCCCCCACGCCCCTAACCCCCCCCCCCACCCCACCCCCTTTCGACCTGGACGTATACAATCAGTGGTACAGTATAGGTTTAATACAAGAAAGTCACCAGATTATCTTATTATATACAGCCGCAAACTAACAAAAAAAAAAATCTCAACATGTTAGAGCTCCTTTCATTCCTTCAACCGTTATGATGTAAATTGAATCGGCACCTTTTTATAACAAACTGACAGCACTCCACTGAAACTACAGTTTTTTGGAAATCACTTGTGGTCCGGTTCTATTAGGTATACAGGAATCACAATAATAACATAATAGTATCTGAAAAGATTTCGGTATGAAACCATTTTTCTTACGCAAATACATGGTAAAAATAAAATTGCACCAGGTGCGATCAATGGCGCGAAACAAATATGGTGTCCTGCACTACTATCTTTAATTACATTTCCACCAAGAGTAATAAGTATATTTATTTGAGTTTCATGACAAGTACAGGTTCGTTCTTCTTTAGTTGCCAATACACAGAAACACGGTTTGGCTTATATGGAAGTGAGGGCCCCGGATGAAAACTTTGTTTACTTCCGGTTGGCGAGTAAACAGTAGCACGTGGGCGCTTTGAATATGGTGTTAAGAATAATAATAATGAAAAGTTTACACCTGTTTTGGATAAAATAAACACGGTGCTGGTCTAAATTAACATTGCAATCCAACAAGTAAAAACTAAAAGTAGGTTAAGCCCGTGATGTTCTGAACAAATTTAGCTTTAATGGGAAGATATCCATCATCTGTCAGTCAGTGGCTGGGCCAGTATGGCATATCTGTTCTGGTCTGGTATGCATGTCGTCACATCTCCTTAACATTGACAAGATGCCCAGGCCGTGGTCTTGTGATACATTTACATTTCATCTGAGGTTTAACAACAGATTTTACACTATGATTACTCATGTCGATCTTTTAGAGGATTCATGACACACTGACATCCTATCGGATCATGCAGCTTATTAACTGCTGATGATCATGCACCTGGTAACATTTAAAGGCTTTAATAAAACTTTCAATTTTGGATATAATATTTATTTATATATATATATATATTTATATATGTTTGTATGTATATATATATTTGTATTATATAACATACATATCATAGTCTGGTATGAAAATGCTTCAAAGGGGCCTATTAATATATGTAATGAAATAATATACAAAAGAAAAACTTTACATGATTCTTTGAAAACATTTTGGTACCAAAAACAAAATAATAAAAATGATAGGAGGACTTGAGTATAATTCATTAAAGTTGAAATTGTTTCACAGTGAAGGGAATCACGCAAAGGCGAAGTGGGTTCGACGTTGTACATGGTATTTACACACTCTGCCATTAATTTTTGGTAATTATATTTGTATCGTATTCTGTATATATGCTGTTGTTTCATGGCGCACCTAATTTTCATTAAGCTATTTCTTAAATATATTTAACCGATAAACTTAATGTCTTCTTAGAACTCAGCCAGCCTCACAAACAGAATGTGACAAATTTTATTCGTTAACATCAACGGCACGTATAATTAGGCCCTTTTCATAATGGTTTGAAAGAAATGTCTGAACATTTGGCTAGACCGGTCAGACTGGACACATTTGTTTATGATGGGCTTTGCCTGGTTGCCTGACTTAAGCTGTATTATAACATATAGTATACACAGTTGAATTTCATGTTAAATAGAAATATTGCCAAGACTGGTGATGTTCACTGCCGAACAATGTTTAGCAATATAAATATAAGTATAAAGGAAAAATTTTAAATTATGTTTTAATGATTTAATATAATATAATATGACACTCTTCTAAAATATAATTTCTCTATGGATTTTCTGATGACGTGAATAAATTTTATATATGAAGAGATCCAAAACTAATAGTTTAGTATAGTGTTTGCAAATACTCATTCATATACTCTCTTTGAGAATATTTATAATGATCTGTCATTAATTGGTTATCTCGAAATAATGAACATCGTGTATCTTATCTTGAAACCAGTCTAATGTTTTTTAGCATAAATTTTGTATTAATGACCATCGAAATATTAAACTGCATGCACATTAAAATATAAATTATTATGCCTTTATTTTGGAAAACAATAAGTTCGCTATATAAAAAATGACAGGTATTCACAATATCATTATTTGTTAGATCTTATAGTTACAGTTTGCATCAAGTCTTATTATAATCAATTCATGGAATAAGATATAACTGATTTTTACATTAGTCTAATTTTGTTCCTAGTTCTACATGACGTACACAACCCCACAATTGGTGGAATTGATCATAAAAGAAAAAGCAACCTATATGGCCCGGTAATACAGTATAGTATTAATAATGTATACCATTTCCTATTTAGCATGATTTATTAGAAGGGTACGGAAATGGAAGATTATTGTTCTTGAAATCAATGTGGAATTATAACCCAAATTTATTGATATATTTAAATTAACAGGCTATAATCAATTTGATTACACCGACGTATTATATATATATATATATATATATATATATATATAATTTTATTAAATGATATTTATATATATATATATATATATGTAGTATTACTTTTTCAGATATATAAAATCTAATTGTATTAAACCTTGTAGAATGATTTTTTTTATTATATATATACATACATACACAGATGAACATGTACATATACGTTTTATTAATTTGATATATCTATTGTGGAATAAACAGTTTTTGTGCCTTTGTATATATATATATATATATATATATATATATATTTACATATATATATATATATATATATATGTAAATACATATTATATAATATTTATACATAATATATACACACATACACACACAAATAAGCATGTACACATGCGTGCTCTAATTATTTAGATATATATATTTTGGAATAATTAGTTTCTGTCCTGTTGAATATATATATATATATATATATATATATATATATATATAAAGATATATACATATATATACATGTATATATAAAGATATACATAATAGATAATATATATATATATATATATATATTATATTTGGTTAAAACTTATACAAGTATGAAATGAGTATAATGAAGAAGTCATGATTTGTCTTATCTAACCCGAAAAACCGTGTCATATGAAAAGCATTGCCCACTGAACTTACTGTGACACAGCCGCCAAGTGATATCAAGGAGCTGATGATATACAGGCCTATTGAAGGCTGTCTATGTTAATGGTATCATGAAATACTTTTTCCTTAACAGCTGTGGAATGTTTAATTTCAACGGTGTCAGGTTATATAACATTATTTTACTCAGTCATGAAAGAAAATATGAAAGGTGTAGTGGATTAAGCGATGGTTTACGTTTATTTCCCTAGTAATGCAAAAGCACGTGGTGTTTGTTTACTCGCCAAACCACAACGAGGCCAATATGGCCGCCAAACCGTGTTTCCGTGTATTTTCGCAAGATACACGCTTAGATTACATCAATAAACACACAAAACAAAAACAGTATACAAAGCAGTTGAAAACAAAGAGTCGCTGAAGTCACATTGAAAGACTGGTTTCTGTAGGAAGCCGCACTTCAGTGCATAAATAAGGCGTGGCGATCTGTCCTTTCACTGAACACTATTGGCTGAGAGATGTGATCATAGTTTGCATGTGACAGTTTCTTAACCTCATGTTAATACAGAAATCTTAAAAGCTGACAGTACAGGCATTGACCTATAGCAGTCAGCACCTGTAACTGTCCATTCTAATTTATTTCATGACAAAAAAGTGTATAAAGTGAAAAAAATATATATTAATTTTCTGGAACTGCCGCATACATTTTTCACATATACAGATTTGATACATACATATGTTTTTCTATCTTTTTGAATGTTCGACAGGACATATATGTCACCCTTGCTAATAACGGCACTTGTCTCAAGCCCTCCAAAGAAATTATTAAGTTTACTTATAAAGCCAAATTCTCATTCATAAAAGTAAAGTATAAAATGAATAAAAATTTTCTTTGTTCATACTATGTCAAGAATTTTTACCCTTTTTGTTATGTGTCGACCAGTATGTTTAAAAAGTGACTAACTATAGGTTTGTCTGGTCGTTCAGGGGCGGAGCCCGGATATTGAAAAGGATGGGGTGCAAGAAGGATAGATAAGAACATGCTTAGAAAAGTACTCAGCTCAAAGTCTCCAAAATTGGTTTTAAACCTTTGGAAAAGGCAAACATACAGAGTTATAGTGACCCCTTGTCTGACAACAGGGAATCTCCCCCCCCCCCCCCCAGTCAGTGTCCCATCATCACGCTTTAATATTATGTAAACATGGGGTATCACGTTTCAGAGACGCGAGTTAACCTGCTCAGTTCCTTAACAAATGCTGCCCCTAATACATATGTATGAGGTGGCCTCCGGGCGGGGCAAAGGAATAGTCCTGTGTCAAAATGGCATATAATCTTTCAAATAACCCATATATAGTAGGCCTATGGTGATCAAAATTACCTCCTTAATTTATAGGACTGCCCTTTGGTGTTACCAATAGTTCCATAACAATCTCATTCAAATCGGTTCCTAACTGTGTGCATAAATTTGCTTACAGACAAACCGACAAACTATGCAACGAAACGAGCGGTAAACATAATACCTTCCTTGGAAGGTATATACTAATCGCCCACTTGCTCAATATTTTGTCCCAGAGGCTGTATAGAAGAATATGTTGCGCAAATAACTTGGGGTCATTTTTACAGCGTAGAGTACGTGGAGAGTATGGGTACACATTCAGAACAAAGAGAATGATTAAATTACAACTCACAATACCGACAGTAATTGTAACGCGTCTCTCTGATTCCTGTCATTGTGAATTCTAAGGTCACGCGTGCCAGCGCACAAGTGACAAGTCAGAATCTGTGAGTGGAAGCATACGTGAGACATTACAGAGTCTAATCACTGGTATATCATTATCTAAGGTATAACCGTGGTTACTGTGTGGGGCAGTTGTACGCTTGTACCATAATCGTCTAGTTGTGAGGTATGTTTGTTCATACGAAATTTTAAAATTGAGAGAAAATGGTTATTGTTATATCTATTTCATAGCTGTATCATTAATTTTTGTATATACACCACGCATATTTATGATATTATTTTGGTTTTTGTTGCTGAGTGGAAAGGAAATCTAGAGGTCTTAAAAAACCAATAGGGAATACTTCCAATACCATACGTGTATATATTCCAATAGCATACGTATATTTGTATATATATATGTATATATATATATATATATATATATATATATACAGTGGAACCCCGCCTTGCGACCACCCCGTAATTGCGACCATCCCACAATAACGACCACTTTTCGTGGCCCGTATATTCGATCCAGGTATAACTCAGAGTTTCAAAAATACGACCACCCAAAATTACGACCAATTTGGTCAATCCCCAAAGTGGTCGTAATTGTGGGGTTCCACTCTCGCTCTCTCTCTCTCTCTCTCTCTCTCTATATATATATATATATATATATATATATATATATATAAGTTTATATATATGTTTATATATATAGGATATAGAAGACCCGCTGTGAGGACAAATATGTGCTTGTATGTGAGAGAGAGAGAGAGAGAGAGAGAGAGAGAGAGAGAGAGAAAGCCTTATAAAAGCATCCACTGTATATATATATATATATATATATATATATATATATATATATATTTATCATGTGTGCACGTGAGTGTGTTAGTGTGTATGCAAATGATCCGCTCCCACTGTATTGCAGGTCGATAGAAGTGTTATCGCCGTTTTATATTCATGCAGTACAGAGCGTGTTGATTACGTATGTTTAGCATAACGTTAACTTGTACACATGCATTGTACAGAATAAGCGATTCATGCATATATTGTTGTAATTTTATATAATTTTATGCAAGAATACATAGATAACTTTAATTTGTTGTTTGGTATAACGTTATGTTTGGGTTAGTCATTTTCTTGCCTTTATACTCCAGGAATAATAATTATGAATAATGAGATAATCCCTTAATTTCACTGGTTTGAGCTACAGCGGTTAGCCAATCAGATGCCGACTAACTGAATGGTGGCCAATAATGTTTCGCATAACACTCGCAGGGCTGAATGTAATGTGGTTGCCATTTTGTTCGCGAGGGTTTTATTTTGAAACCATCAATTGATACTTCGAGAATAAGCCGGAAGGTAAAGGATTGATTTGATGAATGATAATAAATCTTGTATGTCCAAAGGTTGCTAATATATATGATATGCGAACTTTTATATTATCTGCTATTGATTTAAAGTAAATTCCACTTTGGTCCCCGTGTAATTGTTAATATTTTGCTCATATATAAAATTTGATATAATTATTTCATATAAAAAAGTTATACTCTGTATGATGAGGTCGCGAAATGGATCCCTCGCGAAACCATGAAAAATGAAAATCGCGAATTTGTAACCCCGCGAATAGGAAGCGAACCACAGAATATTTAAATGCCAAAGGTCGCTGGTAAAATGTCGAACTTTCTGTAGGATGTCTACATATTGTCAACGTAACGACTTCAGACGTCGTTGGTACGACATTTTGATTTTCATCGCGATGGGCGGGGTAACACAGTAAATAGTTACAGCCCAAGATTTTAACAGTTAAAAAATAATCATGGTCAGACAAAATAGCGACAGTTAGCTGAAAAAAAATGACATAGCAGGTTTAAGTCAGAAATAAAGTGTCATATCGTGTACGTTGACAGGAGAGTATTATGGTATTTGCCATAGGCCTGTGTGTGTACTTTTTCTAAACACTTGATATGCTGTACTGTCATGCGACTCTAAAAATTTGTTATGTCCTGACACCGGCTTTTATAAATGTCACCTCGAATTCGGGCTTGTTTTGTTAGACTGTAACAACGTCAGGTGTTACACGGCATTGACACATACCCATATTCTCAGAAAGTCTGTATATTGTAATAATAGAATGTCATGTGCAATATTAGGACCACTTTAATATTGCCACACTTTCAAATGAAAAATCAGTTTACCTGGAATATGCTGTATACAGGTAAGCTAGTCGTTGGCACACTAAGTGTATCATAAGTACAGCGCCGCTTTCCCATTCACAGATATTAAGTGTCAACAATTTTATGAGAGTGTTGTAGCCAATTTAATTATAAGTAATACAATCCAAATTGTGGGCGGGAATTGTGGCCCCGGACGACCCCTAGCTGAATACGCCATTGGCAACAGGATTCTGAATAATGTTTGGATTGAGGGGATCACGTGACCATGACGACACAACCCGGACAATATATAGAAGTCAAGTTTGAATAGCGATGAGCGTCTTGGAATCGTAACGTGAAACCTAAATGTCTCACTTTGTAAACTTGCATGGTGTATTTGGACTTAATCCTCAGAGACCAGCTGAGGTGAACGGGGACAGACGATTCTCAGACAACTTGTGGCCTGTCATCGTATTCCAGACGGTAACCTGTAAACGTATGTAGCTAAGTGTTTAATCGTGTTCTATGCATGGTATAAAAAATATAACTTTGAGTGTGTGGAGTTGTAAAGTTCTACTGTATTAGCGATGGAATGGCCGCACGATAACTTTTGGATGTAAGAGATTTATTCTGTCTTAACATTTACTAAACTAAAAAATCGAGGATGGCGAATGCTAATCCCTTTGAGTTAGGTTAAATCAAACTTATTTTAAGGATAATCTATCAAATTGTTTAATTAGATAAATTAAATTTAATCATGTAATAATAATGTATATGCATTCAAACACATAGAATTGATGAATATTTGTATAATTTACTTCAATTATCATCATAAATTCTCAAAAGACCTATCAGATAACAAGATAATTATTTTATATTGATTAACAGGATTAATGTCAATCATAAGGAAATACTACTTGTAATAAAAAAAAAAAGAAAAATATCGCACATATTTTTTCTGTTAGGTTTACTCATACAAAGAAGCAGGTTGCATTTGCTGAGCACTGATAGTATTATAATTGTAATTAGACGTTGAATTGATTTCGGTGTTTTAAAATAAATTACAATTGTTTTGTCAATTTGTATCAGTAATTACCAGGTTCATGCAGATATGAATATATAATTATTATTATTATTACTATTTTTTATTATTATTATTATTATTATGGTAGTAGTAGTGGGAGTGGTAGTACTACTACTAGTAGAAGTAGAAGCAGTAGTAGTAGCAGTAGTAATAGTACTAGTGGTAGTATTTATAATAATAGTAGTAACAGTAATAGTACTACTAGTAGTACTGATAGTATTAATATATTAAGATGGGACACAGGGGGGCGCCCCCATCCTTTTTTAGACAAAATATTTAGGGCATTGGCTTATTATATGCCATAAATGTCATCCCTATACATCTGCATGCAAGAGTGCGTCACTCCTGTCACAGTGCTGACACTGCCGGTGCTGTTCCCCCACCATCCCCTGTTCTAAGATCCGACATCTTTAAGATGTTGTTAGATGGGGTCTATAGTTGCCGTCTAGGCCATAGCCGTATGGACAAATTGAAATGTATTATGGTTACAAGATCTTGTACAATAAATGTTTGCTTGGTCGGAGGACTTATTAATGACTTAAGATACATTGAAGACTTAAGATCCATATATGCGTATGCGTATATATACGTATCCGTATGCAGCACGTTTCGGTCTCTGACGGTAGCGATGGAAAACGCTTACGCATGGTAACAGACGGGAAAATTCTAAAGTCTGACTGACGTCAGTGATAGGTTATTCCTCTGGCAGAGGACTTCATTAATCGTGCAGCCCTATACTATAGGCCCAGTTTCTGCTACATACATACCGCATACGCATACGTGTTAATCGAATCACAGGCGTCCATTTTCTAGCTGCATACGCATAGATACGCATACGTACCGCATACACATGTATGGAAAGCCAGCTGAAGGCTAAAATATAATAACTGTCGCGACTTGGCGGAGATATAATTATACATAATAAATTTTAAGGGGCACCTATTGATTTGGTCCAAAGCACTTAAAGGAACAATATTATGCCTAATTTTTCACACATCCGTTCGGTTTTACTTTATACGAAAGTTCCCAGCACAACCATCCCAGCACACAGTCAAAGTACCGTGCATACCTCTGTTTAACACATTGTTATGACTCTGGGTGTTAGTATACACAGTCCATGTGTGTCTGTTCAACATTAACAAGGCCCCGTGACCGGAGGTTCCATTGTGAGCCGCAACAATGCCATGTTTCAGCCAGCGGGAACATGCATTACCTTTTTGGAAAAAGTCAGTCAGGCCATCTATTGTTTGACACGTGTTTTCGCCCGGATATGCACGCGCTGTTTTATTTTAACACCTGTGATCGCGCCCGGTCCCTTTTTTTAATCACTCGTTTACAGGAGAAAGCAAACGGTTTCAGGGCAATATTTTGGCAGATACAATTTTATTTTAAAGGGAAGATGCTATTTTTCGTTTTAATAATACATGGTTTACTGGTGATTGGGCCTCTTTAAAGTAGACCTAAACACTTTTACTAGTAGCAGTCACGAATCATGTTTCCAAACCACCACATGCGGTACAGGTACACACTAGACCTGACAGGATCAAGGACAGATAGATCATTATCGTGGTCATCTTGTCCATGCCAGTTGGAGGCAGCTGTTGTGAGAGACCACATTGGGAATACTTCAACTAAAGAGGGAGCCCAGTTGTCGCTGTAAATGCATGGGACAGTATACGATATGTTTAGAGCGGAGAAGGACCACGTAAGGCAGAGTTATTGTAACAAGGACAGGTAGGGCAGTTCATGAATACACAAAATCCACAGAAAAAAAGTTGGATCCGACTTCTTCTGTGTATTCTGGTTACTACTATTACTACTACTAATATTGGCACTACTACTACCAGTGGCGTATCCAGGATTTGAAAATTGAGTGGGCGCAGCCCTTAAGTCGGGAAAGGGGGCTGTTCTGTGTCCTTTAGACATGTCATATACTGCGTGGCTGTAAAATTGTCTCCTACTAAACATATCAAATATTGTTAGTTCGTGCATAATTATTATGATTTTTATTTTTAATTTTGTAAGGTATCTATTTCAAGTTGTTTATTATGTTGACCGTGGGACCCTCATCGATATATATATATATATATATGTATATATATATATATATATATATATATATATATATATATAATGCATTATTTGAACAACAGAAAAATACATGCATCAATAAGTGTAGTGTTGTAACTTAATTGTAACTTTTATGTAGAAGATGGTCAGCACACATGTAAAAGAACTGAAATGGATTAACTATTATATGTCACTGAATCTGTCAAAGGATGCTACATCTATTTTTCATGTAGAGCTTCTGATAATGAATTCCATAATATAGGTTTTCGTACATAAATTATTTTGTAGAAATTAAGTTCGAACTATAGCCAGTTGGAGTTAAAAAGAAATAAAGATAGTCTGACCTGAGGTAATAAAAGTACATAAACACAAGAAATATTAGAAGTGAAAAATACTCACTGACTGTTATTTGCATACCATTTTCAGGTTTATATTATTATTGAAAATGCAGCTTTCTGACATAAAGCCTGGCCATCTACCTCCAGTGACAGTAGCTGGGTATTTAGAGGTGATTTTAGAATCAAGAAACCGGAAGCTTTCATATAGTCTCTAGGTGTATTCCAGGGTAAATTTAAAAAATGAGGCATAGCAAGCGTTTAGTGAAAGTACAAATAGCTTACATGGATTGTTTAACAGTTTTTTTGCCATCCACCATATTGTTACAGAACAATCAAAGGGTTTGGAGACTTCACTTCTGCATACAAACATAATAGAAAAGAGAGATAGTAAAAAACATGAGAGAAATGTGTAAGTATATAATCCCTTTACTGTTTTGATTTATTTTAGAAATTTTCAAAGTTTGACACTCTTTGCATTTACATTACGAAAAATATCTTGCTAAACTTTTGTTCTTTCTTCACAAAATTGCAACAAATACAACAAAACTAGTTTCTCTTTAGGTCAATAGGAACCTTTAGAACTGATAATAAATATACATTATTATATAAGATATATATATATCTATATTTACATTACAGACAAGATCTTTCTTGTTTTTCTTTTTTCTTTTCCACATGGGAATAACATTACCATAACCGCGAATAGAGAAACATGAAAATATTTTTTTACTTAAAACGCCATATTTTATATCTATGTGTGTGCATACTCAATTAAAATAACATAAAATAAATTTGAGTTAACAAACATAACACTTGCAAGTAGTTGACTGGTATAAGTGTTAGCAGAATTTTAGGGGGGGGGGGCGCCCCTTTGCGCCCCCTATGAATACGCCCCTGACTACCGCTACTTCTATTACTACTACTACCATTACTACCACAACTATTATTATAACTACTCCTATTACTATTACTACTAAAACTATTAATATTACTAAATCTATTACTATCACTAAAATAATATTACTAATACTTCTACTGTTATCACTATTACTACTACTAATCTTGCCACTACTATTACTACTAATATTTCTACTATTACTAATACTTCAATTATAATTACTAGTACGACTACTTTCATTACTACTACAACTACTACTATTGCTATAACTATACTACTATTACAAATACTTCTACTGTTACTACTATTACTACTTCTAATATTGCCACTACAGTAGTTCTACTACTACTTCTTCTACTTTACTACTATTACTTCTACAACTATTACTATTATTACCGCTACGACTAATCCTTATACTTCTTCTACTACTATATTTCTATTACTCTGACTACTACTGCTATTACAACTACTACAACAACTACCTCTTCTGTTACTTCTGCTACTTCTGCTATTACCGATGATAATAACAGCGTTAGTAAGTGTAGGCTGTTTTTTTAATCATAAAGAGTGGTAGAAATATGTTTTTTTCTATTATTTCATTATTATTTGATTACATTGTGTTAAGGGGTTATAGCGTAGTCTTTGACTACTTACCACACATGAAGAAAAAATACAACGGCGTGCTTTTTGTTTTACTTGGGTAATTACCAAAGAAGAAGAGACCCCCCCCCCTAACTCATAAACGTATACCGTGTTCCACACTACAGACTTAGGGCGGCACACACCAGTCTTCAGGCGAAATTATGCTTGTGTGAACGGGTCCGTGACATACGTTGGGTATGTTCCAGATACCTCCCCAGATACCTGGGAGGAGTATATATAACTTGGTTCTTTCCTCACCGACACATCTGCTGATGCATAAGGCCGTAATGAGGTTTTTATGAGTTCTAATGCATAGATCGGCTGTGGTTACAGCCGAAAAGGGAAGATTAGAGCCATAATTGTGTAATTATAGAGACAATATTAAGTTCAACAGTTTGTATTTCCACAATCTTTGGCATTGTTATATTAATCATTAATATATGATATTGTTTTCATATTGATTCAGTATTAGATTTAAGAAATCATAAATCGCTACATAATTTTATTCAAGTGAGACATATAATAATATGTCCTTATACAAAGAACTAATAAAATATAATAATATTTTAAGCTGCCCTTTATAACCCTTGAAAGAAATAAAGTATATACATAGAGAAATATTAGGTTTTTACATATTTCATCGGATTATGTTAATATGCTACTGTATTATATTTCCATTCATTTTTGGAAAACTTTTTCTCATTTTCATATAATTATACTTCCATTTAAACCAAGTAATTTTAATATATTGACTTTTGCTAAGTTGATTTAAATCTTTCATCCATTCTATGTCCTTCCTCTAAACTTTAGCTCATACAAAATAGTACATACTCATGCATGTCCAATGATACATATTGGCAGTCTGAACACACTATCTGCAGATTCTTTAAAAGGGCCCTGTCACATATCTGTCCTTTTTAGCTCAGCTGACTGAAAGTCATCTTGGCTATAGCTTAGCTGTCCGCTTGTCTGACTGTCCGTCTGACCGTTAACCAGGAACAAAGCGTAACCCCTGGACCTAGAATCTTGTAATGTGACATCCAGGGAGGTCCATGAAAAATCTCCCTAGAAAACCTGAAATAAGGTGCCTGTTACCCATATCCTTTGAGCCATGGGACTCTAAAATATCCCCCCCCCCCCCCCACAAAAAAAAAAAAAAAACAGATGCATTGATCAGCATAATTCTTTGCATGCATGTTCATCGTGGCGTATTCCATCAGTTCCTGCAGACGGGTGGCGCCTCCTGGATTTAAAAAAAAAGAAATTTTCATACATAAAATCTAGGGAGGTCAATGCAAAATATCCACGGAAACCTAAAATTAGGTCTCTGTTACCCATATCCTTTGAGCTATGGGGCTCAGAAGAACCTCCCAAGAATAATTAAAAAATTGATACAAAAGCCCCAGAATCTGAATAACTAATTCGTTGATCACCATGATTCCTTGCATGCATATTGATCATGGAGTGTTTCATCAGTTCCTGTTGACCGGTAGCGCCACCTGGATTTCTTTCGAATTTTAACGCTTTTATTTCTCTATTTTTGAGACTTTTAAAGATGCGGTTGTTCGTTAACGGGACTCAAATCGTAACGATTGGTCCTGGAATCTTTTAACTTGACATCCAGGGAGGTCCATGAAATAGCTGAACGGAATCCTGAAATCAGGTGTTTGTTATCCATATCCTTTGAGCTATGGCGCTCAGAAGTACCCCCCCCCCCCCCCCGAATAATTAAACATTTGTTACAAATGCCCAAGTAACTGAATAACTAATGCATTGATCACCATGATTCTTTGCATACATATTCATCATGGACTGTTTCATTACTTCCTGCGGACTGGTGGCGCCACCTGGATTATTTTCGAATGATACGCTTTTTCTCTATTTTTGAGACCTTTAAAGATGCGATCGTCCGTTTAGAGGGTACAAATCGTAACCATTCAACCTAGAATCTTCTTATTTAATATCCAGGGAGGTCCATGAGAAATATTTTTGGAAACTTGAAATTAGGTCTCTGATACCGATATCCTTTGAGGTATAGGGCTAGTAAGTACCCCTCAGTATAATTAGACATTTGATACAAAAAATCCAGTTTCTGAAAAACTAATGCATTCATCATGATTGTTTGCATGCACATTCATCATGGAGCGTTTCATCAGACCCTGCAGACTGGAGTCGCCACCTGCATTCTTTTTTTATTTTTACGCAGTTGCTTTAAATTTATATTTTTGAGTCCCTCTAAGATGCGGTCGGCCGTTATGAAGTCACAAATCGTTACCATTGCACCCAGAATCTTCTAACTTTAATTGAGAGGTCCATGAAAAATATCGTTAGAAACCTGAAATTAGGTCTCTGTTACCGACATCCTCTGAGCTATGCTTCAGCTGAATGGGGATACCACCTGGCATTAATATGATAACATTCCTTTTTTGAATGAATTACCTCAGCGGAGCGTCATGACCCATGGGTCCCTTGTTAAACTCAAGGTTATACCTTGAAGCTTTTATGAAAAATAGGCCAGAATATGTGGATATCATCGCAAACAGGCTGCTTAATTTGTGTTGTAATATGTGGGGCTGCCAAAATAATCAAACAAATTCAACAAAGCATCTGGCAGCAAGTCAGATAAGCCAGAGCTTTGCAAATGGCGTTTTGAGACAAGTGACCTTTCTACCTCCCCATATATACAACCTACCACCTAAGATTTTTTTTCCGTTTGTCAACATTGCTGTGTTTACAAACATGATATTGATTATGAATAATGATGTTCATACATCATTCACGAAGGCCTTACAAGAACGTTTCACAACCACCATTACCCTAAGATCATTAATATTAACACAGAGGAAGCCAGAATTCACATACGATCTTTTTTAGAATGGGCACCTTTAACCGACCACTGGCCTGTGTCTGCAAGCACATGTCTATTGAGTGAAAACTGGTTGACATGTTTTCAAGAAACCTTCCACACAATTTGATCTGTATAGTACGCTAACTTATCAGCAAGCCAGATAACGCCGGAGGCGAGGGTTAGCGTGGGACTCGGATCACACGTGGCACAGTCGGGGGTCACATGTGGAGTCTGTTGTATTCTAAACGTGTGCTCTAAGGTGTGAGGGTATGAAGTAACTTTGGATTAGGTTTCGCTATTATTTCTGGGTTTATTTTCTATCAACACCTATGCTTCTGTTTTTATTTATCACAGGTTACCATTGAGAAGGTGGATTTGAGAGCTTGCACGAAATCAACATGGACATATTGAAGGCTCTTATGTTAGTGGCCGCGGCCGTCACGCTGACCTTCGGGGACAGTAAGCGCACCGTCATGAATGCACACATACACACATCTAGAAAAGTATACAGAGAAAAAAGTTACCATATATGTGTATTTGGCAACATACATACATGTTTATCTGTCTGTCTGTCTCTCGGATCTGTCTCTCTATGTCTATCTGTTCCTCTTTGTGTGTGTGTGTCTGTCTCTATCTCTCTCTCTCTCAATGGCATAAACATTTAACAGGGACAATTTTATCCAATCCAAGCGCCAGATATCCCCATCCATACGGCCTTTACTGATCAGGTATAATCAAGCCCTGCTCGGCATTATGTATGCAATAACCAGTGCGTTATATAATGATATCACTGGATGACCCTCAGACTGGATTTCGTAATCTGATGTCACGTTTATGGAACATGGTATCAGTTACACAACCTTATGAGGTTAAGAAAGAAATACCACTTGCCATTTCTTTTACCAAGTGCTCTCTCTCTCTCTCTCTCTCTCTCTCTCTCTCTCACACATACACCATGCCTGTCAGTATCTCTGTCTCTCTCTGTCTCACTATGTCGGTCTCTCAGTCTGTCTGTCGCTCTGTCTGTTTGTCTTTATGTCTGTTTAACTGTCTGTGTATCTCCATGTCTATCTGCCTGTCTGTCCCCCTCTCTCTCCCCCTCTCTGCCTTTCCCCTCTCTGTCTCTCTGTCTATCTTTCTGTGTATGTCTGTTTGTTTCTCTCTTTTTGTGTTCCTCTCTCTGTCTCTCTCTCTCTGTCTGTCTTTCTCTCTCTCTCTCTCTCTCTCTCTCTCTCTCTCTCTCTCTGTTGTATATTATTCTATAGTTAAACAAAACAGTGTAATGTTTGCAAGACGATTTACTATTCGGTGAATAACAACTATGTTTATATCACGTGATCTAATACAGATACACAATGATATTATTGTACAGTCATTAAACTTGTTATGCAGAGTTCTAAAATTGGATGTAATAAAACCATTGCACGGATTGACCCTTATATTGTTAGCATAAAATTATCTGTTGTTCCTGTCGCAGAACAAAGAACAAGGTACAGATTCAGAAACAGGGTGTAACTAGAAAGCAATCATTAGAGAGCAAACACACCTGCTATGGATAATCTTTTAACCTGTATGAAAGACTGAATTTATCCAATATGTAACTGCGGTCGTCGTAGTTGAGAAACATCAATTACAAGCCCAGCGCTGGGTAAAAGTCTTCATAGAAGAAAGAGGAGCTATTCGTTCTGATTTTTATTTTGTTTTGTTATTTTCGCCTTGGCTTATGATGCGAAAAGTGAGGAGACAAGAGAAAGAACGTCGTCGTAGACGAAAGTATATTTGTTTGCCTTTGAGTTTACATCAGTGTACAAAGACACCGTAAGCCATTTCAACCATAAAAACAGAAAATGCAAACGATAATTTTCTCAGAAAGTTGTAGTTGGCTACTAATAAAAGTGAAAATTTGTTAACAAAGGATCATGAGTGAAAAAAAAGGACTGGTCTATTCTTAGCTCCGTGCATATTTATAAGACACAATAGGTTCAGGGATGAATGAGTTTGTGTGGGTGTCTATTTGTGCGAGAGAGGATACAGCCACAGATGATTTCAAACTGGATTGATCTCGTGTGCCGCCTCAAGTGATTCAATTCATGTACTTTAGAATTAGTTATTCATCAAACTTTTCAGCAGAATTTCTGTGATTTCTGGCTTACTCTGCGTACACGTTATTCAACTTAGGTAATTCCTGTTAAGTAAAGGTCTTATAACGCCTCAGCGACGTAGAAAAAAAAACCTGCAACCGCAGGAAGCTTGTTGTTTATATACGGAAGTTGAAAGGTCACTAGTGGCAAAGAGGCCCTTTGCAAACCTTTGGATCGTCTGCTGCCGCCAGATGTTCTTGGATTATGTGTTCCACCAAGGAGTTTATGTTGTCACCTGTGTTTGTTGGCTAGTTTGTTGGTTTGTTTGTCTGCCTGTCTGTTAGCAAAATAATGCTACTGGACCGACTTCTACGTACATTGTATGCGGTGACAGAATATGGTCAATCTGAGACTTAAAGGTGCCCAATAACTTACCTTTTGAAAAAGAATTTATGTGATTTCTGGCTTCCTCTATGCATATATTAATGATCTGAGGGTAATTTTGGTTGTAAAAAGTTCTTATAAGGCCTTCGTGAAGGATGTATGAACTTGTTTATCAACAACATATTTGTAAACACAGAAATGTTGACAAACGGGAAAAACCTGTACATTTGGGTGTAGGTAGCATATATGCGTAGGTAGTAGGGTCAATTATTGCAAAACGCCATTTGCAAAGATCTGGCTTATCTGACTTGCTGCCAGATGCCTTTGTGGAATTTGTATTGATTATTTTCGCGCCCCCACATATTATAAACATGTTGATATTAACAAAACAAGCAGGCTGCATGTGTGCGGTGATATTTACGTTTTCTGGCCCACTTTTATGTAAGCTCCGAAGGACTATCATTAGTTTATAAAGCTCAGATAGATGATTGGGCCCCTTTAACTTGTGGCAGGGATCCTAAATAAAGGGAGGATTCCCCATTTTGTTTCGCTTTGCAGCAAAGATCTTTTGTCAAACAGTCATTTTAAAATCACTCACGAGTTCTAGCTGCCAATCATGTGTTTGAATCTAATTTTCGAGAAATGGTGCAATATATGAGGTGTTTTGTCGTGTTTGTGTGAGTTTGTGTATAGCGGCTACCGGTTTAGCATAGCCAACTGAATTGGTATGAACAAGTGACACTTTGTCATGAGTTAATGTGCTGTCGGAAACTTACCTCCAGAAATATAGCATAATGATTTTACCCTGTATTTCTATACATGTTATACCAAAGGCCTTCGGATTAACTACGCCTCAACAGATCATCATAGAAATTCCTTCACATGTTTTGAGATTAATAATAAACAAAAAACGAAACAGATCGACAGGCGAACAAAAAGAGAATGCGTAAAAGCATCCTTCCAATTTATTCAGGAGAAATAAAAAAGGAAATGTACCAAGTTAGAATTCTATGACGCGCAAAATGAATTTCATCTTGTATTCCTAAGAAAACAAGCCCTCTTAATCCGTAATAATACACTTGTCAATTTTAATAGTGGACTACGACAGGGAACATTTGCATGGCAGGAGTTTAACTACGCGGGGGGGGGGGGGGCGTGAATTGGTAAAATTTCCGGGCTCATAATAGAGAGGTCAATAGAAAAATCTCCTTGGAAACCTGAAATAAGGTCACTGTGACCTTTATCTTCCGAGCTGTTGATCTTGTTAATACCCCCCAGTATAATTATAAATTTGATACAAAACCTTAAATATCTTGATAATTAATGCATTGATTGCCCTGAATCTTGCCTTTAGTATTGACCATTACAAAGTTTATCAGTTCCCGAAAACTGGTGGCGCCACTTGCATTTTTAGCTCCGCTTACTTCCAGGCCTACTGTGCTATAGCGATGGGTCTTTGTCCGTCGTCCTTCCATCTGTCCGTACTGCCGTCAGGTCGTTAGCAGGGCACAAATCGTAACCGTAAGGGCTTGGGTCATGCTTACACACTTAGGAGATTACCTCTGCCAAAAATAAACAAATTAAGATTAAGATAATTAAGTTTTTTTTATGATTTTACAGTGTAACGGTGAATCAACAGAAAAAATAATCAAAATTGAAGTATAAACTTACAGGAGATATAAAACCATACAAGGTGTATAGTTTAATCAGGGTTTATTGGGTTTTACCATAGCTGGATTTTGCAAGTTCCTGCATGTAGCTTGCAACTTTGATACAAGTGAGGTACGTGTTCAATTTAAGCAAGTTTGACAAAAACAATTGAGGCTCTTCTGTATATAGTAATTGCATTTTAATTGTGTATTTGTCATTTTTATCTGCAACACCTATGTAAATATAGGCACATGAATACACACTTGTACTGCTGTTATACCAACATTCCCTAGGTACATATAAATAAGAATAGCTCTGAGGGTTAATTAAGGTTCTGGGAACTCCAAAACCAGACTGGAAGAGAGGCCTACACAGTCACTCTAGGGCAAAAGGTTTTTGTATTAAAACATACAAAATTAACATACTGAGCCTCTCCAAGTTCCTTGTGGAGTACTTCATATTCAAACCATTGATATACTGAGGCAATTTTGAATGATTAACATGCACACAAACATGACTTATTTTTTATTATTTTGATAAAAAGAGAACTGGCCTATACATTATGGAAACTTATTTGACGAGACAAGTTTAAAGGGCGTCAGTTATGTCAGCAGTTCATCTGATATTAATCGGTTGTGGGATTGATTGAAGCATATCTTTTACGTAACACCCAGACACTGATCTTGATCTCATTTGACCCCTAAGCTTGAATACTTGAGTATGTAATCCTAGGTCTAAATGACAGTGACATCACCTCCAGTTTATAGTAGCGACACAGTTATGATGAAGATGTCACACTTGTTTTATTGAAGGGATTCCTATCTTTATGTCAAGGACAGCTTGTTCTTATGTTAGGGACACTTTAGGTGTGCTCAAAAATTCCCTCGTTCATACAAGTAATTTATGAATTTTTAAGCTAATTTCTGCAAGTTTGCAAATGTTTGAAGTTTAAACTTGACTTCCCTTTTCAAATATATATATATATATATATATATATATATATATATATATATATATATATATATATATATATATTTTTTTCCAAATCATGTTCTTAGCTCAGTTGACTATAAGTCATCTGAGCTACAGTCGTAGTCCATTGTCCGTCGTCCGTCTATCGGTCATGCCGTCCGTCTGTCAATCCATCCGTCCGTTAGACCGGCACGTTTTGAATTCGTTAGACCTATGAATACATTATTCGGCATATTGCTATTTGTCCCCAAGATCTCCTATCAAACCGAAACCTGGATCACTGCGACTTCGTTCTTACGAAAAACTAAAGTAAACCTCCAATTTTCATTAAAGATCTATTATCACTCATCAGGACTGCCTAATACCAAAACCTGAATCTATCAAGCATAAGAAAAACCGTTACGTATATGTTAGGCTATGTTCAGAGGAGGATTCAGGTTTTCCTACTCTGCGCTACACAGTATGTCCGAGTACCAATACAAAGTAGGATTGAAACGTCTGTTATAGGAACATTTTCTTACAACTGCATATATTCTAGTAAAATTTCAAGTTTTAAAGGCCTGCAAATTACGGCGAATAGGTCTGTTTAATTACTAGCGCCCTCTATTGGCACTAGCTCACACTCAGTATGGGGGGTCTGCTATTCTACAAATATATATCAGGTTTGTCATGTCTAGACTTATGAAAGTAAACAGGCATTGTCTGTAAAACCTTAATCTTGTATTTGATTTCACTAGAAAATTATTGACCGATGCTGAAAAATGTGACCTGGAAATTAAAGACGACCATCAGGTTCAGTGCGCATGCTCGTGGTAAAGAGCATTGAACTCAAGAGTAATGCGTAAAATGAAAACTTCTCGAGACCCACTGATCACAAAAATAACTGTGTGAACATGTTAATATCAGCAAATAGATATTCAATATCAGTGACAAATTTGTAAAAGATAATATTAAGCTTTCGTGTAATTTAACGTGAATAAAATTGTAATTTTTACCATTGTTAAATAAATAGCAAAATGATACTTTTTTTTCTATGGCTATCGTTAACTTTTACTTTATATTATCTTTCTATTAAAGATTGAATAAAAACGTTTTGTACTCAGGTTACCATCCGGTGAAAGAGAGACTTCATTCGAAACTAACAAAGAGATCGGTTGAACAAGATATCACAGACGGGAACCTCAACAAAGATTGGTTTCGTATGGGACAAGACAATCTAATGATGTCACTTCGGAACCTGCGCAATATGAACCGCGCTAAAAACGTCATACTTTTCGTGGGTGACGGTATGGGCGTATCGACGGTAACGGCAGCTCGGCAATTCAATTTGCAAGTGCTTGGGAAGACCTTCGAACAGTCACAGATGAGCTTCGAATCATTTCCAAATGTCGCAGTTTCAAAGGTGAGTATTTGGAAAAGTCAACTTATTTAATTGAAAAACATGAACTTGTAATATATGTTTTATTTTTCACACATATACACGCACGGACGTCTGCAAATCCTAATGCGACGTACAAGACTGCCAGATATCACATTCTTTTCCCTGTAACAACCTCCCGTCCATATTTTGGGCGATAGCGTATAATAGAATGCGTAAAACTTACACTCCAAGATAGAAGATTCCCTAAAATCACGTCCCTTTTTTTGTTTCGTGCTTTAAGTTAGGTCAGAATAGGAAACAGTGGTTAACAAAGTGGATACAAAATTCATCAAACGTCGGTCAAAACACAGATGCTTTGTAATTAAAACATGGTGTGCAGCACTACAATTGATATAAGCAAACAACAACGGAAATTACCGAATTGTTCAGTGCCTTTTTAATGTACGTTTTGGGGCAACGCTAACAAGCCAAACTTTGCGCCTCTAGAATTAACCTATAAATCTTGAAGCCAACTAAGACTTAAAACACGATGGAAACAATATCTGTTCTATCTTCATTTCAAAGAGCACAACAAAGAGAAATTATAATAAAATTATTTTGCGCTTAAGCACACAGTACCCGTGTGTTGGTCACACCGTATCCGTGCAAATAGAGAATAAAATTTACAACCTTATAAAGCAACCATCGCCAACATTCCTTCTACCTTGAGTGTACTCCAACACCCATGTTTCAAGTTAGCCTACACGTAAGTACACATATAATTCACAAAGTATTATGCCGTTCTATACCAATAATCACAACTAGATATTTTTAAATACCCTGATACTACATGCAACGTGGACTTGCATCATACTGAGCGTATTTAAATGTCTAGTTTAACATGTCCCGAGGTATATATACTTTAGTAATACGTAAGTGGTACATACCTCTTAGATGTAAACAGCTATTAAAACATTGTAAGTCTGATAAACACTACATTACTAATGACTGGTTAAACCACAGCCAAGTGTATCCAAGAATTAAAGCGTGAACAAATCTAACCTATTTACAGATGTAACAACGTGTCCCGCACGCGCAACCTGAATGGTCTCTGCATCAGTTTTGTTTGATGTCTGGTTACTATCGTCTTCGACATCCGGAAACTTTTAGTGTTCGAGTCTTCATTCACATTGCCAAATGTCTACGGGAGCACCACTCTGATAGCTTAATTCCAAGTCTTGCAGCCTTTGAATGGGACGAGTTAAAAGTCCTTTCGACATTTTGAGTTCAGCAATACGCATAGCCCAATCAATGCCCCGGAAAACTTGAGTAACCAACCCTATAGGCCATTTCGTGCGGGGAGCATTGTCTTCCCTAATCAAGACGATACAGCCCTTCCTTAGATGGCCTTAAGCTACAAACATGTTGACTCT
Source organism: Sipunculus nudus (assembly GCA_026874595.1). Classification (NCBI taxonomy): domain Eukaryota; kingdom Metazoa; phylum Annelida; class Sipuncula; order Golfingiida; family Sipunculidae; genus Sipunculus; species Sipunculus nudus. The sequence goes on from CM049320.1 coordinate 51,661,065, forward strand.
TGGTGGGTAACTTCTTATATAATCCTTACTCAATAATTACCAAAAAAGATTCAGCCGCTCCTTAAAGTTCGATTTCCATTTCGTACCAGAAAGGATATATTCAACGTAAAAGTTTGCTGAAGCTAATTTATGGCTTAAGAAGGCGGTGCCTCGTCAAGAGCAGCCAATCGCTTATCTGACTCGTCAATATCGTCCTATAACTCAATGCTATCAACCGAAGTCACCGCAAAATAATCTGTCAACTCCCCTGCATCTCGGGAGCACCAGCCTCTGGCGGCAGCCCTTACTTTCCTAAGTCGATTCAAAGTCTCCGTCTTGCTCATAACTTTATTGTTTCAACTCAAACCCACTTTACAACGATAAAACAGGATATATTCCCACGTCTGATAGGCACAAAATATTGGGGACCAAGCTGACAAGCCCAACTTAGCAAGTGTAAAAGTCAATAAATCACGGGGCCAACTACGATATAAAACACACTTAAAACAATATTTTTTCTGACTTCAATGCAACAGACCATAAGATAGAGAAATCATAACATAATTAAAGTGCGCATAGGCAGACCGTACTCGCGACGATGGTCACATCATACCTGCGCCAATACCTAACAAATAACAGCGTAAACGGCAGCCATCGCTAACATACGTTTACCCCCTGAGACTTGGAACTTGGTATGGTTAACCAATGAAACAAAAAAAAAAATCGGATTATTTTCCTCTTTTCTGTCCTTCTTTCATCATCCATGACGAAAACAGAAATCCAGGAGACGAAAATAGAAGTGACCAAAATGATCTGGTTTTAAGCAAGCTTAAATGCCGGCATGCGGCGCAGGGTGAAAATTAATGTTACGGGAAATAAAATAATACCGGACGATAATTTGATTTATCAACAGTGCACTAACTAAAGGGCGTTTGCTGCCATCTTGCAACTGAATCTATAACTAGCTCATTTGGGCGTAAAGCACCATGCAATGAATTAGTTGAGTAAGTCAACTGACGGCTAGTAATAATAAGTGTTGTAGCCTAAAAAAATAAAAATAAATATGAAATGAAAATATTAAACAACTCTAATTACATATTACTTCCTCCTTTAATAGGGGGCTAGAGTATTGCCATAACAACTGTATATATGTATATCTATCTGATCTGTCTATCTCTTTGTCCGGGCCAGTGAATGAAACTTCCACTTGTACATCTTAAACAAGACAGAAAGCTGCAACATCTTGTCCGTCTTTGGGAATAATCCGATATCTAGATTTTGGAATTAACTGGGTATAAAAATATAAATTTGTAGTTCACACTTCATTCACCAGATGGCAGCAAGCTGAACGTCTGCCCTCTCTAATTGACGTATCTTGCTGCTGTTTCAGACTTACAACACAGACCAGACAGTCCCAGACTCTGCTGGTACAGCCACAGCTATGCTGGCGGGAGTGAAGACTCGCGCTGGAACCCTGGGGGTCACCGATAAAGTGGTCCGGGGGAACTGTTCCGGGACGCTGGAGGAAGCAAACAAACTCAAGTCAATCCTCAAACACTCACAGGACGAAGGTGAGATTATTTAAGGGCCCAGTATACTGGCCGTCCTTCAATTAGTCGCCTTTTCATACAAAATAAAACCAATTTAAAACGATTTATTAAAATGAAGTCCAGTTAATAATTATATTATTATTTAAGTTCGAGCAAAATGAATCCTGCAAGGTAAAATCTTCGAAGATTCTTTCAGAAATACACCTGATTGGAAACCTCGGTACACTACGTAAATTTTTATAATCAGGATCTTGTTTCCTTGATGTTTGTTCTTTTACTGTTTCAGGCAAGTGGACGGGTCTGGTGACCACGACAAGGATCACCCACGCTACTCCAGCCGCAGCGTACTCTTACAGTGCTGACAGAAACTGGGAGAGCAGCACCCCGGACGACCGCTGTAAGGACATCGCCAGACAGCTTGTAGAGGACGATTACAATAAAGATATCAGGGTAAGCCGTTGGAGGGCAGCACAGTAATGTCCTCAGCAAGAGGTGAAGGTCGATCTGGCCACTAAAGATTTGATCGATGTAGCGTTCTTTGGGCTGTTTAGACAGTCATGCCGAAGAGATTTCTGTAATGGACTTAAAAACTTACAAAGGTCGCTGTGTAAAGGAAAAAATGTTTAAATTTACGTTTACATTACATTACATAAGACAGTAAACAAAATTTAACATCATTCGCCATTACCTGTTCAAGACTGATGGTTAAGCCGAAACGAATCCATGGCAGAGAAAAATTATATTATATCATCAAAGGGAGTCAGTCTACAAAACAACATGTAGACTATTTATTACATATCATAATAATTTTTTATCGAAGAGACGGCGTTTATTTCAAATAATATAAATTATTATCCAGAGTTTAAGATAGTGTTTCAGGAAGACGTTCAGAATATCATGTCCTGCAGAATCAATTTATTATTTGTATTTATACCAATAACAGCTACCAAAATATATAATTACCAAAATTGCTATTTCATGAATTGGAATTAATTTTTATCAGCAGCTTTCACTATAGAAAAATATCCAATCTCTCACACCTTTTATAAACATTCTATGCGATTTAGATGTGGTGTTTTCATGTCCAAATCCTTATATAATTGTCTGGGGTATTCTATTGTTTTACTGATATTATTATATAATTGAAACTTATAAATGACAGTGATCAGTAAAATAAAATTCTTTAGGCAAAAAGATTTGATCCTAATTTTCCTTATAAATTTATCCTCCTTTCGTCAGGTGATATTAGGAGGCGGTCGGTCATCTTTTTTGCCGAACACGACCTTTGACCCCGAATACTTCAACACCACGACGGGCATGCGCTACGATGGCAGGGATATGATTCAGGTAAAATATAATACTTACGTTTGAAATCAAAATCAACGTCTCCACTCTGATTTATATTTATAAATATAGTACATTTTTAGCTCAGCTGACTAAAAGTCATCTGATCTATGGCGATCACTCTTTGTCCGTCGTCCGACTTCAGGCCGTCCTACCATTAATAAGGCACAAATCGTAACCGTTACACCTAGAAACCTCTTACTGTGAATCCTTGGAAGTCCTTAAACTATCTGCTGGGACACCTGAAATTAGGTCTCTGCAACTGGTATCCTCCGAGCTATGGGATTCGTATTCCCCAGAATATTAAGACTTAGTTACAAAAGCTCCTGTATCTGAATAAAAAATGCATTTATCGCCATGATCTTTGCATGCATATTGATCATGGCGTGTTTCATCAGTTCCTTGAGACTATAGGCGCCTCCTTATTTTTTTTCGAAATTTTAACATAATTAAACTCAATTTTTGAGAACTTCAAATGATGCGGTCTGGCTGTTTAAAGGGCACAAACTATGACTGTTAGACCACTTGTATATAATTAACTGTTAGTTAAAGGAGTTCATGGTCATACATAAATTTATTCCATACAGCTGTTGTAGTCAAAGGCATGGGTGGAATCCCACTTGTTTTATTGTATCCCCAGACAAAGTCGGGATACTATGGTTTCACGACGGTCCCGCCGCCGCCGCCGCAGAAAAACCTTGTGAGCGGGATAACTCAAAAAATATTTCACAGATCTTTTTCAAACTTTACATTTGTATAGACATTGGTAAGGGGACTATTTAAAATGGGGTCATGACCTATGCTAGGAAAGTGACCTTGACCTTGAATAGGTCAATTTTTGCTGAAAATCACACAAATTCTTAAGAAACTCAAGTAAGCTTGCATGGACTGGTCCAAAAATCAAGGTGACCAAAGATTTTGAATAGCCTTGTGATATACCGGAAACTGGTGGTGCCACCTATTATCCTTTTCTTGTTTTTACGCCTTTTAATACCCCCATAATTGCCACTTGACAGTACTGTAAGCATTATAAGTCAAAAACTAATGGACAGATTTCTTTTATATTATGCACATGTAGAGAGATGTGTTATGGGATGAGGTCTATTAACATTTTGGTCATGACCTTTACCATGAGAGTGGCCTTGACCTTTAATGTGTCCATATTTGGTGAAAATCACACACCTTTTATGATATCTCCAGTGTTGATAGCCATATGGATTTCAAACGTGACTTATGTATGGCCCACCACTAAAGTAAGAACCCTATAGGTTCTAGGGTCATGAGGTCAAAGGTCAAGGTCACTGGACTTGCATCTTAAAAGATAATGTGGATGCATTTTAAGCCAAACATTTCATCTCAGACCTTTCATCTTGAATATATAGCTCACTTGCTAATAGTGGATGATCCATATCAATTTTGGGGTCACAAGGTCAAAGGTGAAGGTCACAGGAGCAATCTGTCCAAATATTAGTTTCTGGATGATAATTCCTGCTTTTATTGATGTATGGATTTCAAACTTGACTTATATATGGCCCATTGGAAAAGCAAGACCTGAATTGATTTTGGGGTCATGAGGTCAAAGGTCAAGGTCACAAGTCACATCTTTAAAAAGATTGTGGATGCATTTCCAGCCAAACAATTCATCTCAGATCTTTCATCTTGCACATTTAGTTCACCTGCCAAGAGTGGAAGGCCCCTATCGATTTGGAGGTCACAAGGTCAAAGGTGAAGGTCACAGGAGCCATCTGTCCAAAAATTAGTTTCTGGATGATAATTCCTGCTTTTATTGATGTATGGATTTCAAACTTGACTTATGTATGTCCCATTGGAAAAGCAAGACCCGAATTGATTTTGGGGTCATGAGGTCAAAGGTCAAGGTCACAGGACACATCTTTAAAAAGATCGTGGATGCATTTTCAGCCAAACATTTCATCTCAGACATTTCATCTTGCACATACAGTTCCCCTGCCAATAGAGGAAGACGCCTGTCAATTGTGAGGTCATAAGGTCAGAGGTGAAGGTCACAGGAGCCATCTGTCCAAAAATTAGTTTCGTAGATGATAATTTAAGCTTGGATTAATATATGGATTTCAAACCTGACTTATATATGGCCCATCAATAAATCTAGACCTCTATTGATTTATATATTAAAGTGGATGAACAATATCAATTTTGGGGTCAAAAGGTCAAAGGTCAAGGCCACAGGAGCCATCTGTCCAAAAATTAGTTTCTGGATAAAAAATTCCTGCATTTATTGATGTATAGATTTCAAACTTGACTTATATATGTCCCATTGCAAAAGCAAGACCCCAATTGATTTAAGGGTCATGAGGTCAAAGGTCAAGGTCACAGAACCAACATCTTCAAAAAGATTGTGGATTGATAGAATGAAGAAAAAATAATTGCTTGCCAAGTGTCAGATTATGCTGCTAAAAATTAGGGCCTATTCTTAAAGGGGTGGGGCGTAATATGTCTGGGGAAACTCTGGCACCTGCGGTGCCAAGAAATATCTAGTTATCTATACGTTTCACTTTTTCATTCTTTTTTTTTTCGTGGCAGTCATGTCAGAGTTTAAATTTTGCTTAATCGTGTATTTATAACCATATATTTAGTACTTGATTACCACCAAATAGCAGAGCTACTTCCTTTTAGCTTTTCAAATGTTTATAAAGTAATAACAATAAAATATGTATATTTTGCATTTATTATTTTTTTAATCCACTGGGCGCCGTGACCCATGAGTCCCTCGTTATTTATCAACCACAAATTGTACTGCCACATCCTGTCACGTGTTCTCTGAAAAGTCTATTTTGTCCATTAAACATAGGGACAAAAATCACAGACCATTTAGATCACGTCATAAATCAGTTACATGACGTCACAGGCCAGTTACATGACGTCACAAACCAGTTACAATACGTCAGTGTTTCATGTATATACTCACACACTACAGGTTAGAGCGGCCTAATTCAGGGTCCGGCCAAGTTTTCCCCTTTCTGTAGCGTCAAATATTGCACGGCAGCAGAAAATTTCAGACAAGAAATATTTGAAGGTGCACACAATATTCATGGAAGTTCGATGATAGGAGAAATTTGATAAATAAAAATAGAATAGTTGGTCTTTTTTTAATGTTGAATGGGATTGAACGTTGTATATTTGTTTCTGTGAAAAAGGTTTGACAGGTGGCGACATCTAAAGGCCAGTTTTAGAAGCTGCCATATATTGCCAAATTCCGTGAACATGAAAAACACAACCCCCTGTTTTCCTGGGGAAAAGAAATAAAAGTTCAGGTGTTAAGCTTAAGTTTGATGCATCACATGATGCCAAACACTTGATGGAAAAATTCGTGCACCTGACATGATGATATATAAGGCCTGAGAATACCTCCCTCTAACCTTCATTTGCATTTGAGTATTTATAATGTTTGTATTTGTACAAGGCCTGGCTAACAGACAAGAAATCTCGAGGAATCGCTGAGGCCAAATACAAATACGTTGACAAGATGTCAGAGTTCACCGCCATTGACCACAACCAAGTGGACTATCTAATGGGTACGTGAATGGCAAATGTAGCTACAGACAGATTATGCATCTACAAGCAGATTATGTATACATTAATTAACTTCTTTAAGCCTGCTCTAGCAACATTGCATGGGATTTCCTACTGGCCGGGCGATGAACATAGCGGCGTGGTCCGATACGCCCTGTCATTTATTACAACCAGTTTTGGTACACAATCTCCAAGCACTGGTTTTGGTTGATTTCTCACCTTTTGTACTCAATTTAAATTTACTCATTAACATTGGACTTTACTATGTGCCAACTTAGCATCTAAATACCCGTTAATATCCTGTCAAACTTTCTTGACTTTTTATATATATATATATATATATATATATATTTATATATATATATATATATACATGTATATATATAAACATATATATATATATAAATATATATATATATATATATATATTACCAATAAAGTGATTTATTACGGTTTTCGAAAACAAAAATTGTTCTTTATATATTTTCATAGAACCATAATGTTTCTCTTCTTTCTATATTGAATTTCAAGTGAACTTTAACGAACATGATGTAATTTGCAGATCAGTTAGAATGTACCCTTATTGACGTCGTTGGTGTGTTAAGTCAGGGACAAATTCTTGTTATTTGGAATGTTATGTGCATTTGTTGACTTTGTTGTGCGATGAGTAAACATCATTTACAGTAATCAATCTAGACAGTAGACATCTTTTTTTATGACTGCACGTATTAGCGCTCAATCGTTGTCACTTGTTGCCACTCGGCACGTTTTTCTTCTCAAAATGTAGAGAACGATGCCAAGTGAATCCTAAGGGGGATCGTTTCAATATTTCCCAATAAAGCCATTAACAATAAAAATTTAACAATATTTCGCGTCGGGTCTTATACAGTGCCGTTCATTACAAACTAATTGGTCTGTATATAACATTTGACTTTGTTAGGGTATCGTATGCAGCGCAACCTATCTGCAATGAACTAAGAGGGTCTTCAAGTGAGAAATAATGAACGGGTAATTTGCTAGTGTGCAATAAATAATGCAGTAATTCTTTTATCTGTTCAGGCTTGTTTGAGCCAGGGCACATGCATTATGAGGCCGACAGAGCCAACGACCGTTGGGGTGAGCCCTCCCTGGCCGAGATGGTGGAGAAGGCCATTCATATTTTAAAACGCAACCAGAACGGGTTCTTCCTTGAAGTAGAAGGTAATTCTCTCGAAAAATGGAATAATTTCGAAAATTTCCTCGTCGTAATACCATTATTGCAATTCCTCTTCAAACCATAATTGTCCTAATTCCTTGTCGTAGCACCATAATTGTCCTAATTCCTTGTCGTAGCACCATAATTGTCCTAATTCCTTGTCGTAGCACATTTATTGTCGTAATTCCTTGTCGTGGCACCATTATTGTCGTAATTCCGTGTCGAAGTATCATTGTCCTAATTCCTTGTCGTAGCACCATTATTGTCGTAATTCCTTGTCGTAGTATCATTGTCCTAATTCCTTGTCGTAGCACCATTAATGTCGTAATTCCTTGTCGTGGCACCATTATTGTCGTAATTCCTTGTCGTAGTATCATTGTCCTAATTCCTTGTCGTAGCACCATTATTGTCGTAATTCCTTGTCGTGGCACCATTATTGTCGTAATTCCTTGTCGTAGTATCAGTGTCCTAATTCCTTGTCGTAGCACCATTATTGTCGTAATTCCTTGTCGTAGTATCATTGTCCTAATTCCTTGTCGTAGCACCATTATTGTCGTAAATCCTTGTCGTAGTATCAGTGTCCTAATTCCTTGTCGTAGCACCATTATTGTCGTAATTCCTTGTCGTAGTATCATTGTCCTAATTCCTTGTCGTAGCACCATTATTGTCGTAATTCCTTGTCGTAGTATCAGTGTCCTAATTCCTTGTCGTAGCACCATTATTGTCGTAATTCCTTGTCGTAGTATCATTGTCCTAATTCCTTGTCGTAGCACCATTATTGTCGTAATTCCGTGTCGAAGTATCATTGTCCTAATTCCTTGTCGTAGCACCATTATTGTCGTAATTCCTTGTCGTAGTATCATTGTCCTAATTCCTTGTCGTAGCACCATTATTGTCGTAATTCCTTGTCGTAGTATCAGTGTCCTATTCCTTGTCGTAGCACCATTATTGTCGTAATTCCTTGTCGTAGTATCATTGTCCTAATTCCTTGTCGTAGCACCATTATTGTCGTAATTCCTTGTCGTAGTATCATTGTCCTAATTCCTTGTCGTAGCACCATTATTGTCGTAATTCATTGTCGTAGTATCATTGTCCTTATTCCTTGTCATAGCACCATTATTGTCGTAATTCCGTGTCGAAGTATCATTGTCCTAATTCCTTGTCGTAGCACCATTATTGTCGTAATTCCTTGTCGTAGTATCATTGTCCTTATTCCTTGTCGTAGCACCATTATTGTCGTAATTCCTTGTCGTGGCACCATTATTGTCGTAATTCCGTGTCGAAGTATCAGTGTCCTAATTCCTTGTCGTAGCACCATTATTGTCGTAATTCCTTGTCGTAGTATCATTGTCCTAATTCCTTGTCGTAGCACCATTATTGTCGTAATTCCTTGTTGTAGTATCAGTGTCCTAATTCCTTGTCGTAGCACCATTATTGTTGTAATTCCTTGTCGTAGTATCATTGTCCTAATTCCTTGTCGTAGCACCATTATTGTCGTAATTCCGTGTCGTAGTATCAGTGTCCTAATTCCTTGTCGTAGCACCATTATTGTCGTAATTCCTTGTCGTAGTATCATTGTCCTAATTCCTTGTCGTAGCACCATTATTGTCGTAATTCCTTGTCGTGGCACCATTATTGTCGTAATTCCGTGTCGAAGTATCATTGTCCTAATTCCTCTTCGTAGCACCATTATTTTCGTTGTATCATTGTCGTAATTCCTTGTCGTAGCACCATTGTTGCAGTTTCTCTTCATAGTATTATTGTCGTTATACCTTGTTGTAGTATCATTGGCGAAATCCTGTGTCGTAGTATTATTCTCATAATTATGGTCGTAGATTCATTATCGTAATTCCTTGTCGTAGCATGTTTGTCGTAATTCCTTGTCATATTATTATTGCCGTAATTCGTTGTTTTTAGCATTATCCTCATAATTATCTCCGTAGTATTATTGTCGTAATTCCATTAAAGTTTCTTTGAACAGATGATAGCATTCCCCAAATTTCCTTATCAAGAGCCCATTATATATAAACAACACGCCCACTGCTCCACTTACGCAAACTTAAAAATGATATTCAATCTTATGATTTGACTGACAGACAGCCTCCTACAGCGGCCCTTACTTGTGGTTATAATGTGTCAATCATATTTTTGTTGACAGGTGGCCGCATTGACCACGCCCACCACGACACGAATGCGTATCGTGCCCTCAGGGATACCATTGCGTTTTCTGATGCTGTCCAGAAGGCTGTAGACTTGACCAGTGACCAGGATACGTTGATTGTGGTCACTGCTGACCACTCACACGTGTTCACCATCGCTGGTTATCCGTTTTGGACTGATCATATACTCAGTAAGTTGAAAGTGATCCAATTTCATTAAAAAACTTATCACTTTAACCTCTGTATTTCACTAAACGCCTTGGGAATAGACATTTTAAATGTAAAGATTAAGGAGAAATTTAAATATTAAAAGCCGCATTATAAATATGCTTCGGCGGGGGTACATTTATTCCCCACAGCCACCTAAGGTCCGCCCATCAGCTATATCGGATTGGAGGTTGTGACATGTTTCAAGACAAGTTCCCTTGATAGCTCGAAGTTTCTTATGTGAAATATAATTTTTACAATGCGTGAGAAAAGTGTAAATATGCCTGGTGAACAAATACAAGATATGAGTTGAAATAACAAAAAAATAGGAGTATTATGAGCGCTTACTATAATTTAGAATGTAATTCAAACAAAACACGAATATATTTCGTCATAACATCACGCTGTTAGTTAGAATGAGGATGTGTTAAATAAACATATGCATGTAAAACCGAAATATAATAATTTATGCATGCATGCCCAATATCCCCCAGCGAAATTATTAAAATGTATAAACAATGTTTGTAATTTTGCTCATTTAAGGTACTAATTGTTTACTTTATGCTTCTTTTGCGCAGGCGCACCCGGCAAGGGACTGGACGGGAAACCTTACACAACACTTGGCTACGCAAACGGCCCTGGTTACTCTAGCAACAAGAACGAGACTACAAACGAACGTATCGATCTCAGTAATGTTAATACAAGTGAGTGATTTTTATCACCACTTTTTAAAAATAATCGCACAAATGTCTAGTCAGTCAGTTATATAATAATTAGAACCGGTTTTGCCCATAATCAGAACTACAGAGTTAACTCAGGTTTTCCAATAATGACATCCGCATTATTAAATATCTAATAATGTATTATTATAAATGGTTCATTTCAGTTTCTTAAGGCATATGCCTCAAGGCATAATTCTTTGTTTCTTTTACGCAAATGCAAACTATAAATATAAAAGTCTTAGCTCATTGTGGACAGATAGATCATAATTCTATGGGGAGTTATATGCAACCAATACGTGAATTACAGCGCTATTGAGTATTATCACAGTGACATTAAAAAAAAAATTACTGTATTATTGTTGTCAACTATGCAGCATGAGGTTATTTCAAGGGAAACAGGGTCTAAGGATAGGGTGGTGGGTTATTTTCTCCGCGATGGACAAGGGGTCGGGCATGGGAGATGGGCCACCTTCAACTCTCGTATGATTTTTTTTTAAATTTAGGATGCATTTGTGCAACCTTGTGTGGCTGCTTTTAAGTTATTTCTATTAACAGTTTATTTTGGTCTGCAGCGCCCCCTATATCCACCACTTTTAATCAGCCAAAAGTTCAATGGAAAAGAAGAAGCCGTTTATATTGCCACTTCCGATAACAAAAATGGCCAAGGTTTAGGTGATCAGCGTTATTTGTATGTGGGCGTTTGTGTATTGTTTGCTTCCTTGTTGTAAAAGAAAGATAATCCTTGTTTATGTCTTGCAATAGCTTGATACGTTCACAAAGTGACACAGTCTTTGCCACCAAGATAGGATTAGTAAATTGCTAGATTAAAAGCGATGTAAATCCTCTCAGGCTGTGCGGTCACTCACACACAGAACACTGACGACTGGATAGATAAATTGATTACAGTGGAACCCCACAATTACGACCACCCTGGGGACTGAGCAAAGTGGTCGTAATTTGGGGGTGGTCGTACTTGTGAAACTCAAACCATGGTTGCTTATAACACGCCGATGTTTAATGTGTATCAATGCGTACCTATTGCATAGCTTTAATGTGAATTGTCACAAAATGTTTTACTTTGCGGAGGACCCATATTATGAATGTTTTGTCTTGTGTCGCTGAAAAGAAAACAATTTTTTTATATATTTAGTCATGATTGAAATTAATATTAATGTACACATACGTTTTGACTGAAGATTCACACATAATTACACAAGAGGCTATACGAAAACAACCTACTGAATACATATCTAGGTCGTTAAATTGACCAATGAGGATCGAACAATATGTGATGAGTATAGAATTCTTGAGCTCTCACCCCCGCACTTAGGGTAGCTGTAATCCAGGTGATCACTGAGGGGTAATAAGCATCGTTAGCCCAAGACCCAAGGGCAGTTAGCCAGGCAGACCGGCTTATTAAGTAATCAAGGCGACGGTGACCCTCTTTGATCTATCACTTACGCCTCAATAAGTCTCGGCACGGACACTATGCACGAACGAGTCAGGAAGATATGCGGGACCAGATTAACACTCGGGTTGGGTAACATTGTCACCCTCTTTGATCTTTCGTTTAGGCGCCTGTGATAATTGTTCTTTCAGTACTTCTCGGCGGTGGTCGCATTAGCGGGGTCGCATTAGCGCTAGGGCCAGGAGATCTGGTCGTAATTCTGAATTCAGGGGTGGTCGTAATTTTGAGTCATTTATAAACATTGATTAACTAAAAAAAATTCGGGACCAAGCAAAGTAGTCGTAACTGTGGGGTGGTCGTAATTGTGGGGTGGTCGCAAGGCGGGGTTCCCCTGTATTTAAATGAAGTTTATTGGTATGGCTTTACAGTTCACATGTACAATCTGTTTGCTGATCCCAGAGTCCAATCGACCAGCAAATAGAAACTCCCCCAAACCACAATGGGAGATTAATGTTTGCTGGCTGGGAGTCAACTAACTTTCCGTATCAACTCGTGCTCTTCTCAAAAAGTCCACTCTAGATATCTGCAAACAACCGTTGAACATCTCCCTTCTGTTCGTTGAACATCTCAGACCGCTATTGGCTCACTGTGCCTGTCACCCATAAATGGCCTGTTATTGATACTGAATAATTAATTCTGCTTAAAAGTACAATATTTCACCCTGAGTTTTCTTACTAACACCTCCGTGCACCAGGAGGACTTATCTAACTGGCACCAGGTAAATTACAATCATTCCGCAGGTCCGGCACATCTGGCGATAAATTTATTACATAACCCCGTGCCACGCAGGTTATTCTCTGTTTGACATAGCAGCAAACACCTACCTGACAATTAAAAGGACAAATACTCATACCTGAAGCGTCTAAATATGATAAATATATTCCTACACTACCCGACATTCACCAATGAAAACATGACTTATATGAAATGCATTCAAACATATATACATACATAATGGAACATCAAATAGTATATACAACATTCAGTCACCCATTGTGTATGGGAACTCTACAACGAGTCAAACTTTCTCGGTAATATGTATATAATTTTCTCATTTCCAGCTTCAAAAGATTATTTACAAGACACCAACGTGCCGCTGAGATCTGAGACACATGGCGGGGAAGATGTTCTTATTTACGCCCGAGGACCTCTAGCGCATCTTTTCAATGGCGTCCACGAACAGAGCTACATTGCGCATGTCACTATGTACGCATCCTGTGTCGGACCAAACAAAGACCACTGCAAAGGAGGCCAAAAAACGCCCCCAGACTGCCCGGTCTCGTCAGCCAGTCGGTTTCCTGTTCCGGGTTACGTCATTTTCTTGGTGTCTACACTAGTTACAAAAATGCTTAACAGGTGTCGCTGATACAGGGTCCATGGCGATTCTATGTACTAAATATAGTTTCCATTTTCGTCAGTTTGCTACATTTTGTATTGTTGCCCTTTTGTACAATGTACATTTGTCTTACATCCAATAAAGTAATATCATATCTGCATATGATTATCAGTGATCATCTGAAAACGGGTAATGTGCTCAAACTTAAAATGCTTCGGTTATATCATCATACTAGCTTTAAGGTTGCATATTTTATTTTAAATCTTTGTCAAGTCGAGGCTCTTAGTTACGATATTTGTCATCGCGAAAGGCATAAACAATAAATTCAGACTTATATTCATCAATAAAGTGACCTTATGAGTACTTACAAATGGTTATTTCTACCCCCCCCCCCCCCCCCCCATCCCATTTTAGTGATGTTTCTCAGTCACACATTGTCTCATTATACTGGTACTCCATACACAGAAAATGGGCGTTCTGATTCCATTGTCTTCAGTCCCATTGGTGGTCTTATAACACAGGTTTCACTCGATTGTAAACAGCTATTATGTCTTTTTGTTTCACATAAAAAGACGTCATTCTGTGATGATCACATGCCCGACATGACCGCCCATTGATGGGAAGCATACAGAATATAGTGATTGTTTTAGTAACTGCATTTCCATCCGCGTATAGTGTTTGTTACTTGTTTGGCAGTGCAATAGTAAGTATATATATGAGCCTAATGATTATATTGGCATATGAAGGATTATATGTGTTACCACTACGTGCATTGGCCATTTGCTTCTTATATTGAATACCGTTTTTTTATTCAAGTGAATGAAATGGACATTTTACGCTGCAAACCTTTCATATTAATGTTGTATTTTATAAAAAATGCAAAGTGTAAAAATATTTTAACCAATTAAAAATATTATGTTGACTGCTTTTGTGTTATAATTGCTAAAATGTATATTTGATCAGACCGTGCTGGAGAAAGGTAAATATTTTAAGTGGAGGTGGTAAAAGTTCATCCAGTAAATCAATATATATATATATATATATATATACATACGTATATGTATGTATGTATATATATATATATATATATATATATATTAGAGCCCTGCGCGGGACCTACCCCGCGAGCCCCTTAAATTCGGGCTGACCTTTTGTGGGGTGGGGCGGGCGGGCAAAAAAAAAAAATTACCTGCGGGGCAGGGCGGGTGCGGGCTGAAAGCTGGGATATGCGGGGCGTGGCGGGCTACATGATATTTTAATGCGGGTTTCTGCGGGCCAAAAACATGGTTAGAGCAAGAAGATGATTACTTTAACTTTAGTACTGCAGGTCTGTTTATGTTCCTTCGATTATTCCATTTTCTGAATTAGTCTACTGCACTTGTGAAATAGAAAAATCCAGAGTTTTGAGACAGATTTTTCTTTGCAGGGACCACTGTTCATAATATTGTACAAATGAACCTTGCAATATTGTTGTTTATTTTGACAGCTCGGTAGGCCTGTAGGTTGAATGCGGGCTAAACCTGCGGGGCGGGGCGGGGCGATTTATTTTTCATAGGTGCGGAGCAGTGCGGGCGGGTTTTGACAACTGCGGGGCAGGGCGGTTGCGGGCTGAAGGTTTGTTTTGCGGGGCGGGTGCGGGCTCTAAATTCAAGCCCACGCAGGGTTGTAATATATATATTTATATATATATATATATATATATATATATATATATATATATATAGTTGATTAAGACACTTTGGTCTGGAAGTAGTCCGCTTTTCGTCAGCACTGTAGTTCACTTTACAAAAACGCCCAGATCGGTTCAATCAATAAAACATGAGTTTGTTGTACCAACTTGGTTTTTGAATGTGCTAAAAAAGTGATATTTCGTGGGCAGGATGGGTCAAGTGGTTGCAAGACAGGCCGAACACAGAGTAAAAACGGATTTGCCTGTACGCACTAGGAACCGGTTTATTGCAAACCGGACTACTGTAGACCAGCTTTCAAGTGGACCCCTGTAAACCGTACTGATGCGGATAAGAGGCCTACTGCAAACCGAGGAGAACTATTTACGATCCGGGTTATTTGGTAGTGAGGATACAGCCTATAACGGCTACGTAAGGTGCGTAATTACTACTTATCAAGATATTTGTTGTGAGGTGTCCCTCATATCATCTTTTCCCCGACAAGTGCCTGTTCGTGCGACTGTCCCAGGCGGAAGCAAGCAGTTATTCGGAACCGTTCATTATACTAGTATATATCTCATTACTAAAATAATCAATCCCATTCAAATTACATAACTCTGAATAAGGTAGAGTCGCCCAGGAAGATATTAGCAGTTCAAATGACCATTCACTACAAATGATTATGACATTGAATAGAGAAGTCATATTGAACGCATCTTACTCTTATCTTAGGACTTGGGCATGGTCACAAAATAGCGTAATTCCGCTCTTTACGTACTCCCCTTGGCACCAAACTCTCCCCGCAGATAGATTATCACCATAAGTAGGCTTTACACACTGTCCCCGGAGTTCTTTTGCGTCGCTTAATAATAATATGCGTGAAAATAATGTGACTAGATACCCAGCTACAGTGTAGTTCCCTTAATTCTTACTGTTCCCTAGAAGTTATTATCACAGATTTGTCAGCCTTATACTAAACAGACTCTGTATTTAAAATATATCTGTCCCATCATACCATAGAGACTGAAGCAACCATAGGTACATCTACGAAAGGTAATTCGCCATTATTAAGCAGTAACTGTGTGCATATGGCGTTTGGGCTTTGAAGTTTAGTTTGCGTCATCTTTACTTTCGACAAATTGAAACTGTTTTTCCTGTTTTTTGCTCTGCTTGCGGCGGAACAAAATTTCACAAAAAAAGTCACACAACTGTCGGATCACGGAGGCACAGGGCCTCAGTCGCTGATTCAGAGCAACAAACTACTTTCTGCCCTGGTACATTCGTAGTTGCCGACAGATGGTGCGATGGTCCTTTCAAAAATAAATTGAAATATCTCTGGATTGATAGAGAAAAACAACGGAAAACGACCGACCTCAGGACACGCTCTGCAACATTCCCAACATTTAAAAGCCTTAATCGTGCATATCCCGGGCGTGGCCACTGAGGAGTTTCGTGACAAAAGTCCAGTGTCACCACCGTCAATTATAATATAGATTGTGTAAGCACTGATATATGAGGCAAAATTGTATGTACAAGCTGTCTCAGCGTGCAATAGAGTCGCAGTGCTTACTGTTTGTACAGGATGAGGGATGTATTGTCTCTAAATCTTTTTAAGCAATCAAATAGTTCAACACATTTTAGCTCCGAAATTCTTTAAAAGTGGATTTCTGTCAGGTAACTGTTTAACACGCATTGTCATATGTTTGATTTTGTGACGTATTATTAAGACATAATAAAAAAAGATACAGGGGAAAATACTATACCTAAATATTTTATATTTTTACCGATATAACTATTTTAACTTTTTAGTGTCATTGACAATTTAGTAAATATGATGTTTTAGTTGTAAAGCGCATTTGAAACATACGTGTAAAAATAGCGCTATACGAAATAAATATAGTTATAGTTATAAATATTCATTGGCCTGTACACCATAATTTGCACATTAATCTTGCTTGGGCCGAAATCAGCATCGGTTTGTGCTATAGCGGCGTTAACCGGGTGCGCGGTATGCAGTATGCGGAAAGCGGTATGAGAAAAAGATTTTTCGCTCTAGATATTTTATCATAAAGCGTTTACCGACCCGCGGTATGCGGTATGCAGCATGAGACACGCGGTAAAGTAGAAATCTCAGGGGAGAATTGGATCTGCATACTGCGCCCGCGATAGCGCCCATGGGATCTGGTTACCATATGCATGAACAACAAATACACGCGACCTAGCCGGATTTGACATCATCGGGTCCATATCGTATTGTTTTACCGCCCGCCAAGTAAATGCTCCATGCGATTTTATATCGCATTCTGCATATCACGTCCTGCTGCCGCACTCCGCATATCGCATACCGCGGCCGGTAAACGCAGCTAACACAAATAAATGCAATACTGCTAGCTTGACCATTCATCCGTTTTCCGGTTTCACATTTCACAGATTTAAATATAGTGAACAATTTTCCAGGCGATTTGCGTAAATAACATGCTCGCTAAAGTTAGGTGTACGTCAATTAGAGAAATTTGAGTGTCGCCAAAAAATTACCTTTTTTCAAGTATTCCAACACTAAGACGTTTACACTTCTTAATCGACTGAATCTATAAACAACTTTGTTACAAATGCATACGTGTAACACGTATTGTTCAGGCACAACAGAACCCTTCTTGCTTGCCACATACTAGTAAGTTGTCATCTATTTACTCTGATACGGTCAGCTGTATATCAGAATCTCCTGTGTTGTTTTGAGATTTGGGGAAAACCTTCAAGTTATATTCAACCAAATGAGACCATTTTCTAAACCCACATCACACTAGAGGCGGAATGAGCTGGAATGCCGGAATGAAAATTTTGTGTATATTTCTGGAGTGAAATTCTATAAATTCTGAATATTCCAAATGAATTCTATAAATTCTGATTGCATTCTGAGCGCATTCCAAATATTTGGGCGTATTCTTGTTGCCAACGCTCAAAACATTCGAGGTGAATTTGAAGTAGAGAAATATCGAGCGGCATTCAGAGTGTATTCTTACTGCATTATGACTGCATTCTAAATGTTCTTATGGCATTCCAACAGCATTCGAAACATTCTGATCGCATACGAGGAAGAACCGAAACGGCAAGCCACTTCAAATCCTGCCAGAATGTTCCAAATACGCCTCGAATGAGCCATTATGCAACTCGAATGCATCTTGATTGCTGCCGGAATCTATTTCGATAGTAAACAAATTTAGCTGTTATACACTTCGAATGCCGTCGGAATATTTTGACTGCCCGCTTGAATGTGGCTCGTGGTCTGAATTTCGATGTAATTCAGAACATCACCAAATCGCATTAAAAAATGCGGCCAGCTGCCGATGGAACGTCAGTCGCATTTGAAGAATCGCCTGGTGAACTTCACGTCATGCCGCCAAGAAGGAAGGGAGCCATCCTGTGGTAGTTGAAGAAGGACTGTTGGTTTTCCTTCAGTCTGCATTAATGTCTTTATACAGCCTCCTCCTCTCCTCTGCCAGCCATGGTCGTGCCTGATAACTTCTAGGTCTTTTCCTCCTGTTTCTCCTCATGTCATTCTCTGCATCTCTTTCAAGTAGTTCTTGCTGGATGAGCTGAATCTGGAATAAAGCAACATTGCCCAGGGGGGCGAATTTGCTGGGTCTGATCAAAATACTAGAGTCGACAACATTTAATAACCTATCGCTTACCATTTTGGCGGCATTCTTGATACACTCGAGTCATTCGTGTTATAATCTAGGTAAATTGTAAGTTCATTTTATTATTCGAACTGCATTCTGTTTGAACCATGATTGGCGGCCATTCGAGAAGTGTTCTGACTGCGTTCGAGGTGAATTCGTACAGAATTCGAGACACCTTCCGACCAGACTTATTCGGCCAGCAATCGAACCGCACTCGTACGGCGTTCAAAGTGCATTCACAATATCCTGATAGCATTCTAACAGCATTCTAACTATTCCAGCTGTGTTCCAACTACATTCGAAAGCTAATACACCCGGAATGTGCAAGAATAATTCGAGGCGTGTTCCTAGCGCATTCTAAGTATTCCAACAGCATTCTTACAAAGCTGGAAGAATGTAGGTCAAATTGGAATTCCCTCCCATGTGTAGCGCGAATTTTGAATATTTCTTCATTCAGGCCTGTTCTTCTTGATGCTTGCTGATTCCGAATAAGTGCGACGGGGTATAAGCGTATGTAATAACAGAGTTATCGCAGCGCGAGGGTTCAATGTGACCCCAGATCACGCGTGGGAGTCCATACATGGCGTGGTGTCACTGACGTAGGTTCAGTTATAATGATAGTTCTCGGTTGGTGTTCCACCGTTCAGTGTAGTTTTCTTTCTAATTTGAGTTTTATTACAGTGAACTGACGAAGAATTTCTCTGCTCCTCAATATACAAGATGGCTAATGTTAGAACTGTCCTGATAGTAGCTACGACCGTTGAACTAGCACTTGAAGATCGTGAGTTCGCCAACACACACACACACACACACAAACACACACACACACAAAACAACCCCATATACATATTCCAGTTAAATAGTCTCATAAAATACTGGTCCCTGACTGGCGGCACTGGACCCCAACTGGCGGCACTTGACCCTGACTGGCGGCACTGGGCCCCGACTAGCGGCACTTGACCCTGACTGGCGGCACTGGGCCCCGACTAGCGGCATTCGACCATGACTGTCGGCACTGGGCCACGACTGGCGGTACTGGTAACCAACTTGCAACACTTGACGCTGGACAATTAGAATACATCTATTTGAAATCTTACGTCTCTTTTTCTCTCTTCTTCTCTCTCTCTCTCTCTCTCTCTCTCGACCGTCGAATAATTCATTATATTGTACATTACATAATGTAAAGTATGAATTGTTCGTGAGGGTTATATTTTTTCTTGGAAGTCATGGATATTTTCTCACGGAATTAACATCCCCACGATCATTTAGTTTATTACAAAAGTTTTACAAAGTAATAATTGTACATAATACAATATAGAATATGGATTGTTCGCAAGGGTTTTATTCTCATGGAAGTGATGGATATCTTCCCTGAGAAATGATTATGTTTACTACAGACACTTTACAGAAGTTTACAGAAGCCCCTCCAGGCTCTGCATCCAGTTACTATACCATGTGGGCCTACATTATATCACATAACAGGTAAGCAATTACCTGTTGATAATATTTGATAAAATCCATAGAAACCATTACTGAATTTGTGAAGAAAAAAGTATTCCGTTCTACCTGGGATTGAATTAAACTTATAAGACTGAGCAGTGACGTGGTTTAATGTGATTCCATTAAAGTACTTCTGCATTGACACTAATACACTTTGATATGCTCTCTCTCTCTCTCTCTCTCTCTCTCTCTCTCTCTCTCTCTCTCATATCAGTAGATGTTCTGCTGCTTGTCGTAATTTAACGTTCGTCAGAATAACGCCATCAGCAAACCACATCAGAAACTACTCATGAATAATCGAGTAAACCGATAAATCCACGAAAGTTTTAACATCACAGTGTTTCATATCAAAACCACTAAAGTTAAGAACCATGAAAATGTCTGAATCCACCACATATATGTATATTGAATATCTGAATAGTTTTCATCGTCTCCATTTAATATATTCACCTTTCTCCAGGACTGTCTGATTAAATATACATTCAGCAAATTTTTAAACACAATAGCAGTCAACATTATTTTCATTCATAAAATATTTTGGCAGTTTCCATTTTTATAAAACATACCATATATACTACCAAACAGGTAACAAACTGATACGCGGATGGAACTGCAATTACGAATTTAACACTTTAATATACTGTATGCTTCCCATCTCTGCCACTTAATCATCACAGAATGACGTCATTGTTTGTGGAACAAAAAGCTATGAGCTGTATACAGTACTGTGAAACCTTTGTTATGGGACCACCAATGGGACTGGCCATCAGTGGTCTTAATTCACAGGTGGTCATATCAGTCAGGTCAGTTATAACCAATGTCAACGGGGGGTAGAAATGACTCATTTGTAAGTACTGACAACGTCACTTTATTGCTAAATATAAGTCTGAATTTATTGTTTTTGTCTTTGGGAATGACAAATAACATAACTAAGGGTCCCAATCTGAAAAACATTCGGAATAATAGTATGATATATTAACCGATACATTTCAAGTTTGAGCACATCCGATTTCATATGATCACTGGTAATAGTATGCAGATATGTTATTATTTTACTTGATGTACGAAAAATTATTTAAAAAGGCGACAAAACTGAACGTAACAAACTGACGTTAAAAGAAACAATTCTAAGTACATTGGATCTGCCATGACCCTGTATCAGCGACACCTGTTAAACATTAATGTAATAAATGTAGCCACCAAGGAAATGACGTAACCCGGAACAGGAAACAGACTAGCAGACGAGACTGGGCAGTCTGGGGGCAGTTTTTGGCCTCCTTTGCAGTGGTCTTTGTTTGGTCCGACACAGGATGCGTACATAGTGACATGCGCAATGTAGCTCTGTTCATGGATGCCATAGAAAAGATGCGCTAGAGGTCCTCTGGCGTAAATAAGAACATCTTCCCCACCATGTGTCTCCATTCTCATTGGCACGTTGGTATCTTGTAAATAATCTTTTGTAGCTTTAATTGAAATATATATATATATATAAAATATTGTAAGACAAGAAAAAAATCATTCTCCTCCTTAGCATTTCTTTCATCAACAATTAAACAAACAAAACACAAAAGCAAACATACAGACAACACTGATCAGCTTAACCTTGGCCAATTTTGTTACAGGAAGAACCAATGTAAAATACTTCTTCTTTTCCCCTATTGAACTTGTTGAAAGGGGTGGATATACACCGCCCTCCCCCTTTTAAGACAAACAAAAATGATTATAGAAAACTACCAAAAAGCAGCCATATCTTGTTGCACCATTGCACCCTGAATTTCTCCAAAAACATTTTAAGATTAAAAGGGCGACCCCTCTCCCATAACCTACCCCAGGGGCGTCAATATAGGGGGAATGGGGGAGGGGGGTATGTATATAGTTGAATATGTCATTCACAGACGCTGAAAAAGGTATATATATATATATATATATATATATATATATATATATATATTTATAAATACAAAGTCATCCCCCAACCATGGAAGAAAAATTGACGCCACTGTCGGCCACCTCCTGTCCTTCGCGGCCCAGGCGAAATTAGCCCACCACCCTATCCTAAGATCCTCTTTCTCTTGATATACCTTAAATTTATCCTGCAAATGTGACGTCAATAATTCAGTATATGTTTAAAATATATCACCGTGATAGTACTCAATAGCGCTGTATATCACGCTATTATCACTCCCCGCAGACCTTTGAATTAAGATCTGTCCAATTTGAGCTAGGACTTTTATATTCATGCCTCGAGACATGGTGCCTTGAAAAAACTTTTAAGTATAACCATTTAGTATAATAAATTGATAAGATATTTAGTCATGTGGATGCCATGCTTGTGAACCTGAGTTAACTGTGTAGATTTGATAATTGGGAAACCCCGGTTCTAATTAATATATCACTGTTTGACTAGACATTTGTGCGTTTATTTTAAAACTGGTGATGAAAATCACTTACTTGTATTAACGTTACTGAGATCGATACGTTCGTTTGTAGTCTCATTCTTGTTGCTATAGTAACCAGGGCCGTTTGCGTAGCCCAGCGTTGTGTAAGGTTTCATGTCAAGCCCCATGCAAGGTGCGCCTGCAATTAAAAAGGATTATGGTAACAATTAATACTCAATTTGAGGAAAATTAAAAACTTTGTTTATAAAGAATGATTATTTCGCTGGAGGAAATTGGGCAAGTATAAGTTGTTTATTCCGGTTGTACATGTACATGTATATTATCACAATCATCATTTTAAGTATAACATGATGTAATGACCTTGCAAATAAATGACTTTTGTTTGAATTACGTATTAACTTATAGTAAGCGCTCATTCAACTCGCGTTATTTCGACTCATATCATGCAGTTGTTTACAAGGGATATTAACATTTTTCTCATGCATTGGTAAAATTATATTTTACATGAGAAATATGAAGTTCTCCTTAATCTTTACATTGATAATGTCTATTCAAGGACGTTAAGTGAAATACAGAAGTTAAAGTAATAAGTTGTTTAAAAAAATCATATATTACTGAGTAAATGATCATCCCAAAACGGATCACCAGCGATGGTGAACACGTGTGAGTGGTCAGCAGTGACCACAATCAACGTATCCTGGTCACTGGTCAAGTCTACAGCCTTCTGGACAGCATCAGAAAACGCAATGGTGTCCATTAGGGCACGATACGCATTCGTGTCGTGGTGGGCGTGGTCAATGCGGCCGCCTGTCAACAAAAAGATGATTGACACATTATAACGATAAGTTAGGGCCGCGGTAGGAGGCGGTCTTCCTGTGAAATTATTAGATTGAAATCATGTTATTCTGGCGTGAGGGCCACCTAAAAAGAGCATAAATGATCCAAAAATAAATTCATTTTGCAACCAATCTGCCACGTAAAAAAATTTTGCTGGGAAGAATTCGGAGAACTGGTGTTGTGTATGAACTGTATTGGGATGTTTTGCACCAGTATCTCTTAAATGAATCCGTAAAGCTAGCAGTATTACTAGAATTTGCAATAATACTGCGACAAGGACTTTATTTGGAATTTCCGAAGTTTTATTTAATGAGGAGATTATCACATTCAAACTCTGTTTTTTTCCCTTTTGTCCTTATTTAGAAAAAGATTAACCAACGAACAATAACAGAATTTCATAGGGTTCGGATAGTCTTTGTTTTCATAGACTTTATGATAAAATGTTGCACCCTGAACTCGTTTAACATTAATACTACGACAAGGCATAATGACAATACTACGATAAGGAATTACGATAGTGATGCTATGACAAGTAGTTACGACGAAAATACTACGACAAGGTATCACGACAATAATACTACGACAAGGAATTACGACAATATTACTACGACAAGGAATTACGACAATATACTCTGACAAGGGAGTTACGACAATAATTTTACAACAAGTAATTACGACAATAATACTACGACAAGGAATTACGACAATATACTACAACAGGGAATTACGACAAGGAATTACGACAATATACTACGACAAGGAATTACGACAATATATACTACGACAATAATTGTGACAATAATACAACGATGAGGAATTACGACAAAAATGCATCATCGAGTTATTGCGACAGTAATTCTATGAAGAGGAATTGCAATAATGATCCCACGACAAGGAAAATTTATCATTTGCCGGGAGAATTACCTTCTACTTCAAGGAAGAATCCGTTCTGGTTGCGTTTTAAAATATGAATTGCCTTCTCCACCATCTCGGCCAGGGAGGGCTCACCCCAACGGTCGTTTGCTCTGTCGGTTTCATAATGCATGTGCCCAGGCTCAAACAAGCCTGAACAGATAAAAGAATTCTTGTACATTTATTGAACACTAGCAAATTACCCTTTCATTATTTCGCACTTGAAGACTATCCTCATTCCAAATAGGTGGCACTGGGTACGATACCCTGAGAAAATCAAATGCTTCATATGCCGAGGTAGTTTATAATAGATGGCAATTTAAAAGACCCGACGCGAAATAACGTTAATTTCCTCTGGATTTGTGGGAAAATGTGGACATGACCCCCCTTAGGATTCACTTGGCATCGTTCTCTACATTTCAAAAAGAAAAAAAGTGCAGAGTGGCAACAATGGGCAACGGTTATAAAAATAGATGTCTACTTCCTAGCAATGAGTGATTACTATAAATGATGTTTACTCATGCCAAACAAAAAAATAAAAAAAAAATATACATAACGTTCCAAAAACCAGTAATTTGACCGTGACTTAACACCACAAATGTCGTCAATAATTGTACATTCTAACTGATCTCGAATTAAGCCATATTCGTTATAGTTCACTTGAAATTCAATATAGAAAGAAGAGGAATTGAGGTCCCATTTTGATTTCGAAAACAGGAATATAAAATTGGAGTTTGTGTACCAAAGCCTGTTGTAATTAATGATTAGGCAAAGCGAACCGCGCCACCATGTTGATCGCCCGGCGAGCAGGAAATCAAATGCAGGGGAGGCAGCGCATACAACAGCTTATCATTATTGATAGAGCAGGGTTAAAGACGTTACATTAGTGTTTACATAATATTTTAATCCCAGCACCCTTTGTTCTCTCCCTGTCCTCATTAACCATTCACGTACCCATCAGATAGTCCACTTGGTTGTGGTCGATGGCTGTGAACTCTGACATCTTATCCACGTATTTGTACTTGGCGTCAGCGATTCCTCGAGTTTTCTTGTCTGTTAACCAGGCCTTGTACAAATACACACATTATTACTATAATGCAAATGGAGGGTGTGAGTACATGAGTAACTGATGTCATGAACTGGCCTGCAACATCATGTGACTGGTCTGCGGCGTCATGTAAATGGCATGTCACGTTATGTAACTGGTCAGTGACGTCATATAATTGTTATGTGAGTCAAGTAAATGCTCTGCGACGTCATGTAACATGTTTGTTACTTTATTTAACTGGTCTGTCACGTAATGTAACAGGTCCGTAACATGATGTAGTTGGTCTGTGATGTCATCTTATTGGTCTGTAACGTCATCTTACTGGACTGTGACATCATCTAACCGGTCTGTGACGTCATCTTACTGGTCTGTAACGTCATGTTACTGGTCTGTGACATAATGTAACTGGTTTGTGAATAACTTTGTCCGGATGTTTAATAGACGTTATAGCCTTTGCAGACAACACGTGGCAGGATTTCACATTACAATTTGTGAGTGATAAATAACAAGGGACCCATGGGTCATGGCGCTCAGTGAATTTAAAAAAAACTTGAAACAAATGCAAAATATATCTATTTCTTTTTTATTTTTTTATATTAGAATTTGAAAAGCTCAGAGGAAGTAGTCCTGCAATTTGGTGATAGTCAAGTACTAATTAAATGGTTGTCAAACTATTAACTCTGACATGACTGCCAGGATAAAGAAAAACAGAAAAGGTTTTTGAGATATTGTTTTGCGAAATAAAATGGTTAGATGTGGCTGATGTACAAAAAGAACACTTTATTTCATTTTCTGCTGAGGCATGTGAATAATGATTCAAAGTTTATATTAACCTCTATTATTTTGAAAACATGTTTCCATTACAATTTTTATTAATTTGCAATATAAAACAAATGAAAATATAACGTAATTTAGAATAATAAGTTGCAGAATTATTTATCCATTGATAGGCTCATATATTTTTCAGATTTTGCATAGTTATATATTCTATTATTTTTTTAAATTAAAATGTTTAAACTGAAATTAAAAGCAAATAAATTTTCTAAAGATAATAAGTCTACCAAATCTCTAATATTACAACATGCATTTCCTAGATTATTCATTGGTGCGTAATTTGAATCAACAATCCCCCAAAATTGGAGTTTTCAGTTTAAAAAACATGCTTAATTTAATTAATTAGAACTAAACATTCCATAACATTGATTAAAATTCCTAATAACTTTATTTTAAGACTGAAATTTAAATTCAAATACGTTAAAAAGAACATAAAATTCTTAACTCTTTAGAAGTTAGGAATTCCTCACAGCGATAACATCTACACTTTTATAGCAATACATCACTTGATGGACACATAATTAAATATGGGCTTTAATCAGTTTAACCCCTTGCAATGCAAAACAATATTCAAAATATAGCAAAATTTTAGAATTTTTTTTAAACATAGTCAATCATAATATTCATGTTATTTATATATCTATTCTATGAATGGGACGGGGCAGTTGGGAAGCCAAGCTCGGCTAAGCAAAGAGGATGCCCGGAGTGAAGAGGTGAAGCGTAGATAATTAACCAGGTGGGTTTCTACCCGGGCCACTGACTGCAACTTATATATAGAATAAATTTATGTAAGACCATAAATTTCTTAAACTGGAAGAAAAACTTCAGTTGACCCTATAAAATGTACTATATTTAATATATAGATCAGAATGAGGATTTTAAGTACATCTTGATTTTGATTATAAACTTGTGTATACTATATCTACCTGGATCATGTCTCTGCCATCGTAGCGCTTGCCCTTCGTGGTGTTGATGTATTCGGGGTCAAAGGTCGTGTTCGGCAAAAAAGATGACCGACCGCCTCCTAATATCACCTCAGGAAAGGATGACAAAGTTATAAGGTAAAATATGAACAAATCTATTTACCTAAAAAAATTATATTACTTATCTTTGTCATATAAAAGGTTCCGTTATATAATAATATCAGTACAAAATATAGAATATCCAAGACAAATAAATTAGGATCTAGACGTGAAAACACCAAATCTTAATCGCAGAGAATGTTATTACAAGGTTTGTATAATTATTGAGGATCTTTCTGTAGTAAAAGCTGCTGATAAACATGAAGTCTAAAAATTAAAATAGTAGCATCGGTAATTATATATTTGGATAATTGTTATTGGTGTTTTTTACAGCCTGACTCCCTTTGATGATATTATAGTTTCTCCACCGTTGATTCGTGTGGACGTAAAAATCATTCTCAAAAAGGTTATGGCAATGAATGTTTTTACTGTCTAATGTAATGAAATGAAAGCGTAAAGTTCAAATGTTAGCCATTACACAGCGACCTTTGTCAGAATTTTCGGCCATTACAGAAATCTTTTCGGCATGACTGTCTTCACAGCTCAAAGTAGGCCACAGCGATCAAATCTTTGGTGGCCCTATCAACCTTCACATCTGGCTAAGGACTAAGGATTTTGCTGCCCTCTTGCGGCTCACCTTGATATCTTTGTTGTAGTCGTCCTCAACAAGCTGTCTGGCGATGTCCTTACAGCGGTCGTCCGGGGTGCTGCTCTCCCAGTCTCTATCAGCACTGTTAGAGTATGCTGCAGCAGGAGTAGCGTGGGTGATCCTTGCTGTGGTCACCAGACCGGTCCACTTGCCTGGAACAGTGAACAATCATGAAGAATACAAGATCCTGACTATATATGATCTGTTACTGACCATGATTTTAGGAATTTACGTAGTTTACTCTGGTTTCCAATCAGGCGTATACCCGGAAGAATCGTCGAAGATTTAACATTGAAGGATTCATATTGCTTAAAATAAAATAAAAATATAAAAATCAAACTGGACATCATTTTAATAAATTATTTAAATTGATTTTCCTTTGTATGAAAAGGACGGTCGACATTCTGGGCCCTTAATTAACCTCACCCTCGTCCTGTGAGTGTTTAAGGATAGACTTGAGTCTGTTGGCTTCAACCAGCGTCCCGGGACAGTCTCCTCGCAGGACTTTATCGGTGACCCCAAGGGTACCAACGCGAGTCTTCACTCCCGCCAGCATAGCTGTGGCTGTACCAGCAGAGTCCGGCACTGTAAAGTCTGTGTTGTAAGTCTGAAACAGCAGCAAAAAAAAACGTCGGTCAGAGACGGCAGACGCTCAGTCTGCTGCCATCTGGGGAATGAACTACAAATTAATATTTTATACCCAATAATTCTAAAATCTAGATTCTGGACCATTCTCAAGGAGGAAAGAGATGTTGTAGCGCTCTGTCTTGTTATAGATGTACAAGTGGACACGTCTTAAGTTTTAAACAGGGCCGGACAAACAGACAGACATCAGATAGACATTCATATGTACAGTTGCTATGGCAATACCCTCGCTCCTAATAAAAAGGGGGAAATGATAAGTAACCAAAGTCTTGTTTAATATGTTCATTTCCTTTTTGTTGACCGTATTTCCTTGATCAGACGCCGGGCCTTATTATTATTCAGGCTACAACACTAATTATTCCTGGCCGTCAGTTGGCTTACTCAACTGATTCAGTGCACGGTGCTTTACATCTAATTGAGTTAGTTATATATTCGGTTGAAAGATGGCAGCAAAAGCCCTCCAGTTTGTGCACTGTTGGTGAAAATAAAAAAAAAATATCGTGGTATATCAAGACTTCTAAATTTATGGCGACCCGTACAAGTAATACGGAAAAGCTGCCCTGCCATCTACCGGTTATTTTATCGGCCTAAACAAAGAAGTCTCACCCTGTGGACGCAAGCCTGTACATCTACCGTGTAAGCGTACATAAAAAACCAGATCATTTTGGTCACTTCTGTTTTCGCCTCCTGGATTTCTACTGTTGTCATGGATGATGAAAGAAGGACAGAAAAGAGGAAAATCAGCCGAAACTTTTTGTTCCGTTGGTAAATCTACTTTTTCCCGACAGGAAAAACCAACCTCCCATCTTTCACAAGCCGACTCCCGCCCCCCCCCCCACCTCCTCAGCCAGAAAGGAATCGGGTTTAAATGAGTCTCAGCGAGTATACGTATGTTGGCGATGGCTGCCGTTTACGCAGTAATTTATTCTGTATTTGCTGGGGTACGGAGTGACCACCGTCACGGGTACGGTTTGCTTTTGCGCAGTTTAATTATATTATAAATTCTCTTTTGTTTTTGCTCTTTTGTAATGAAATCAGAATAAATAATGTTTCCACTGTGTTTTAAGTCGTAGTTGGCTCCATGATTTATGGGTTTTAAACTCGCCAAGTTGGACATGTAGCGTGGTTCTCAACAACGTACATAAAAAAAAACTGCATAAATCAGTAATTCCTGCTTTTGTATAGCCTACTTACAACAACTGTAGTGCTGCATAGCACCATGCTTTAGTTACGAAGCATTTGTGTTTTGACCGACGTCTATGAATATTGTACATTTTGTCAATCACTTTTGACATCAGGTGAACTTGTACGTCGCTTTAAGATTTGCGCACGTCTGTGTGTGTAAATGTGTAAAAAGTAAAACAAATATTACAAGTTCATGTTTATCAATTTAATAAGCTGGATGTTTTAAATATTCACCTTAGAAACTGCGACATTTGGAAATGATTCGAAGCTCATCTGTGACTGTTCGAAGGTCTTCTTAAGCACTTGCATATTGAACTGCCGCGCTGCCGTTACCGTCGATACGCCCATACCGTCACCCACGAAAAGTATGACGTTTTTAGCGCGGTTCATATTGCGCAGGTTCCGCAACGACGTCATCAGATTATCTTGTCCCATACGAAACCAATCTTTGTTAAGGTTCCCGTCTGAGATATCTTGTTCAACCGATCTCTTGCTTGGTTTCGAATGAAGTCTCTCTTTCACCGGATGGTAACCTGTGTACAAAACGTTTTTTTATTCAATAATTGATAGACGGTTAATAAAAAGTATAAATCTATGATGGTCAGAGAAATTAAGACATATCGTTTTGCTATTTGTTTTTGTTTTTAAACAATAGTAGAAAATATAATTTTATTCATCTTTAATTATATGAGAGCAAACAGTTTCCTTTAAAAATATGTCAATCTATCTGCTGAAATTAATATTTTTACGAGGTTCTATTTCAATGATCAGTGGGTCTCGAGAGAGTTTCATTTTACCAACATCTCTTGAGTTCAATGCTTTTCTTTCACGAGCATGC
The DNA here is from genome assembly GCA_026874595.1 of Sipunculus nudus. Lineage (NCBI taxonomy): Eukaryota > Metazoa > Annelida > Sipuncula > Golfingiida > Sipunculidae > Sipunculus > Sipunculus nudus. Next base: position 51,691,790 of record CM049320.1, read on the forward strand.
GCACTGCGCTTGATAATCGCTTTCTATTTCGCAGCATCGCTTAATAATTAATCAAGTGAAATCAGGTACAAGCTTGAGGTTTTACAGACAACGTCTGTTTACTTTTGTAAGTCAAGATATGAGTTAAATGATATATCTTCGTCCGATTAGCAGGTTCGTGTGCTGAGTGTGAGCCATGACCAATAGAGGGCTCTATTAATTAAAAGTACTATTCGCAATAATTTGCAAGCCTTAAAACTTTTACAAGAATTTTACAAGAATATAAGCAGTTGTAAGAAAATATTCGTATTATAGACGTTTCAATTCCACTGTGTATAAGGACTTGAGCACACATGGTAGCGCAGAGTAGGAAAAACGGAATTCTCCTCTAACATATATGTCCCTTTTGTTTTTCTTTTGCTTGATATATTCACTACAGGATACATTTTAAGACGAAAGTCCGTGGTCTGCAAGTGGCACTCTTTATTCATTAAGGAATAAGTTAACCACACGGTAAAGATGGTATAATAGAGGTGTTCCGCCTTCTGGGTGTCCGGTTTTTATTGGGGCTAGGAATAATCCAGAAGTCATCTCCTGTCGTTAGTTCATAAAACAAAGTATTGTAATACACACACACACATTTATATATATATACAGTAAAACCTCATTGTGTTGAAGTAGAAGGGACTGGTGAATTATATTCAACCTTCTCCAGCCTTAATTACTATGAATAAAAACTGCACATGTATACGGCCTATATTATATAGTTCTCATAAATCTTGGCGTGAAAGAACAACACATTTATTAATAATTTATTTATTCATAAAAAATAAGGACACAAGTACCACCAAAATAGGATTATAAGTAAATCAAGAAAGTAAAAAAAAAACACATACATCTATTAAAGCACATAGATCATCAAATGATTGGCACAGATCATTTTCAGTTCAACACATCAGAACATATTTAAAAGGCAATAATAGTCCTTTGCTTAATACGAGCACGCTTCTGGTCAGCAACAGAGTTCTCAATTCCTGACAGGAATTTGAAGCATTCATCCGGCCGCGCTCTTCGACGAATGTAACAGCTGCAGCAACTTGCGACACATCTCACGAGACCCTCTAATGGATTCCATTATGTTTAGTGTATTAATGACTAATTGGCTTAACAGGTAACAGGTAAACAACGGACCAAGTGTGTAAACGGTTGATGAAAAAGATCCTTGCTGGTAATAATTATGTAACTGCCCATCACGGCCGTATATCTATATATATATATATATATATATATATATATATATATGATTGACGGAGCGTACACAGCTGTTATCCAAACAAAGCGGCATAACCTCAAGTCGAGTGTCAGAGCCATTGCGCTTGTTGAGTAAGAACCTTGCGTGTATTAATTACGTATAACTGGTTCTTACGGCCCATTCACAGTGGACGGGCTTGCACAACTGTTATCCTAACAGTCAAGCGACATGACATCGAGTTATGCGATAGAAATACCAGCTGGGGACCAACAAAACACCTTGACACATCCGGTTTTTTTACACATCCGAGTTCAACACAAAAGGAGTTAAATAAGTATGGTTTTAACTGTTCTGTAGCAGGGACTCGATATATATATATATATATATATATATATATATATATATATATATCCTATAAGATAATGTTACACCGTCTGCTGTTGTTGAGGTAAAATCTGTTTGGATTTTATACACCCCAGCTTATATTCCCGGTTTCTATAGCATGAAGCGACTTCTAGAAGTGGGCCGTGTTAGTGCCTGTACGACTGAGAAACGGTGTTCTTGAGCGTAAAACGTCAGTGCTTGAGGATGGCCACGTATATACCTGTGTAAAGGACATCAGAGTGAATATCGCAATAGCCAACGGACTGGTAATCCGGCGATGTGTGTTTACTGTGAGTGCATCGAGTACCAGGCAAGGACGCTACATTTAAGCGCAGATCTATTGTGACACTGAATATTGTCGTGCGAGGACATATTCAGGTACTTCCTGTTGGATGAATTCAGGTGATATTAGCTGTGAGAGACATTTCATTAGTTTTCCTACAGAGGAGGCCGTGAGCCTATCTGGCAGTGCTTTCTGGACTTTGCCTTGAGGGGCAGGCGCGTGATTCACTGAGAAACTGTGTTGATAAGCAGCGTGAGGCGCCGGCGAATCCCTGTGTATGTATACAGTGAGCGATGACTGAGGGATGAACTGACATTAAGATGTCAATATAGTAATCACATCATTTATGAACTCCTGGTTTGGCACAGGTTCAGAATAATAGCTAAAGGTTCTGTACCAAAACACATTTCTGCAGAGGTCACCCACATGAGCTCTGCAGAGTGGACCCAGACAGTTTAATTGGCACATATTAATCTTACCCTGTATTGTAGTAAATGAAGACCTAGCATGGCCAACGCTTTGACAGATCGTACTCGTTGTGTAAAAGCTTGACAGGTCCGGGGACAAAATATGTGCGCCCGCTCATGTTTCAGGACTTCCATATTGGAAAGATTGTTACATAATTCACATCCATATAAAAAAAATATTTTTACAACTTAGCAGCTATGAGCGGATTAAGTCCCCTTTGGTCTAACTGCAGCCCCCGCTTAGAATAGAAGGATTCCTAAGCTCTTGGACAAGAAAGTATAGTTTTTCTGTTGGCAATGAAAATCTGAGTTAAGAAGAATACCAAGATGATGATTTTCTTCGACCAACTTGATTATAGAATACCAAGATGCCATGGTCGAGGTTTGACACGCATTTTAAACCTTATATCCGATTCCCCACAGATTTATTTCGGTTGAAATTAGCTCTCCAGTTACAACAATATTAATAACAAATATTAAGCATACGCTGCAGGCCAAGTGGAGTGAGAGATCAGAGACCCAATGTAAAAATTATCAATTTTCGCCCCATACAAACTATTTCTGAGTTGAAAAATCAAAGCATTCATAAAGACAACGTAAAACCAAGGGGGAAGTATTTCTCACTGTCTAACCGATCGACACACCTTGAACCATCTACTGAAAACACCGTCGTGTTGCACACAACTTAAATTATCGCTGTACGAAGATTCCATCAACCTCAACAATTTTCCATTATTTTAACGGGAGAAAGAGAGGGACAGACAGCGAGAGAAATAGACAGAGAATTTAACAGGCAGACAGACAGAGAGATAAACAGACAGACAGGAAGAGAGTGACAGACAGACAGAGCGAGACAGTAAGACAGACACCATTAGAGAGAGGGAGAGACAGACAGGCAGACAGGCACGGTGGGGGGGGGGGGGAGAGAGAGAGAAAGAGGGAGCACTTGGGTAAGAGAAATGGCAAGTGGTATTTCTTTCTTAACCTCATTTGGTCGTGTAACTGTTGCCGTGTTCCAAAAATGGAGACTCAGATTACGAAAACCAAACTAGGGGCCATCCTTTGGTATCATTAGAATACACCCTGGTCAGTGCATACATAATGCTGGGCATTGCTTGACCGTACCGGATCAGTTAAGGCTTTATGGATGGGGATATCTGGCGCTCTGATTTGGTTAATGTCTAATGTTTGCGCCATTGAGAGAGACAGAGAGAGAGACACACACACACAGAGATGGAAAGAGGGACATAGAGACACCGACATACAGGCAGACAGATAAACATGTTGCCAAATACTGTGGATTCAGAATTGTTCATTGGGTTTTTATTTTCATGGAATTCGTGGATGACCTTTATCCACGAAATTAAAAACCCAACGATCATTAGGTTTACTGTAGAATTTTTGAAAGTCCATCGACCCTAAGCATTGAGTTGTCAGCGTCTAAGCTTGCAAATGGTTGATTAATAAAACCAAAAGAAAACGATATGTTTCCCATAAATTTATATATATATATATATATATAAATTGTGAGAAAAGATATTCAGTTTCACCTTGGGGTGAGCAAACAAATCAAGATTCCATCAGTGTCGGACTTACAAATGAATGTTTGAAAGTGCATCTGCACTTACAGTGGCATGTGGACTTGCTCTCTTTCATATTATCTCGCTTAAAGTCGTAGGTAAAGGGTATTTTGCCCTACTTATCTAATTTAATTGTTCTTTTGAAAATAAAAAAATAAAAAAAACAACCGTGCGGCAGAGTTAATCCAGTTATTTCCAGGCTTGGTGATGAGTCAGGGTCAGCTGAGCACAATTATGAGCTTGAGCCCAGTCTAAATGTGGCCTCGTTCCCGGGCACGTGAGTCGAACTGGGGTACCTTCTGAACGAACGACATACCAACAACTAGCGCCGGGTCTTGCTCTCATTTTCGTAGTTATGCATTCAGACAGGCATGGTTTAATTTGATAGACACAGGTAGAATTATTCCTGAGAAATCTATCGAGATGTACCCAAAAATTAACAGATAAGTCAGCCGATATTTTTGCTATTTGCGTCAGTGAAACTGTTGCTTGAGCCGGGACTGCGTGAAGCTGACATTTGATGAAAAGAGCCTGAGAAAATGTAAACATTCAATGGATTTTTAACAAAAAGAAAACACTCATCTTTGGCTTATTTTTAAATTTGTTCACATATTAATTTTGATGCAATGCATGACTTGGAACGATTAATCCACGAAAGTTTTAACCCAACAAATATTGTTTCAGGTCAAATGTACGAAATTTTAAACCCAAGATATTTTCTGAATCCACGGTACACATAATTATATGGTTACATTTTTCTCTGAATACCTTTCTAGATGAGTGTATGCATGTATTCATGATAGTACACTTACTGTCCCCGAGGGTCAGTGTGACGGCCGCGGTCAATATCACGAGAGCCTTCAACATGTCCATGTTGATTTCGTGCAAGCTCTCAAATCCCCCGTCTCAATGGTAACCTATGGTAAACAAAAAAAAGAAGAATATTAAGCGTGGATAGAAAATAAACCCAGCAATAATAGCGAAACCTAATCTAGGGTGATTTCAAATCATTCGATGGAAGTGAAGTGCACAATTATACATGAAACTCCATGTGTGGGCCCGGGACTGTGCCACGTGTGTTTGGCTATTTGGCTTCAAGACCAGACATGAAATTGTGTTATACTTTAAGAAAACTTATTTCGTGTGGCCATAAGGTTTCAAGAACTGAGCGAATACCTTTAAAGAAATTAGTGCAGTGACTAAAACAGATTTCATAATCATGTTCGTCGATTAATTCAATTATCGATTATCCTCAAGACAATTAAGTGCAGCTGCCGTTCTAATGCCTAGTAATGTACATAGCTCATTGCCGCCACGACTATACGCATCGCATTAAAGAACAGCATGGTTAATTGCATGCTCATTAAAGTTGCCACAAAAGTAACAAAGATCATGTATGAATAGCCGCTCTATCATGTCATAATATGCAACAAGCTTGACAGCAAGAGAACACGCGCGCAGACAATAAGGCATACGACGAGCACAACTCCAGAAAACGAAGTGTCGAAAGCGCTGTGGATGACTAAGTACGAAACATTTCATTTTGTCGCAAGTTGAAATATTCTCATTATGTAGCGACTCTTCGTGTCAAGCAATTGTGTCTGAAACTTTTACCTCCGTAGCTCGTTTATTTGGTAATATAATATTGTCAAGTATGGCAGGAATATATTGCATTAAATTATATATAACAAAAAGCCCACTTTGTCTGCAGATGGACCAAGCGGTCTGGGTGCAATGTCGGTAGGTGTTCGCGTGTGCAACATCTGCATCATTTTTTTACACAGAAACGTTGAATGCGCTCTAACAAAAAAATTCAAATCTTGAAAGAGAACAGTTTTACACCATGATAGCTCCGCTCCATATACGATTGCAGGGAGCCCAACCGCCTTATAGAGCTTAAGGCTGGTGATTGGGTCCAACCCATGTTGTCTTACTCCAAATTCTTCAAGAGAGAGAAATATACCCTTTCCTAAACGACAGACACGCCGAGTCGTTTTAAGAGAATTAAAAGAAGCATTCAACATTATCCCAAGTTGTGTGTGGGATCTACATTGACCAATTTGCTTATCTCCTAGAGACCATTGACGCCTGTAGGACATTATGTTAAAAGCCTGGGAGGATTCACCAAAGGTTATAATCTTGGTTTTATGGGCATTGAAATTGGAACGCCACCTTTCTTTTAGTATTTTAACGCAATGTCTATATTCTTGCAGTTCATCCGAAGAAAAGGACAACCTGTGTATATACAGCCTGCAAGAGCACTTAGTTTATTCGCAGGAAAATGAATTAGCAAATCATTTATGTACAAAGGGTACCGAAATTGAGATAAAACGCCATCCTGCCTGACAGATTGAGTGATATCAAACTAGTCAGAATCCATCCCTTCGTATAATACTGCGCTTTGCATTTTTTGTAAGCATTTACAATCAAACGCCAGAGCCCCCTATTTATACCAAATTTATAAAGTTTTATAAACAAACCCGCATGCCACACGTGGTCAAACGCTTTGGTATTCTGTCGAGGTAGCATACATATACCTTTGAGTTTCTTTCAACTGCGTGTGCAATACATTCACTGGTACAGTAGGAAGCATCTAAAGCCCCTGACTTATTTAAAAGAAAACTGCATTTCGTAAGGGATGGGAATTAAGGGAAGGAAAATCGTTGAAACTTTATATAATTTTGAATTCTATTAAGAATTACTGCCTCCGTCCTTATCTAGCTTGCTGTTAAAGTCAGTGTCCTCTACAGATTAAAATTGGGAAGGTTTCATTTAAACATCCATGTTACACGATATTCATTGATAAATAAAGGGTGTTCTTCCTTTTTTGGTAAAACCATAGGTAAAAGCATGCACTCGTATTATTTCTCCCCTGTTTGGTATGAGCCAAAGACTATGTCCTTAAATCCATAGTTATTAAAATAAAGATTAAATGATAGAAAAATTATTATAATATAACTTCTCCTAAAATCTAAATAAAAAGCTAACACTTACTAATGTTTATATTATCAGCGATAGTAGCAGGTGTTGCATACGTAGTAGTAGTAATAGTAGTAGTAGCAGTTATAGTAATAGTAGTAGCAGAAAAAGTAGTAGTAATAGCAGTAGTTGAAATAATTGTAGTAGTTGCAGGAGTAATAGTAAAAATGGTGGTAGTAATAATAGTATTATTATTTGTAATTGTAGTAGTAATAGTTATAGTAGTATTAATGGAAGTATTGTAATAGTAGTAGTAATAGTAGTATTGGTAGAAGGAGTAACTGTAATAGTAGTCAAGGTAGAAGTATCAGAATAGTAGTAGTAATACTGGTAGTAGTATAAGTATTAGTAATATTAGTAGTAAAAGTAGTAGTAATAGTAATAGTAATTGTGGTAGTAATAGTAACAGCAGTATAAGTATTAGTAGTAATAGCAGTAGTAATAGTAGCAGTGGTGGTGAACTAATAATAGAATTAATAGTAATAGTAGGAGTAATAATAGTGGCAATATAAGTAGTAGTAATAGTAATAACAGTAGAAATATAAGTAAAAGCAGTAGCAATAGTAATGGTAGTATTAGTATGGTAGTATCAGTAGTAGTAGTAGAAATTGAACCGTAGAAGTGTTAGTAATAGTAGTGTTTGTGTTGTATTGGTAAGAGTTGTAGTAGTTGTGCAAGGTGTAATCTGCCCTACCTGTCCACCGTAACAATAAACTGCGTCACTTGCTCTCCCTAAACTCAAAGTGTCACTGACTATCCCATGCACTTACTGTGACAACTAGTTAGATTACAGAGGTCGGCCTTTTTTTAAACTAGCCACATGTGGTCTCTCACAGCAGCTGTCCCCTACTGGTATGAACAATGTAAAAACGATAATGATTTTATCTGTCCGAGATCCCGTCTATTGTACCCGTACCACATGTGTTGGTTATGTCACATGATCTATGAATTCTACTGTAATTGTGTTTAAGTGTACTTTAAGTGCCCTGGACCAACCATCTTGCAACACCCCCCCCCCCCCCCTCCCTTGAGCTGAAACATCTCTAGCAATTAAATTATAAAGTTATCCACAGTGCATTAATTTCAAATTCATAGGCTGAGGATATTAATGAACAGCTCTTTGATCGGAGTCCTAACATAGAGCCCCCCCCCCCCAAAAAAAAAAAAAAAAACAAAAAAAAAAACAAATCACACTCGTCTGTGAGAGAACACGACCTACCCCCATTTTAGCATGTAGAGCGCTCAGTACCGTGGGATCGATCAGTGCTCTGTTGAGTCCGGCGCCCTTCCAGGACCACAGAAGCCGGCAGAATGAAGAGTTAAACATGCGACTTGAATATATGAATATATTTGACCACGAAAATTTAAATGATGAGATTTTGAAAAGTGTAAACGTAGACGTTTATATACCAACATGATACAAACGATTGAATGTTCGGAGTTGATATCCTAATTTTGAAGAAATATAAATATTAAAGCCAGTCACACGTGAACCCTCAACCCTTAAGTTTGACAACCTTATGCTACGACATTCAGAGAATAGTAGTTAAGGAACAGAAAATCCTTATTTTTTTGTGAAAGGTGATTCATTTTTTTTCTAAAGAAGGTAAGGATGGCGCTCGAGCGCCGTAGTTGATGAAGTCCGGGACACCCCCCCCCCCCCCTCCAAGGCACCGATAAAGATGGTATCTTAATGAATGTTTAATTATTATCTATTTACTATAAGGCCAAAAGGTTAGGAGAAATTCAGAGGAGATAGAGGTTAAATGCTAAGGTGTATGAATATTAAAATGGTTGCAAGGTAAGATCAATGTAACTTCCCGAAGCTGCTTGCTTAGTGGATGTGATGTAAGTCTCTTTCTACATAGGATGTGGTAGGATTATGTTTAGAGGAGAAACGAATTTAGTTTGTATGCTTGTAGTTATTTGTTAAGATTGTTATGTTTACTGTGGAAGTGGTTTTGTTGGCGGGGTTTTTATTTCCGTGCTTTTTGCGGGACCATTATTTGCGTTAAATTAAAAACACGCGTTATTTCGAACATCCCAGACATGTCCATGTAGATTACTTTTTTTAACCGCCAGGTGCCGACATTATTGTTATAGATACAAATAAAGAGTTATGACGAATTGAATAGATAATGTTGTGTCACATAAATCGTTAATATTTGATGGGGCACTGAGAAATTGAAAAAACTGTTTATATATATATATATATATATATATATATATATATATATATATAATTTATTTTGAATGCACGTGAGTCTGGTATAATCCCTCCTCGCTTGGCCGATTGAGTTGAGGTTTTTCAACCAGGATGCTAGAGTAGTCATGTTGCTTGTAATAAGATTTCATAGCTGGTGATATCTCAACTAAAAACCACTCCAGTTAATAGTTTTTGGAGAAACAACTGTGAAACGGATAGCCTTCGAAGTCCTTTGGAACCGACCTCCAAATGTCTCTGAAGTACCACTTTTAGCCAGCCGCGATTGTGGTCAACCTGTTGTTCACACATAGCAGGCTGCGTCTAGTTGGTAATCACAGTTGATATAGTTGAGCCATTCTACAATTTACTCATATGTCAGAAAGCGTGACTGGTTGCAGTACTTGAATCAAAAGTAATTAGTTCCGGTAATAATATATTGTTTACCACATGCAATCATTGTACTCACTAGCCCGTACCATGGAGTATGTGCACAGTCACCCGAAGCTTGTTAGGTAGAAGGTAGGTTGCGTCACAAACTTAATTATCTTTCATGTAAACGTTTAAACATTTGGATAATTTGATACAAAATGAAATCCCGATACGTACTGAATTACGCGTAAATTCGAACTGCGCTAATGGTGTAAAATGGAAAATGCGCGATAATTCAGACACGCCAAATTAACCACTTCCACAGTATATCTTTTATGCTGTTGTAACTGTAGACGGATTGTTCCATGTCATATTTATTCAATCGATTCTTTTAGATAATAGTATAACGTTAGCATCAAAGTTTATCTAATAGTTGCCCCCAGGTTAGCCCCCCCCCCCCCCCCACCACTCGCGCTCATTTCAGATAACCCGCGCGAGTTGGATGAACATGATTACAGGGTGTTACCCCCTCGCTGATGTAGATAAATGATGATGAGTTCTTATGCTTAACACTACTGATATATTAATACAAAAAATACACTTTAAAGACACAATTTTTAAAAGTTGGAAGCAATATTCGAAATATAAAATTGTCAAAAAACGTTAACCACACTATTAATTGAACAATAAATACATTTCACGACAACAGATGACACATGTGACACATTACACGGAAACATTAGATATGCAAAGATTCAAAATAATCAGTGAAACAAAGAAGCATGTTAAATTATTGTATGTATATAAATGTAAATAAGCAAATTCAAGGAATTTATGTCCTCAGCTTCCGCCTTCAAGTCAGGGATGATTTTAAAGTGTGTGTTGACTAAGGACAAATAGTTTTAATTACGCTTAAAAGATGGCAGCACCTGGCATTTACTGCCAAAAATTCAAGTATTTTATGTCTATCGCTGATGACACCTGATGGTGATTAGTAAAACTAAGTGTACTGATTCATCATATAAAAAATGAAATGTCATATTGAATTATTATTTTGTAAGACAGGCACTTCAAAACCAATCCCAACCAAGATAAGCATGACGGCAATTACAGGCCCAAATTTGAATGAAATCGAATAAAATATAGGAAAATTATCGCACGGAAACGAAAACATGACGGACGAACAGACAGACAGACAGACAAACTCTAATCAATGTCCCCCTTTCCTTCAAAGGAAGCGGGGACAAAAAAATTACTGCTTTTGGGGGTTATATAACATTGTATAGGTGTTACCTGAAGTGTATTCAAGTAACCACGGGGTCCCATTCCGTAATGTATTTTTATTTGTCCTTTGTTTTTATATCCTGTCTGAGAAATCGTAGTGTATAAACAAATATACATAAAAAATAGATGGCTCTCAGTAGAGCGCAAACCGCCGCAATACAATAGTACCTATATCCAGATCCAGAAAAAAAATGAATATATTTTTCGACCCCTCGATTAAATTTCTCTGCAAAATGATTCGGTAAATTTTGCGTGCTCTTGGCTTAACAACGATCTTGTAGTTGTGGTTAGACTCGTTATTCTTTTCGAAACGGTGCATTCACTGATAATGGGATGAACAGCTTATGTGGAATGTCATGCCACCGAGTATAACGGATCAACGGAGCGTCTTAATTCGTGTGATGTATGAACAGTGCGTCGCCGACCGTATAGACTTGTCGATAATGTATATTATTGAGAATTATTAGTTTAGCTTGTTTTCTGTATGTTAGATTTGTGACAACCGTGCAAACAGAGAAATATGAATATGACAATTGTATCAATGTTTAACATGAAATTAGAACTTTACATTCTGAGGAATGCAGGCCTCCGCCATGTGGGTGATCTTTAATGTTGGGTACTCCGTAACCCGTGTTTTCATTCAAGCACTAGCGAAAGTACGTAACATCAGGTTTTCTCGTATACGCCAGAGAAGGATTCGCAGACGAAGCTATACTACGCTACTCATAGAGCGGCTTTCCACTGCATTCGTCCCAGACATCCGTTCGTGTAACCGCTGCTTTGTATAGCAAGGTTCTTTGGGTTCGAACACAAGCGTAAAGACACAAGCTTTCGTTAATCTGATTCTTGGCCCTATGCCAGAAAGGGCGCTATCCCGGAAAGAGGGACCACGCCTGCCACACAAAGTTAGAATAAAATCAATTTTATCTGTTATAGATATCCCCGGATTTTGACAAATTATAACTTCAATGTCCTCCTCTGTTTATATAAGTGTATGATATATAAAACGATTTCCTAACAGACTGACTGTGCTCTTAGATTGATAGTCGGTTTGAAGTCGAAGAAAATATGATCAAAATATATGAATCGTTCCCCTTTGTTAATATCATCATAAGATTATAATGATGATGATGATGAACATAAATATTTTTAGTCTCATCTCATCATTGCATACCATGACAAACAAAACAGTAAACACAAGCAACAGCACACGTCTAAATGTTGTGCGTCTTAATGAAACATGTTTTCTTATATTAGGCCCTATCGATGAGTTAACTAGTTGAAAGGGCCATGAATGTTGTATGTACTATCAAAGTTAAAGTTTTTAGATAAAGTTTAATAGATTCAGTGACCAATGATGATACGAAGTCAGAGGAAGAGACAAACAAACATACAGGATACTAAAACGGAAAACGACCATTATTCTATTATTTAGTAGCGGTCCATCAGTCCATACATAAGCAGTAAAACTTTAAAATTACGACCACCAACTGGACCTCGAAAAAGTGGTTGCATTTTCGAGTTGATCGTCAAAGCGAGGTCTTATATACAGAGAAAAAATTAAATCTGGACCGTGAACAAATGGTCGTTATTTTGGGATGGTCGCCAAAATGAGGTGGCCGTTAGCGAGGTTTTACCGTATTATCAGTACTTTTGTAGGAACTTAAGTTAATATAGTATGGGGCACTGGGCACGCTTGGGACTGGGTACACAGATTTCAGATAATCTCAGATTTTCAATATGGCTGGATGTACAGCTTGGAAAGCATTTTTCTTTCGTCCATGTTGCTGACCCCAGGAACTCTGTCAATTAACGGTCAAGTGAAAACACGGGACCCACTGACCCTTCAACATATGACTGGTCAATGTATCAGGCTCCCCTGGTTCAGCTTTTAAGATTTTAAGAACATCTGTGTTTGGGAAAATCTACATTTATTCTCAAATTATTTCAGAAACAATGTCCATCCAGTTAGATGGGAAATGTCAGTTACTGTAGCCTTTAAAGGGGACCAGTCATCTACCTTTTGAAAAAAGAATTAATGTGATTACTGGCTTCCTCTGTGTATATATTAATGATCTAAGTTAAATTCTGGTTATGACCAGTTTTTATAACGCCTCCGTGAAGGATTCTTAAACTTGTTTACCAACAACGTGACTGTAAACACAGCTTTGTTGACAAACAGGAAAACATGTTACCTAAGGTGGTAGGTCGCATATTTGCGGTGGTAGAAAGATCTGTGGCAAAACGCCATTTGCAAAACTCTGGCTTATCTGACTTGCCGCCAGATACCCTTGTTGATTTTGTTTTGATTATTTTAACAGGCCCCCACATATTATAAACACATTGATATGAACAAAAAAAGCAGCCTGTGTTGGGATATCAACGTTTTCTGGTCTATGTTTATAAAAGCTCCAAGGGATAACGTTTAGTTTATTAAGGTCAGATAGGTGATCGGGCCCCTTTAAAGTATGGTGGTCCCAGATTCTTTAAATTCAGTGCTGTCACTGTTTTTGAGTAACATACTTTTTTCAAGCAAGACTTTTTTATACTTTTTCCGGGGTTAAAACTTTTTAAAACTTTTTTTCTAATATCATCATCATCAGGTGCATGGTGATAATAGGCCGTTTACCTGAACCAATGGAGTGCAGTAGGCGTATTGTGTCAATACTTCATCATAGTGGCATTTTATAAGCAATAAATTTGTATCTGCGATCTTGCCAATGTTTACAAAATCAATGGCTATAAGGAATACTGATATATATATATATATATATATATATATATATATATATATATATATATATATATATATAAGGTAGAGTTACCCTCCAGTGTAAAGTGCTCTATGGCCTTCAGACAAGGCCAGAGCGTTATAAAAACATTCACCTGAGGATAGGGTTGCATCCCGTGAAACAGTCTGTTGTGAATTAACAGTTGTTTTTCTTTAGTGTTTTATATATATATATATATATATATTTTTTCCTTAAGCATGGTTAGAAGTATACATGCTATAAAACTGTACAAAAAATGAACTATTTGTCATTGATTTGTCCTTTTTTTTTATTTTTACCATATTTCTAAGCCAATTAAATTCAAGGCAATTAACAAACAAAGCATTTTACATGCAAGGTATTTTACGCGCAAGGCATGTTGTAACTAAAGTGAGTTAAAGGGATTTTTTTATGTATATTAAAATACAAATTTTTATCATTCAGGGGAAATTATATCAGCCCTTTTCTTCCCGGAAACTATGGACAATATATAATAAAGTTTTAAATGTTGTTTAAGAGAGAGAGAGAGAGAGAGAGAGAGAGAGAGAGAGAGAAAGAGAGAGAGAGAGAAAGGGAGAGCGACATACAGAGAGATAAACAGATGGAGCAGTGTCTAAGTGTGTGAAGGTGGACGTTTGGCAGTCCACAAACCTTTGCCGATAGTTCGAAATGAAATTAAATGATATTTGGTGGAAGGATGTTGTGCCACTGAACAGAAAAGAAAAACCATTACTTTGAAACTGATCTGTAAGATTACAATACTGATCTGATCTGTGTCCAGCCAGATCTTAACCGCTCTGTCTTTTTCTGTACTTTATCTAAAAAAATATCCTAGGACGGATCCACTCTAAACCTTCCCACTTGCCTATGGCCCAGTCTCCTACAAAAGTTGTTAAAATCAATAAAGAACTTTTTTTTATATTGTATTTGACATGAGACGTATTTTGTATGCTGCCAGTTAAGGGACCGCTTTTTATGTACCGGTATTGACCTCGGCCCAGCGACAGTAATCAATGAGGTAAGTTAAGGGATTCGACCACCTAGACATATGCAAAATGCCAAGCGACCTGGAAGCTATGCTTTGTATCTCATTGTGCAGTTTTCCTCTCTCCATCACACAAGATTTTTATTGGAAAGTTATATTTGCGATGAAAATCACGAAAAAACTGTAGGGATCATAGGAGTGATTGCATGAACTGCCGTCAGAGTTTGCATACGCAATGATCTCAAACTTTATCTTGCCCATAACGACAGACTGCGCCACTTCATTGGTTGTTCTGTTTGTGCAGCTTACCTACCCATCACTAGTAATTAGCAAAATTGTTAGCTGATAAACTACTTGATGGAGTTCTATCAACTTTGGCAGAAATTAATGAAGACTCGTTCATTTTTTATATGACCTATAGGCTGCACCAAATAAATACACTGTTCCATGAACTTTGCGTCACAAGACAGCACCCGCACCCTCCCCCTCAATTAGCGTCATTCTTGATGAGGTTAACGGTAGGATCTCGCCAGTGCAAATATGGGGTGTGCATGTGCAATATAAGTTTAATAGGCCCGGAGATTATATGCAATTAATACCGGGCACCGTGGGAACAAAGGATTGCTAGGCCAAAGAAAATAAAAGGTATGGTTCTCAGGCACCGCCCTCAATTTTAACCCCCCCCCCCCCCGCATCCAAAAAATTTATTTTGATTTTTTTCATCTTCAAGAAGATAAATTATACAACTTTGATGAGATTTCCTATGTTATGTAGTACTTTTACCTGTTTAGGAAAATAATTCTGTTATTTTCATGCTTTTCCCTGATCATAAGCATTTTTATCGAAACATACAAAAAAGGTAAACAATAAAATATCTCCCGTCCGCCCGCACTGATTTCTGAAAAAAAAGTGCCCGAGAACCATGATTTTTTTATTGGCCTTTTGTGTGAGTAGTCACGCTGCAAATGAATGCAGAGGACTTGCCCGTTTGGCCCAAAATAACAATTTTAAACAGAGCTGATGTTTTACAAGTTGTGAATAATATGCATCACAGAAAGAGGGCGATGTCATAAAATTTTAAACAATTCTTCAACCACTTGTGCGACAGGCCTCGAATATAAGAAAGACCAAATTAACTTAATCTGTAAAATTATAATTATAATTAAAATATTCATACCACTGAGGAAAACTGTTAATGAGAGAGAGAAGCCTATTGGACTCATTCAGTGTGATGCAAAATTACAAGAATGTACAGCTAATCATGCCAAATCTTACAACTGGGAACGAAACATATGGCACGAGTGGTCCGGTCGAGACATAATGAGTGGAATGTAATAAACTTGCGGTGACAAAATAAAATTAAATAGAAAGTTGCATATATAATCAGCACGAATTGTAACCCGTTTTCCATGAGTTTAAAAATTCTTTACAGGAATGAGACAATTTTATCAACGGCAAAATCCGGAGAACAGTTATTTTACTTGTAGTGGCAGCACTCGACTGATTGCACGATATATTAATTTCTTTGTTCTCGTGTTACATTTATAATTCCTGCTGAAAATTACAGCTATAAGATTTCACTAACTCAGTAGTGCTTTACTGGCTTGTCCTTAAAAAATTGGCTTGCCTGGAGATATATAGTGATACACCTCACTAATCTGATAATTGTGGATATATAGTTGTTGCTTGTCGACTACCCGTTTTCTAGTTGTCTCTTACAATCATTACTGTAATATTGATAGATAAACATGTTTTTTTTGTATATTTAATTTGTAAAGATGATTATTATTTTGGCGATAATAATGATGATTATGATGATGATAATAACAAATATTATTATTATTATTATTATTATTATTATTATCATCATCATCATAACATTACATTTACTGTATTGGTTTTTAGCCTATCATTGCTGATTATGTAACTGCAAGCCAATCGGTAATTTTCTGGGTTTCTTTTTTAAATACAGCAGAGGGAATTGTCGGTCATATCAGTACCTATTGTGTTTACACAATCTTCACTATTCCAAATATTCCACATATAAAAAAGACACTATTTAACTACAGCAGCTATGCTGCGGTCTTATCAGCGTGCTAGATAATGTACAGCACAGCCGAGGGTCAAATGTAACCCAGTGCTCACATGGTTAGCAGCTGTTAGAGTTCCTGGGTGAATGTCCGTATCGCCAAACGTGTAAAGTTACATTTAACAGCATGTTTTACAAGGCGGGATGTCACTTGGATTATGTTGAGCTATTTATATTGGACCTTATTTTTATCTGCACGTTATTTGGTTAACTCATATGTTTGTTTTTTTTTTTTTTTAAGAGGACGATTTTGTCTTCTTGCAAGGATTCAACATGGCTGTTGTGAACACGGTCCTTGTAGGCCTAATTGCGGTGGCGGTTGCACTGGCATTTGGAGATCGTAAGTGAAAGAGCATACACAGAACATACATGATGTGTTGATTGTATAATACTATTTTGGGTAAAGGATAAAGTTAAGATGATATATCTTATTATAATCTCTGTCACATTGAAATATCTGGTTATTTTGTACTGGCTTCTGTCTAATTTTTTATTTAAAAGACGGCGTTGTCGGAGTGCTTATTTATTTAAAATACATAACTAAAAACCGCAGGACACATTGTCACGGAAAAGATGCATTGGACCCAGAGGCAGATGTAGGCACTTAGTAAAAAAAATGGGGAGGGGGGACCCATCACCATTACACAGACACACGATTCTGCAAGTAGATTGTATACACGAGTGTCTTTAAACTGCAGATGCTAGATCCGGCGCTTATGTTTATATATATATATATATATATATATATATATATTTATATATATATATATAGTAAGCCTATATGGCAACCCCTGTACCCCCTCTAAATTCACCCTTGTGACCTGCATTATTAGAATAAGGTAGGTTCTCAGGCACTTTTTCCAGATATCAGGGTGGGCTGGCATTTTTTTTTTTTTTTACCTTTCTTTGTAAATTCGATAAAATGTCATATAATCGGGGGAAAAAGCAGGATGATTACATATTTTTGTCCGAAACAGGTAAAAGCATTACATAACAAAGGAAATCTTATCAAAATATATAATTTTATCTTCTCGAAAGACGAAATAAAAATAAAAATTGTTGTTGCCGGAGGATCAAAATTGAAAGTGCCTGAGAACCATACCTTTTTTTTTTTTTGGGGGGGGGGGGGGGGGGGTTAAAACGAAATTTTTAAAATACCCCTGCTGAGAAAGCTCTTGTACAGAGGCGTTTGTAACAGAGATTGGAAACATGATATAAAAATGTGTGTTCTAGCGAACATTGATTTTCAAAATGATTTCCCAATAACTATATACAAGTTATTTACTTGGCGTAGGTTTCCATCCAATGACAGAAAAACCCAATTCTAAAAGAATGAGGAGGTCGGCCCCACACGATGTGACTGTCGGGAACCTAAACAAAGATTGGTTTCGTATGGGACAAGACAAACTGATGACGTCACTGCGGAGCATGCGCAATATGAACCGCGCTAAAAACGTCATCCTCTTCGTGGGTGACGGGATGGGCGTTTCCACGGTAACGGCGGCTCGTTACTTTAATATGCATGTGCTTAAGAAGACCTTCGATGAGTCTCAGTTGAGCTTCGAATCATTTCCTAATGCTGCCGTGTCAAAGGTTAGTACAGGTAGAATAAAAGTATACAAATACATAATAATATATATACATATATACAATTCCTATTCATGAACACTGCAACTTTTGTAATTTGACTGTTTCGACATATTTCTCTAATTTTGGTGTCAACACCCAACTTTGTAACCTGGGTATACATCCTGAGGTCTGTCTATAGGGAATTTGCCACCATTTTAGGCGTAATCCCTCCTTGAGTCAAACGGATTTTAAACATAATGCGATAAACGAGTATATTTACAATTGACAAATTTCAGTTGAGGCCTATAAAAGTACAAGAAAGGGTGAAATAAAACTATCAACATATATTTCTTTTATTTAGGTTTACAATACCGATTACTACGTCCCGGACTCCGCAGGTACGGCAACAGCCATGTTGACGGGAGTGAAGACAAGGGCTGGTACTCTGGGAGTTACCGATAAAGTCGTGCGAGGTGATTGTGAGAGGTCACTGGAAGAAACCAACAGACTGAAATCCGTCCTTAAACTTTCACAAGACGAAGGTATGGTTATAACACTGCTATACGTACGGTGTCATAGCCCTGTCTTCACGCGCAGTGCATGTATACCCAAGCAGCAAATGCATAGTGGAGATTTGGGGATCGTTTTCCCTTTGTATTCAATAAAAATTTTTCTCAACTTGGGAAATACATCAAAAGAATTAGTTCAGGGTATCCTACAATTACAGCAACGTGGCATTGTTTAATTTCAAAATCACACTATTACTTCTTAAAGAAACCTTTTGGGTTTCACTTTACAACTACAACTGTCAGAAAATGTTGATGGTAAGATTGAAGAACTAAGTCGTCGATATAAATCTCCGCTAAAACCATTCAGTTTAATTCTGTGAGGCCCAAAGTGGATTCGTACTGCCTTCAAGAACAGCAAAATAATCTAAGCGAGTAGGCAGAACCCCCGTCATTGGGGGTTTTCATATATATATATATATATATATATATATATATATATATATATATATATATATATATATATATATATATATATTTGTGTATTTGCCTAAATATCTTTTGACAGTCCTTTGGAAGAAAACCTGCGTTCTCAACTGATATTATGTAACAGCATTCCTGCCCACAAAAGTATTCTTGATGTTTCCTTCAAAATTACCAATAATCCCAGAAACAGCATTTGTGATGTTGAAATAAGTATACGTGTATTCACTTTACGACGGGTCGATTTGTCTTTAAAAAGCTGTCAATGCGACTTCGTCTCTGAAATTGTTAAATACTTAAATACTTAAAGCGGCCGTGGTCTCTTGGACCACACAATCACAGCACTGATAGATTTCACAAAAAAAGTTTCCTCACAAACTGATGGAGAGAAAGGAATACAATGCAGTCATTTGTATTTATAAAAACGGTGCTTTGGCTTAATGTTGGAGGTCTGCCTCGGTCTTGCTTCCGGAGGCAATGATCTGGATTCCGATTCATCCTGCAGCCTCCCGGTCTCGGCCCGAGACAAAGCTAGTGACCGGTACAAGACCGCGAAATCGACTGTAGTAGAATTCAATTTTAAAATGAAAGCTCATTAATTTGACCTCACTCACACCAGATATCAGATATTATATTGTAAGGCTGCATGAACTCTGACTCTGTCCTGTTTACGGAGGGTGGTGTCTGGGCTGCATCAAACCCTGCTGGAGCTCGGGTTTAACAATCATTTATCAGGGCTGTGGATAGAGTATTAGGCCTACCCAAAACCTGACAAGGCAAAACGCCAAAAAAAAAATAAAAAAAAGTTTGGTTCTTAGGCACTTTTTTTAGAAATTAGTGCGGGCGAGCGATATTTTATTTTATACCTTTTTTTGTATTATAAAAATGTCATATTATTAGGAAAAAGCATGAAATACCAGAATTTGTGTTGCTAAAGAGGTGAAAGTACTGCCTAAAAAGGATATCTTATCATAATGTATTACTTTATCTTCTTAAAAAATTGTAAATCAAAATATAAATTTTTTATGCGGGGGGGGGGGGGGGGTTAAAATTGACTGAGAACCATATCCATTATTCTTTGGCCTAACAAAGTCCATATGGTCCGACAGCCGTTTGATTTGACAGTTGATGGACCAATGACAGGATGTCATATCAATGGACAGACGTACTTTTGAACAGACCACATATAGAATAGAGCGACAAGCTTTATATAATCGGATTGAGTATTAAATATCGTCAAAAGAGAACCTGACTTTAAACTCTTTATATATGTTATTTGGGAAATGTGAGTCACTGCATCTTATTACTGTGCCAGGAAAGTGGACAGGTCTGGTGACCACGGCATTGATCACCGACGCTACTCCAGCAGCAGCATACGCTTACAGTGCTGAAAGAAACTGGGAGAGCAGCACCCTGGACGACCGCTGTAAGGACATCGCCAGACAGCTCGTCGAGGACGAGTACAACAAGGATATCAGGGTAAGCCGCTAGAGGACAGCACAGTTTTCTTTTCCAATTTCGCGTGAACTGCCAACCAGGGCCACGAGAAAGCCATGCCCGCTGTATTCAACCTATTCATGTGTTTTTTATTTAACAGGCAATGATAGGCTGTAATTCTTACGAACCTCATATTCATATTCAATTGTAATGAAACGTTTAGCATCTCACGTTATTGCGAATTTTGCTGAATACAAAAGTTTCCCAGCAAAACCATCCTAGCCCACGGACTAATATCAACGGTTTTATACGTCGTTATGATTCTGTGTATTGTTAAACACAGTTCACGAATGTCTGCTTATCATAACAAGACTGCGTGACGAGACTGACCAGTCTAGTCCTGCGCATGCGCAACAATTCCAAAATAAAGAAAAGAAATATGATAGGGGAACCTTTTGGAAACTTGAACAATCTTGATTTTTTTAAGTTGCGCTGTAAGGCAAGCAAGTGGCGTGTACGCTTTGTTCGTGTTTTGCGTCAATAATCAGTAAACCTTTTTTCATTTGTTTTAAGGAGTACGCAGGCAAATTTTGAACGAAATATTGAAAGATGCCGTAGTTATTTAAGAATACACTATATTATATGTATACTTGTAAACAGGTTCCTTTGAGAAATATTCTCCAAAATCCAGTAGCTTGGTTAAGAGATAGCACAACACAGGAATCAAACAAAACGTTCAGTCAATGGCAAAGTGAACTGCCGCAAATTTAACAAACCGGCGAGGTGGTATTAACAAGCGCTGTGTTTCTGATCCTCACAACAGTTTATTTGGGTTTCATGTCCCACGGTACATCCCTCAAAAGTAGTTTCGTAAAAATCAGTTTAGGGTTATTTTTATTGCTAAAAGACAACAAAAACCAGGCATAAGTGAAACATAGTTTGCTTTGTAGAGATAATATCAAGCAGACAACAGATTACCGAACTGCAGCATCTAAGCCAATGAGAGTGCCTTGCATCAGTTATTTTAACTAGTTGTACGATCCATCAAAAAAAATTTAAATTATTAAGTTTATATTTGAAATATAATCAAGATTTAGGCATCTTTATATTGGTGTTATCCCTCAATTGTTAATTTAAGATGGAGGGGGGTTATCTGAAATAGCTCCACCCGGTTCACGTGGGGAAATAATCTGATATTTTCGAAGACCTTCGTTTACATGGCCTACAAGGTCATTCATTTCTTTCGTGTGTCTGCTACTTGAGGGCCACTCATCTAGATAATGTATAAAACATCGAGTAAACCAGAGGGTACGAAATGGTAAGATTGGAATGGGAATATGTGGCATAAATCTGGCTCACAGTTCTTGCGCAAAGAATATGAAAACAACATGCCATGCCTACATAATCTGAATCCGGGGAGCTGTACACCTAAACGTTGATTGACTCCAAGTCTATAATTCTACAAGTCTATAAAATCAAACATTGGAGGGTTCCTCAGCTCATAACACTATTCGCAGCCACCCCGAGCTTGTCAAGATAATGCCTGCCTAGCTTCCTGCACTTGCCTGGTCGCTTGGAAATACATTGGTCCATAATCATTATTTCAGCTCGACAAATACTGACCGCCGACCCACTTTGACCAACTATCCATAATCCAACATAACTTGGACTTGTACATGGACATAAATAACAAGAAATTGAATGCAGAAAACGTCACTTGCCTCTCTCTCTCTCTCTCTATCTCTCTCTCTCTCTCTCTCTCTCTCTGATTTAAGGGACTGAACTGATATGATGTCACGTAAAGAAAATACAGTTAGATAAGGACTTTAGTGTTATATAATTATTTTGTTTCTTAAGATCTAATCATCGTCAACCTTGGTTTAATTTAGCTTTAGAATTCATATTTATAATAATTTTAGACACAGTGATGTATATATATTTAGAATCCTTAGATTATTCTCTATCAGATGAGATATATTAAAAACGGTGTAAAAAATTAAAAATATATTAAAAAAGTGTAACGGTGTCCAGTGTGAAAATTTAAAACTTGAAATGATTTAAAATTATTTTTTTATGGGATATATCTAACAATTGGCATAGGGTATGTGTGTGGAAATATAATCATTTGAAACTACATACAAATATCTTCCGTCGTTTTTTTTTTGTTATATATTAATAGTGTTTTTCATAATGAATTTTAAATTTAAAAAAATGTGTGATATTAACAACACTTATTTCGTTCAAATAACGTATTTCTACTACACTAAAATCAGTTTCATGCATTTTGACGATGATTAGACCTTAAACAGTTGCTGTAGCTATTGTAAGGGTGCGAGTATATATATATATATATATATATATATATATATATATATATATATATATATATATATATATATATATATATATATATATATGCACGCGATTTATCACTTATCGATTAATACCAAGAGGACCAGGTTAAATAGCTGCTGTGATGTGATATTCGGACATTTTTTATACCAAACAAATATATATAATTTATCTTATCATTATTTTTTTCTTATTCGATGAGGTGCTTTTGGGAGGAGGTCGCTCACATTTTCTGCCAAACACAACCTTTGACCCCGAGTACGTCAACATCACAAGAGGTCAGCGCAAGGACGGCCGGAACATGATTGAGGTATGTTATTTATACTTCTATTGGTAACCACTGGAAGGTTATTCATTCATATGCCTTCTTCCCATTAACAATACCCATTCACTCCTGGGTCGAGAGAGCGCACCCTTGTGGTAATGACTTTGCCTAGGAGTCTTAGCGCGGTCCCAACCAGACGCGGAGTCTCAAGGCCAGCACCCTATCAATTATGCCACCACGCTCCACGAAGTGAAATGCATTGTGGGTAAAACCGTGATATGTGCACAACAAAAATTGTCAAAATTAAAAACGTTCCCTGCAGGCAATCATACGGTGGCCTATTTAGGACACAGAAAAAAAAATATTTATCTCGAGATCTCGAGATAAATATTTTTTTCTGTGTCCTTAATCAGCGACCGTATAATCAAAATTTTAAAACAAAATGTTGAGTACGAGACTATCTCTGTTATAACATCATGAATTTCATTTATATTCATGTTTAACATATATGTTATTTGTACATCTATATTTTATCACTTTAACCCTTGTTATCCTAACAAATATCCGTGAGTAAATGACCTTTGCCTATACCTTTTATATCGACAAGGAGAAAATTGTTTCTTTATTGGGCGAACTTTCATATGTTTACAATGGTAGCAGCAAGTGTCCAATTAAGTATTCATCATCACCCAAAATTCTTCTTCTTTAAATAACAAAAGGTTTTAGACACCAAACTAATGTTCACTCTTGTACCAAGAATGTGTTTCACGTTCAGAATTCATTAACTGCTAATTAAATCCTAGCTAATTAAAACAAAACAATGACAAAGAGTGTTGTTGTATAACACAGACTGATACATTTCGATTTTAGATTCTAGTTTGACAGTGAGCTTTGCATTCATTTAGGTCAAACAGTATAAAAGCAATGATGTGTTTCAGTCCGCTCATTTAATAAAACCACCAGCTTAGCGTCATGACCCAGGGGTCACTTATTTAATAAGAAAGGCCGGCAACAATTTATTCCAATGCCAAAACTATTTTGTTCAGAATTACCCTATTATTGAAAATTTAGCAGTAAGCATGCTTAACTGTGTTGAGTCAAGATAACAGCTCATTGGTGGGTAGTTAGGCAAAACAAGAAAGAATGCCAGTTGTACATTTTTTTGCAATAATTAACCAACGTGTTCCCATTTCTGTGTCTCCCAGAATTCATTGGAATGTGTTAATAACTGTTTACCCTCTCCCATCGATAACAAAATACCGACACGTAGCACATAGCATGTCCCCATAAATTAATCTTGTTGTTTATAGGACATCATTGTATCTTTAGTAAGTGTTTGTTGACTTGTTACTGTCACTGTATCATTGCCTTATAATAGTGTTTATGTTGCCAGCACATAATACCGAACGTAACAAAACACTCTCTTACTAAAAGCTTGGTACCAGTTTCAGTTAATAACCATTGTTTTAATGGGTTATAGCACTATAAATACAGATTAGTGTACTAATCTTAGATTAATAATGTTATTATTCTGACATTCTTTAAGTTATTTCGCTTATTTTATATATTTATTTCATTTCTCTTTAAACATAGAACATTTGATAAATAAAAAAAAAATATGCAACTGGCACGACATATAACATAAATTGCTCAGCTTTTCAAAAGTTTTGTTACCGAAAGACAGAATGATGGTCACGCCCTCTAGTGTACGTTTCTTCATAAATATCCACCAAAGCAATTAAATAGAAATTACAGAGAGCGATTAAATACTTACGGATTATTGCCGGAAACCTTTTTTTTATTTTTCGTATATATATTTTCTTTACCCTCTATTGGAACACAGGCCTGGTTATTAGACAAGAAAGCCCGAGGATTGCCTAATGTCAAGTACAAATACGTGGATAAGATGTCAGAGTTCACCGCCATCGACCACATCCAAGTCGACTATCTAATGGGTACGTGACTGGCGAATGTGATCCTGAACAGTATATGTTCGTAACCTATGCATGTGTATAAGTACTGTAATTCTCGTTTATTTGCCATCCGTTAACTTGCCTAACTCATATTTCGATAGAAAGTTAACGAGGTTCTAATGTCATCTCTGCTTATTTACATAATTTCTCAACCAAACTTGGTTAAATTTTATGGTCTCAGCTTTAAAAATAAACTAATCTTTTGGATAGTTTTTACATGATTCGATTTTAATTTTAATTATATATATGTTCTAATATAGATACGTATGTAAAGTATAATTAGTATAACCGCTGTTAGTTACTTTGACCTGGCGTTAGATAATGAAGCGGTTATATTATATGCATTTGCATAATACAAAACCCTGATGTCAGCAACGTGTCGACAGGCGCGGATCTAGGGGGACCCCACCCCCGCTGTTAACCAACGACCTTTTTTAGACAATTGTTATGCATGACACCCGTTGACCCCTCCCTGCAAAAATCTTGGATCCGCGCCTGGTCCAAATCCCAAATCCCAAGTCCAAATCCCGTCAAATTAAAAAACGGGTGGACTTGACATTAAAGCTGGTCTGGTTGACCGATATTAATAAAACTACCATAGGACAGCCGTTGGTAATGTGTGCTATGAGGCATGCACTATATCATTTGCATTATTTGAAAGGCTTTGATGAAACGTATTACACGTCTGGAAGCAAACTTAAACTATGAGGTTCA
This sequence comes from Sipunculus nudus, assembly GCA_026874595.1. Taxonomy (NCBI): domain Eukaryota; kingdom Metazoa; phylum Annelida; class Sipuncula; order Golfingiida; family Sipunculidae; genus Sipunculus; species Sipunculus nudus. The sequence continues at coordinate 51,717,717 of CM049320.1, forward strand.
CTTTCGTTTGTGTCAGTTGTATACTTTAAGAAAAGAACGGATAAGATATACCATGTTAATATGTAAATAATAAGGTAATTCATTTAAGATAATGGTTAAATAATAGGAAGTGTTTTTTTCCATACCGTCTTGATAATGTCAAAGTTCAAGGATATGATAAGTCTTCTAAAATACAGAAACGAAACTGATATTTTCTAATAAGAACAATATTTCTACACCTTTGATAATTACAATTAAACAATTGGATATAGCACAGTTTTATATGTTCAGGTCTGTTTGGTCCGAAAAGCATGCAGTATGACGCTGACCGTGCCGAGGATCCCTGGGGGGAGCCGTCCTTGGCCGAGATGGTGGAGAAAGCCATTAATATCCTAAAACGCAATGAGAGGGGTTTCTTTCTTGAAGTAGAAGGCAGGTATCCTATAAATGAATATCCTGTAAAACTTAAGCATACTGCAAATGCACTCCAAATATCAGGAATGATCTGGAGAACACAGTTGGTCGTTTAAGTAACCTCTGATTTGCTGTTGTATTGGTTGACGTTTGATATTTGTATATACTTTTAACACAAGGTCATTGCATTGAGCAACGCCGCTGTTATCACAGGCGTGTGCAAGAACGTTTATACTGTGTCATTAACCTGGTTTAGATGGGTTTTATGCTGAATGGATATCATTTGTTTAATAGCCCTTTCACACAAAATTTTTCAAACCGATTTGGGCAAAGCAGTTTGTTGAAATCAGATTGAATCCGTGTTGTGCGTTCACACGGGCATTTAGCACCCAGTGAGTGTTGTGTATACTTCATATGTGGAACAATGTAACAACATGCTGACACAATTGAGCATTCGCGCATGCGTTGTGACCAAGTTGCTGCTTGAAAACATGGTCCAAACCGTTCAAGAGCGTTCACACGACACTTTAGCAAAGCGGATCAGACGACTTGAAACCTCCTGCTGACCTGGATCCGCACCGTTTTGTCCGGATTCGAAACGTTTTCGCCGCAACGGTTAGAAAACGGTTTAGATTGCAGTTTGAACGCTCTAATGCGCATTAAAATCAGTTGAAACCGGTTTGCATTTTTCGTGTGATGTTAAGTTTATCTCCAAGAACCTGATATATTTCAGGAGTTAATTACGTTAATACTTGCTTATGTCATGATTTTTGTCACAAAAAACTGAACCTAAATACTTAACCACACACAAAAATTGCCCCAGAAACTCTCAAAACAAAAATTAAAAATTTTTTTGTTCACGACCACTTGTTCTATTACGCCATGCAATCTCTGTTCACATATTTTAAATCACAGCAGATGCGATTTTAAAAGCAGTTGCAATATATAATGCAAATTCGTAAAATAATCTATACAGAATTGATATTCCTGCGGTTACATGTGTCAATCAATTTATCTCTTAGGGAATCGTCTTTTAAATGAGGCCTACTGTTGCTCTCACTTAAGCAGAAAAAAGACCACAATCGGTTTTTCTTATGACTTGATATTACAACGGCCACGCCTACAAATCCGATTTACACTTCCAGCTGATGTGCCAACTCGTTTCTTCATGTATCAATCATCTTCGTTACTGACAGGTGGCCGCATTGACCAAGCCCACCACGCAACGAATGCGTACCGGTCCCTGATGGACACCATTGCGTTATCTGACGCTGTCCAGATGGCTGTAGACTTGACCAGTGACCAGGATACGTTGATTGTGGTCACTGCTGACCATTCACACGTGTTTACTATCGCTGGTTATCCTAAATGGGATGACCATATTCTCGGTAAGTTTATGTACTCTCAAAGCAGATTGCATGATAGCACAACATTAATAAACTTACACACAACATACAGATCAGAAAATAAATCGATTTTAATTTCACCAAAAAAGGTTAATAGAATGCAGCTTCGGAAGATATGGAATTATTCAAAATGATTTATTCAATGATCTTCAAATATTTGCGGTTAAATTTCTTTCTGACCAGGCAAATGTGTGACACCAATTTTTTCGTGTAACGGAAAGGACGTGCACACAATCAATTCGAGCTTTGACAGTTATTAACAACTATTAAAAAATTGATAGAAAGAATATTTGTTTTCCAAAAAAGCAAGGTATAGAATTCGGATCAACTGTAAAAATGCCATCCCATATTAATGGATTCTTAAGTTTTTGGTAGATCGGCAAGGTCATGAGTAATAATGTTTATCACTATATTATGTCAAATAAAACATCATTTCATGTACCGGTACACAAAACTGTCTAGAAAACGGACAAAGAACTGGTAATTAGTTACATAATTAACAAGCAGGTGGCAGTACATTTCCATGGTTTTGCAAGACCGACATTTAACGCAGGACCATGCCTTACTAGCTTTTCCGGGTGTTCCAGGCTAAGTCTGTGGTATTTTTTACTATTTTTTTAAATAATTTTAAACTGTAGTAGATTAAGGAAAATAATGTCAAGCGTTATTATCTTAATTTCGTCGTGATTTGATCTGTAAAATGATATCGACATATCAGGTGATCATAATTATCACAAGAAACGGGTGTAAACTCAAACAACAAATAAAGTCATGTCCTTAACCTAGTTTTGGTTATCGCGTATATTATAGCTAGCTTTACCATGTCGCTGTTAATTATATTAGCTTCTAAATTGTGTAAAATGAAGGTGAGCTCATGCACCGATACTTAACCCTGGCGGTCAAAGAACAAAATGTGTCATAAAATTTGGCGCAAGGAAGCGGTACCTGGCCTAGGTGAAAGTGAGAGCTAGTCATCATGGCTCTGTCAGCGACAGCAGGATTTATCAGCTTTGTCGACCGAGCCAGTTTGTGTGGGAAGTAAACCAGACCTAAATGTTGTATCCTATCTTTAGGTAGTAAGTTAGAATATGGACTTACATATAAAGTTCCCAATCATTCAAGAGATCTCCGCAATGGTACAACTATAGAACGCGGGCTTCAGCCCAACTACCATAGGATACATATGCATGATGTCATACTGCTGCTTGCATCTTAATTTGTCACTTATTTTTATCTGTCACTTACACTCTCCTTTATTACATAAATCATAAACATCATAACGTCCGTCCGTATACATTCATAGTCGGGTATTTCTACCAAAAAAATGTCGCATTCACACTACATTTGTTACTGAGAAATGCTAAAAACGGCATGAATAACCAATCACATTTTTGCTAAGGCTTTAACCATTATTATGAGATAAAAATTTAAGTCGGGGCAGAAATACGTACAAAAAAAACTGCTAATGTTGCCATACCCTTAAATTTCCGGTGTCCCTTTTTCTCTGCGTTTCTCTGTATATACTTTTCCATTTATATAGATTTTGCTTTCCACGTGGTCACAGCTGTGAAAGTTTATTATGATGATATTTTTGCTTAATTTTTCCCAACCGTTTTGTCTTAAATACCAAAATTTGGATATAAAAAGTGTGTCCCCCCAAAAATACTCGGCACCGTTACCTGACCTTTTGACCTCTCATCACGTGAACAGAAACTTCTTCGCTGATGCAGGGCGCAGCGTTTATTAGAGTTCAGGAAATTTTGTACACATAAACCAAAATTAAATTGAGTTACGGTCCTATCAATGTTGTCTGTTAATCATTAAAGGGTTGAAAAAATCACAGTATGTTCATTTTTAATCGACATCGTTACACTTGCGAAAAATTAACCGTCACATATAACTCCTCGAATATGGCCACAGCTTGTTGCTCGTGTATTGATAACTCGTGCTGCCCTCTGAGGGACGGTGTGGATATAATTTTTGTCCTGCATCTGACGTATAGATGAAAAAAAATCTCAGCACGTTACCACTCTAAACCGTTACCTGCACGAAAAATAACGGTGTCGAGAGCAAGGTAAAGGTGTCGAGAACTTGGTATTAAATCCAATCTATGAAATAGAATTTGAAACATATCTTGAGCTAAATATTTTAAACATTTGCGTTTCTTCTATTCAAATAGGTATTTGCTTGTTTTAGTACATAAAACTGGTATTCCAGTTGTCACTACGGTTATTTTTACCTCAGAAGCTCAACGCCGTTACCTATTCTCAACACTGTTAATTATGCTCAACACCAATACCTAGAGGATTTGATCCATGTTTTTTTTATTTTATTTTCTGTGCATACAAAAAAATTAACAGGGTATTTCGACTCGAATTCTGAAGGTAGATATACCCAAATACTTTGTCCGGTAAATCCCTGCAAATGAACCCCTCTTGAAGCAAAAAAAAAAAATAAAGACAATTTTTGTTTTCAAAAGTTAAATTAAAAAGAAGCAAATATGTTCTTTTTACACGCTTTTTTTCAATGTATTACTAATATTTTGTTTTGATTTTATCAAATATTTATAAAAAAAATGATAGAAATTAAGTTTTTTTTATATCAAAATTAAGATTAAGAAAATAATCACCAATAAAACCCTTGAAATACGACGTTTTCTGTAGAAATACGGCATGCAGTCATTACCTCTTCGAGACAGTGCGTGAGTGATCCTATACATGCAGTCGATCTGAAGCCCGCGTTCTATAGTTGCTCCGTCGTAATTCTCGATAACCAATCAATTGGTTTTTTTTTATTTCACTTATATCCGTCAAATTACTCCGAATAATTCTATTAAAATTTCCATGGCCCCAGGCGCCCCAAGATTGGCAGATGACGGGAAACCCTTCACGACTCTGAGCTACGCAAACGGTCCCGGTTACTATGACAACAAGAACGCGACTACAAACGAACGCATGAATCTAACCAACGTCAACACAAGTGAGTTATATATTAAAAAAAAACATATAATAAAGAATGGTCTCTTCACACTGACAATTAAGGTCTTTTTGTGCTACTTTCATCTAAATAACCAAATAACTGCGGTACAGGGCAAAGGTTTTAGAAAGTATTACAAAACTTTGATTTCCTAATTTTTTTGTTATTATAATGTTGAGCGCATCTGATTGAAGATTATCTGATCTGACCTTCCATTTCCAAAACATACTTTGTACAGGATGTGTTATGCAAAACCGGAGGGTCGACCTGATGAAGAGCTATAGTGTTCTGATATAACATGTACTTAACGGTCACCATAACATTTTTTCTATACCTGAACTAGGTCACTGCAACCTTGAAATGCATGTCGAATTAAATTAATCTTTATACTTTGTGTATATACCCAGTGCTCTAAGTTACAGTTCTACACGGAACATGAACGTCCTTCTAATATATACACACTGAAATAAGAGACTAATTTGTTGAAAAGAAAAAAAATCAGTTTATGTTCTCTAATATGTCAAAGCGTGTTAAGAGTACGCACAGCGTAGCAATCCCGATTAACGCTGTTTATTGTGTATGATTATGGATATAAAAAATACGTAGAGTAATTATAACATTAATCTGACCAATTTTGCGGCCTGGGCCCCTTTTTCCGGACCTTAGGCTTTGTCATTAGTTCTCTTGAGTTGGACCCCCTTTTCCTAAATCCCGGATCCGCCCCTTTTAATGTCAGCTTAGACGTTTGTGTAAAAGTAAACGAACACAATAACAGAAATAATCTAAAGTGTGGGTGTTCAGAAGAATGTCTTTACGATATTACGACACGCTAGACGAAGACAATTAAGACACATTTTCAAGAAGTTTTATTATTCAAAATTCCAGCTTCAAAGGAGTATTTGCAAGATGCCAACATCCCGCTACAAGGGGAGACGCACGGCGGGGAGGACGTCGCCATTTACGCTAAGGGACCTCTGGCCCATCTCTTTCACGGCGTCCAAGAACAAAGTTACATTGCGCATGTCATCATGTACGCTTCCTGTGTTGGGCCAAATAAAGACCACTGCAAAGGAGATCAAACACTGCCCCAAGCGTGCAAAGTCGCGTCAGCTGCAGGATTTCCGCTTCCGGGTTATGACATCGCCCTGGTGGCCGCTTTAGTTACAATAATACTCAACAGATATCACTAATTTCTGTTTATAGAAGTGAAAATACCAACATTTTGATATACATCGGCTCATTCATTTCATCATTTGAATCGTCGTTGAATCTGAACTTATCTTTGCTTTTTGTCTTATCTTAATGTTATACCAATAAAGAGCTGTATCCATAATTAAATTGACGCTTTAACAGTTCAAGGGAAATTGCTTTCAGTAGGAAACAATTCAAAGAGCATCCACAGTGCGGCAGCACCAGTCTTGGTGATTTCCTTATTTATCAACAGGGAATGAGGGAGAGATGGGCTTCGGCTCTGAGACACTCAATATATTTTATATACAGTGTAAGGCCAAAAAAAAAAATAAAGGTATGGTTCTCAGGCATGGCGCGCATCAATTTTAACCCCCGCATCAATTTTTTTTTTCATCTTTCAAGAAGATAAAATTGTACAAATTTGCTAAGATTTCATTTGTTATTTAGTTCTTTTACCTGTTTAGCTAAAATAATCCCTTATTATCATGCTTTTCCTGACCATTTGTCATTTTTATCAAAACGTAAAAAAGGGTAAAAAAATCGGTGCCTAAGAACTATACCTTTATTCTTATGGCCTAAACAGACAAGCCCATTATACTACAGTAACACATATGACATTGCTATAACACGAGTTAAGGTAACCACACCGTTATGTAGACGGTTTTTAATATCTTTAATTGTTCAAATTATTTCGAAGTCTAATGTATCTTTTTTGTTATTCCTTTGTTATCTTGTTGAGTTGATGCATTGCCGAACCTTATGCTATATATTCAAAAAATAAAAAAAAGTTATACATGCTTGCTGCAAAAAAATGTTAGTACGATTCTTCTGTCCAAAATTAGTGAAGACGTCATCTTTTTAAGGTCAAGTGGCAGGATTTTTATTGGGCTTAAGGCTACTTCGTGGAAAATGCATAAATGTCGGGAACTAAAACGACCGACACAGGAGGTTTGTGTTAAAATTTTAGTCCACGTATATTCACCTGTTAGCTTTACCTAGCCTATTGCTGCCCGTTCTGGCATTCGGCATGGGACAGGTTCGCGCGACTTTGGCCGGGTCAGTGCGGGACGGGTATTGCATGGACCGAGTTGCCATGGGCATGTCGGGGCGTAGCCACTGACACTGTTGAGTGCTGCCATCATCAGTTATAATATAGATGATAATACTCTAGGGGGATTCCCTATGCACATCATGCTTACATTTTCAATTTGATATGTTAATATAGTTTATGATTTATTAACCTGATAATATATACATTGTGTATACGTAAGAAGTGGAAACTGCGAAAAAATATATTTCGATTAAGGTGATTGACATGATTTACTAATTAAATGAGATGGCTACTGCATTAATGGTACTTTGCTTATATCTTAAAATGAAGAATGTCTGAGTGAAATTTAATAGCAAATGGAGATGCTGGCTTCAATGTATTGCAGCTGTTATTTTTTTATTCATAATGCCTGATATGCCGCCTGGATTAAATCATGAACTGCGCAGCTACTTTCCCTAGAGAGAGAGAGAGAGAGAGAGAGAGAGAGAGAGAGAGAACCTATAAATTAAGCTTATGACTTTTAATCATACCCGGATATTAAAGAAAAGTAAAAAGAAAGTATCATAAGTATCAAAATAAAATGTAATTATAATAAAGACCAACACAAACGGTAACTATGTCCAGCAGGCGGACTTGCGATATTTAAACTTCTACCACAGCCACGAAATGGCAACATCTCAGTCAGGGGCGACACCAGGAGTTAAAGAAGTTGGTGCCGAAATAGTTTGCAAAGGCAGTTGATGCACTCAGGTATGATTTAACATGGAATAGTCTTTTAAAACCAAAGATTAAAGATGCAAAACATAAAATAAAAATTGCTTTTTTATGTTGATTATTTAACCCAGAATAAATTTAAAAATTACAATAAATATATGTAAAATGCCGCTTAACCTGTTACACGGACAAAAAATAAAAATATAAAATACATGGCTATAGAATGTATCTATTACTGCTTAAACAAGGCAGCATAAATCTTTTGTGAGGAATTTCATACCTGTGCAATTAAAGAAACATTTTAACATTTATTTCCACAAATTTGAGGGAGGCTGGATCTGTCCCACTGTGGCCCCCTCTATAGGTACTTCCGTACAGACTAGTGAGAAACACAACTGAGAGAGAGAGCCCACTTGCTCAATCAGTTTGGTGTGGGGGGGGGGGGGGGGGGGGAATAGGTGGAATCGGCCGTGCGTGTCTAAGCTAATGGTTGTGGTATTGACTGTCAAAATAAAAGCCGCGCGGGGGAAGGGGGGGGGGGGGGCGCTGAAAAGAGTCATTTTTGTTCAATACCCGGACGAAAATCATAGAAACATTTCACTACGCATGATCGAAATAGAAAGTGCATTTTATTTCAAGCAAATGAAATCCGATATTTTTGGTGATAAAAGATGACTTTCCCCACTTTCAACACCAGCCGAGCCCCATTTGGATCCCCAAGTGGATCTTTCTGAGCCACGTTTGCAGGCGTCGGTCAGGTGTAACAAAGGACATTACCAGACATTACAAGAACAGTGATTCTGAACCGTTATGTCGACAACTTGAGGGGACAAGGTGCATTGGAATTCCTGTCTGCTGACACTTCATTCGATGGTTCTATCGTCAGTTGTACGCAGTCTGGGATCTGTGACCCTGTAAGGCCCTAAATATATAAAAACAAATCGAAGCTAGTCTCGGGTATACAAACGTTATACCAGAAGATTTTACAAGGGTGAGTACCAACAATATATCACTTAGGATGTAATAAAAATACAAACGCACATACATTTCGGCTTGTCATTCCATTTGAAATATCTCATAACACAAAACATGCTACTTTATGTTTAATCCCATCCATTCTCAGGCGTCCCATCCGCAGATAGATTTGTGTGATGTGCTGCCGACTGTGACGCCGTAACCTGTTGATTGTTCGACTCGTATATCTGGCACCGATTTTCTACCATCAGTCATGCAGTGTTTTTGTGAGCAGAGACGTTAAAGGAGCCCAACCACCTATAAAGCATGTAGAATTACCACGAAATATGGCTTCTTCCCTGTAAAATAATACTGTAACCGCAAAAATATTGCCTTGAAACCATTTGCTAACACGAGTTGTAAAAACAGTAGACCGGCTCGTGGGGCCATTTGCATCGCGGAGCCACAAAAGTGTGAATCAGGAGATGCCCTGACTGACTTGGCCCAAAAAATGTAATACATATATATACAGCCGGCTGGCTGAAACACCGCGTAATCCGGCTCACAATCGGACCTCCGGTCACTCAGCCTTTTTTTATGGTTAACAGTCACACGTGGACTGTGTTTACTACCACACAGGGTCATAACAATGCGTTAAATAGCCGCACGCGAGATACTGAGACTGTGTGCTAGGATAGTTTTGCCGGGAACGTTTGTGTGAAGCAAAATTGAACTGAGAGTGTGAAAGAATGAAGCGATCACAGAAGTGCTATACACATTAGTGCTGTCACGATACATTATCCCACGATACGACGGGTATTACGTACGATACTTCGCCGAGGATACAGGACACGATATTATACTTAAGATATTATAGTTTAGATTGCAGGCAAATATTGTTCCATTTTCCCGTAAATGATACCAAACTGTTTTTAAAAGTCTCCCTCAAAACCAGTTATATTTCTTTTTTATATTTTGTAGTAAACACACATTATTTTTCACAGAAAATACCAGAACTTTATCTTGTTTCTTGACTTCGACTAATTAATGTCACCTTAAATGTCACCGATAATTGAAGGTTTTAAAATGAAAGTTACTTATCGTAATTATACCTAACATTAATGAAATTGGTTTTACGAAAACTAACGTCGTTAAGGGAATTCCCGGTGATTCCGACTATGAATAATCAACTGACACGCATTTCTGTAACCTGTGTATCGGACAGGTGGTCATGTATATGTAAGACACCACCGTCTTCGGGTGATCAAATATCGTCAAATTCTTGAAAAGGGCTACCTGACGATGCCGATACGATATTTGTCTTTAGGTAGCGGTATATCGTTTCACTGATGTATCGTTTCACTGGTGTATCATTTAAATGGTGTATCATTTCATCGGTGTATCGTTTCACCTGTGTATCGTTTCACTGGTGTATCGTTTCACTGGTGTGTCGTTTCACCGGTGTATCGTTTCACCTGTGTATAGTTTCACTGATGTATTGTTTCGCTGATGTATTTTTTGCTCGGTGTATCATTTCACTGATGCATCGTTTCGATGGTGTATCGTTTCATTGGTGTATCGTTTAAATGGTGTATCTTTTCACAAGTGTACCGTTTAAATGGTGTATCTTTTCACAAGTGTACCGTTTAAATGGTGTATCTTTTCACAAGTGTATCGTTTAAATGGTGTATCTTTTCACAAGTGTTTCGTTTAAATGGTGTATCTTTTCACAAGTGTATCGTTTAAATGGTGTATCTTTTCACAAGTGTATCGTTTCACTGATGTATCGTTTCTATGGTGTATCGTTTCACTGATGTATCGTTTCACTATTGTATTGTTTCACTGATGTATCGTTTGATCGGTGTATCGTTTCACTGATGTATCGTTTCACTGGTGTATCGTTTCACTGGTGTTTCGTTTCACTGGGGTATTGTTTGATCGGGGTATCGTTTTACTGTTGTAGCGTTTCACTGGTGTATCGTTTGATCGGTGTATCATTTGATCGGTGTATCGTTTCACTGGTGTATCGTTTCACCGCTGTATCTTTTGATCAGTGTATCGTTTTACTGTTCTATCGTTTCACTGGTGTATCATTTGATCGGTGTATCATTTCACTGGTGTATCGTTTCACTGGTGTATCGTTTCACTGGTGCATCGTTTGATCGGTGTATCGTTTGATCGGTGTATCGTTTCACTGGTGTATCGTTTCACCGCTGTATCGTTTGATCAGTGTATCGTGTTACTGTTGTATCGTTTCACTGGTGTATCATTTGATCGGTGTATCATTTCAATGGTGTATTGTTTCACCGGTGAATCGTTTCACTGGTGTAACGTTTCAATGATGTGTCTTTTCACTGGTGTATCTTTTCACTGATGTATCGTTTCTTCGGTGTATCGTTTCACTGATGTATCGTTTGATCGGTGTATCGTTTCACTGATGTATCGTTTCACTGGTGTATCGTTTCACTGGTGTATCGTCTGATCGGTGTATCGTTTCACCTGTGTATCGTTTCACTGGTGTATCGTTAAAATAGGATGCGAACCGTACGCGGGGGTGTTTCCATATACGCGACGTGGCACATTTTCTAGTATTTTCTACCCAGTTTTAAAACATTAAGGTCCTTTTGGTGAATTTTGAAGTTCTTACTTAAGTGATTATTTAGGAATTAAAGACATGTTCGGGTCTGTAATTATCTGAAAATAAAGAAGGTATACATAGTTGAAATAAATTTCCCTCTACGTCCCACATTTTTGTGGAGCACTGTAAAGCTAATAATAAATTATAATCGTTTTCAACTTTGAAAAACTTAAAGATTCCATAGATATATTAGTCAAAAGAATGTTCTATTTTCCTAGTTCGATTAATTGTTGTTATTTTGACAGATATCAGTTTCAAATGTCGTGGAAGCAAAGATGACGACCTCCAGGATACTCTTAAGTTTGACTGCAGTAGCGTGTCTGGCCTTTGGAGACCGTATGTATATAAAAACTGTTGAAATCTTGTTGTTGTGTCATGAAATGTAATCGTATATGTATACGTCAGAAGGCATATGATAACACTGGGTGTGTCAGCAAGTCTAGCTTACAAGGCCCTTTTGTGTTGTTTTCAGCTGAAATTGTTATATCATTATTTCATTGCAGAAATAATAATAATATTTCGATAAACTTAGTTCGTGGCTTTGAACATGGCTGGCGTTCGAGGTCACGGTCACATTAGGCGTATCTGGAACGTATGAGGAACGAATATCATTTAACATAATTTATCGAACACCTGTCCATTTATGGTGTATACTATGGTAAATGTTACAGATGAATGATGGGAAGGGTTGGCGATTATGTCACGGCCAGCTTTGTTTTAGGCTTAACAGTTAAAAACTCACTTCGCTCAACCTATTTTGTTCCTGATGATGCTGGGTGATGATCCTTGTCCCCTCAACAAGTACTTTTCTTTCTATTGTATAAACACTAGAGGACCTTACCCGTACTGTATATGGCTCATGTTTGACATGACGTCTTTCATAGCTGATCAAATTCTACCTAAAGAAAAAACCTAGACCTCTCTTGCTTGTGATATGAAAAACAAAGTATGCACAGTTCTTTGTCAGGAAGTCAGTATGCGGACTTTGTTTACAAATGCAGAAGCAGTCTGTTGTTTTGTGAATCAGCCGGCTTTTGTTATAATCCTGCGAAAGTTGTATGCACGGTTGATGAAGCATGGTGATTTGCCGTCAACAGTATTTCACCAGTGGGTTGGGGATGCCCTGAATCCCTGTGTGTAGGGCCCTGGGGTTTACTGGAAAGTGGCAGGCCTTGATATAATGGCAAAAAACAAGATCAGGGTACGGCGCTATAAATACCTAAGAGTATAGTCCATGGATAATTAAGCCAACGGTTGACAGAGTTTACGGGTGACTTCACCTGTTAGTCTAGAGATAAACGCGGAGGAACGCTCTAGGGGGCCACGCCCAAAGCCGTAAATTATAGTAGGATGTCAAAATTGCAGCGGTGAACCGTGAAGGGTTAACATATTGGCGGCAGTGCCCAGATTGCGCGCTAGTGAAGTAAGTGTGTCACAACCAATATAACCAATACCCGTTTTAAACCGACATACCTTGAATTTACATCTCATAACCAAAGTATTCGACAAATAGTGCCTATCTCTATGTGTTCCCGTATGATTAAGTGATGTCCCGTAAAGAATATCGAAATCACTGGTGCATTGATGTTATGGGGCATAAAAACCATGGATGGCTTGATGAAAGAAATTCACGACTCATTAAAGTGAGATCCCAATATCTGAATACGGTAATTCAAAACAAAAATTTATTTCACCTGGTCACCCGGAACGCAACTAGTAGTAGACACACTGGCGCGGCGTTAGATCAGCATCACGAAGATCTGAAGGCACTCTAAAAAATGAATGTCATTTTTTAGCAGCTCACTGGTTAATGGTACTATATCTCACGAAAAGTCTTGATCATAAAGCTGTGTTTCCGGGTACACACAAACCTTGTCCTAATCCGTATGCCGTCTTTCCTATCCTTGTGTGAATTAAAGATGAATTGTGCTTTCATATGCACGTACTAGCGCCATTTCGCCTTATGACATTATAGCGTCAGAGTGCCCTAACATCTTGTATGGGGGAAAGAAGTGAAACGATCCATGAGGATGCAATCATTTTCGTCTTTTTAACAAAGTCTCATGGCCTCACATTCATAAAATTTTGCTTACAGGTTACCATCCTAACGTGCAGAGAGTTCACCCAAGACTACACAGGAGATCCAACAATGAACAAGGTTTCGATGATGAAGGTAATCTTCACCACCACTGGTTCCTCGAGGGACAGTACAAACTCAAGGCAGCACTGCGGAACACGCCGAACAACAATCGTGCTAAAAACGTCATCGTTTTCATCGGTGACGGTATGGGTGTTTCCACAGTAACGGCAGCCCGACATTTTAATATAGACGTACTGAAGAAACCATTCTCCGAATCCCATATGAGCTTTGAAGAGTTTCCTCATGTTGCCATATCAAAGGTAAGCGTGAGTATATAAAGTAAATCCTCTGTAAAGCGTACACCTAATTGTGTATAGGACTGGAAAATTTGCAAGGCAATTGAACAAAAGACACATTTACAATATGCATTATAATACATGGGTATAGCTAACAGAGCAAATTTGAGGGGAACAATCTACCTTATTTTTAATATAGAAATAAACTCATCGATCTTGTAGTTCCTCCTCAGTCCCGCTCTGGGCTTACATGCACAGTACTGATTGCTCTTCTTGTGGTTTTCATATAATTTTGTTATACAGTGGAGCGCCGTTCATCCGAACATCATTTATCCGTAAAATCGTTTATCCGTTATTAAAACTGAAGAACCTAAATTATGGCCGTTTTTCCGTAATTTTGAAAATCTGTACATAATTATCATTTTCTATATCAATCAATACATCAGTATAATGATGGCTCGCCAAGTCTGTTTCCTGATTTTTATTATGTCTTTGTCTCCGAAGAAAAAAAAAATCCAACCTTTCATAAAGGATGCAAATATATTTTATCTTTGTGATTATTGCGTTTCCATATATGATATGAACCCTTGCAGTGTGAACAAAACCTAAAAACCGTCCGGCAGTTTTGGTCTCCAGGCGTGACCTAACCTACGTTGCTGCCATCTACCGGCTGATTCCATAACTAACCAAAAATGTTGCGATGAACAAAATACTATTTTGATGGGCCAGACTTAACCATAAATGACTGTGGTAATAAAGATTAAAAGAACATGCAAATGTAAAGCAATGTTTTAACATCTTGTGTTTGCTCATTTATCAATTGCTCTAGACCTACAACATCGACTTCAAGGTTCCAGACTCTGCCGGTACAGCCACAGCCATGATGACCGGTGTCAAGACCCGTGCTGGTATCCTGGGCGTGACCAGTGACGTCACGCGCGGGGACTGTGAGGCGTCACTACAAGAAGAATACCAGCTACTGAATATCCTGAAATACTCACAGCATGCAGGTGAGGTCAAAGGTCATGGCACGGAATTTTTATAAGATAATAGGTCAAAGGTCATATTATCAAAAATTCATTAAATGATACTAACTCATGGGTCATGCCATAAAATATTCATAAAATTATGTAGAGTCAAAAGTCTTGTCATTAAATATTCAAAAACTGATATTTGGGCCAAAGGTCATGTCATTAAATATTCATAGGATGCTTATCTTTGCAATGATCATGCAAGGAAAGGGATTCCCCAATTATAGTAAGGTGAAAGCTCTGAAATGACTTTTCATACCCCCGACATTGTCCAGGGGTCCCAAAATTAAAGTAGAAAAAAAAGTACATGCTCCCCCGCCTCCCCCGTTACGATTTCTGCATTATTTGACACCATACAGAGAACAGAAAGCAAATTAAGAACAATGATCGAGTTAATACAAAACAAAAACAATTGTTTGGGGAATAACTGAAGCAGTAAAAGTTTATTAATTTAATTAAAATAAATCTTTTTGAAACAAGTCATTCTGAGCTCAATCCAGTATCATATACGCACATACAATTAATTGATCAAACCATTGAAGGAATCTATATAGAAATACATGTAGGTGGTATTAACGTACAATCGCAAAAATCAGTTCACTGCTACAGCCCACAAGTCTCGAGTGTTCACTGAACTGCTCAGTTAAAAATGATCGTACTTTTGAACCGACATGGTTATCGTCATAAAAAGGATCTATATCAGCATCAACATGGTGATCAATTTCATCATTTTCATAATACTACTATCATTATCATCATTAAATTATCATATTTTATCATCGTCTTATTCTGGATTTTTGATCTGACTCATCTCGAGATCGTACAGAGAGATCGATTGATTGTGTGGAACATCATCAGCTGGGAATGCCAGAGAAGGCCACACCCCATCCAATCTATATATTAATAGCGTAAGGCGATTTTTGTGATTTTCCGTATCTCCTCTGATACTACCGTGCGGTTTGCCATGATTTCTGACATACATATGCTCAGGGTTTGTCCGAAGAGATTCCACCCACTTTTATTAGCAATATTTGCGTATTACGTGCATAATTAATAACTTTAATATTTGCTCCCCCGCGGGCGCCTCTTTTCTTTGTGTCTTCGGGCCTGGTAACACAATGGCCACAGAGTGTTTGATGGCGGGACAGAGTTTTTCTCCGGGGGCCCTATCTGGGCTTTTCTTAAATTTGCGGTGACCGGCCCGAAATAATCCCCATTGGTGATCCCTTCTCAAAAGGCAACCTCCGCGCAGCGAAAAGGTCTGTTGTGCACAAGGAGATCTCGCGTGAGGAAAATGCTTAAAAGGGGGATCTTTCAAAGAATGAAAATTTTCCGAGCGGTAGTGAATGCAGGGTAGCGTGTAAAACCCGAACCACACGGTCCCCGGACCCCATAAACCTATTTCCTCATTTTCCATTATTTATACCGATAAAAACACCACTATTGTTGATGTAAGGACAGGGCAAAGTCGGTTTGCCATGATTTCTGACATACATATGCTCAGGGTTTGTCCGAAGAGATTCCACCCACTTTTATTAGCAATATTTGCGTATTACGTGCATAATTAATAACTTTAATATTTGCTCCCCCGCGGGCGCCTCTTTTCTTTGTGTCTTCGGGCCTGGTAACACAATGGCCACAGAGTGTTTGATGGCGGGACAGAGTTTTTCTCCGGGGGCCCTATCTGGGCTTTTCTTAAATTTGCGGTGACCGGCCCGAAATAATCCCCATTGGTGATCCCTTCTCAAAAGGCAACCTCCGCGCAGCGAAAAGGTCTGTTGTGCACAAGGAGATCTCGCGTGAGGAAAATGCTTAAAAGGGGGATCTTTCAAAGAATGAAAATTTTCCGAGCGGTAGTGAATGCAGGGTAGCGTGTAAAACCCGAACCACACGGTCCCCGGACCCCATAAACCTATTTCCTCATTTTCCATTATTTATACCGATAAAAACACCACTATTGTTGATGTAAGGACAGGGCAAAGTCCCTAAATGTTACACATTTGTAAATGACCGATTCACTGAAAGATTTATTATTACAAAAATATTTCGACGAAGACGGACCTCATTTACTTGAATTTGCCGACTGTTCAATTTTGACGGACCCCAGTAACCACCGCTCATATTTTTATTTATGACTAAAAGAGGACAAAAATAGCACTCATGTCACACACTAAATATAATATTTGTTATTTTAAATGAAAATATAATAGTGCTGACACAGTGGGGGAGATTTAATTTGAAGTGAACTAACAGTTGAGCGGACCTGAGACTGATATGTCAGAGCACTTCCACATAACAACAAGTTTCGTGCTCCGTTCATAACAACCATGCAATTTTAAAGTTGGCAATAATATAAATACCGAAAGGAATTGTTGATTAATTGCAATTCAAGCAACTACAGGTTCCAAAATAATGATTTTTTAAATGTTTTTAATTATTATACTTTTTAAAACGCTACACAAATGAAATAAATAGCAAATATAAAATTATGAATAAAAACTGAGACAGAAATTTAAAAATACAGATACAAACACAATAATAAATTACAAGGGTGTTATGGCTAAACGTGATGTGAAATTCATGTATGTACTAAAGAAATGGTAAAACAACGAGAAAACGGGGTCCGTGTAATCCGTGAGGTCCGTGCGCCAGGGTCCGTAAGTGGTTTTTTTTTTATCAAATTTTGTTGCAAAACAGACTATTTTTTTATGTTTTAACCAAACATGATATAAAATATGTCTTTAGATACGATTATGCTAAAATATCTGGACAAATTACCATGAGAGTTTAAGAATTACAAATTTTTCTTGGGGTCCGGGATCCGGAGTGGGATCCGGGTTTAACACACTGCCTGAACGCAGTGACTGTCTCACTGGAAAACATTGGCTCAGCTTTCAAACAGAAAGAAGTGCGTGATATTTAAAAATATATACAGCCATAAAATGTACCACATAATATAATGCTACCAGGAACGTTTGCGCAGCGGGATTGCCGGCCATGTTAATGCTCAGCTTTTGTGCGTTATACCCGGAATGCAATTATCGAGATCATGTCTCAGCGCTGTACTGTACTACCATGCAAGATAACAGGTTCCTTTACTGGCGGATTCACGGGCTCGGAGGGCAACTTTAAAGGCGATGTTTAGCATAATATATTTTTTTCATATAAAAATGATTTTATTTAACATATTTCTTCATTTTATTTAACACAACTTCTTCGAAAATTCTCCGGTCATCCTCACGGCTTCAATTAGAGTTTTATGCATAACACCATGCATATAATTGATCTATATATTAATAGCGTAACGCGATTGTGTGAATTTACATGTCTCCTTTGACACTACGGTTTGCCGTGATTTTTGACATACATATGCTCCAGGTTTGTCCGAAGACATTCCACCATTCGGACAAGAACGTATTCGTCCAGGTCATTCAGACTCCGACACAAGGTTAACTCAGAGACAGAACACTTATACCAAATGTCGGATTCAAAGAGACAGTAACATTGTACACCCAAGACATGCAACTATGACAGACTATTTGACATCAGAACTAAATGCTCGCCCAAAACCATGCGTAGCACGGGTAATTGCTAGTGTAGTATTGATGATTCACTTTCCAAAACTAAATATCTGCTTCGTAAAGAATTGGTTTTTACCGGTTTCAGGCAAGTGGACGGGTCTGGTGACCACAACAAGGATCACCCACGCTACTCCTGCCGCAGCGTACGCTTACAGTGCTGACAGAAACTGGGAGAGCAGCACCCCGGACGACCGCTGTAAGGACATCGCCAGACAGCTCGTAGAGGACGAGCACAATAAAGATATCAGGGTAAGCCGCCAGAGAGCAGCACAATAATATTCTAAGATGGAACGTTATCACACCTAAATGAAAATACAATCATATATAGTTCAGAGGCTCAACATAGAACTCAAAGTCAGATCTCAGCCCCTACCCTAGGCGAGCGCTCTGCAGGATTAATGGGAAGGCTGCGCCGCTGACCGTGTTTCAAGCGTTTAAAGAGAGCATTCGGGGATTCCTCGGTGTTATGACCTAGCGCAACAAGCGCCCGCAGGTGCAGTATTCACCGGAGCATGGATAACACTAGGATATAAAGTAAGAGAAAGCGTGTGCTAGTATCCTCGCATGAAGTCCGAAACCGGAATGGAATTCTGCAGATGGCATAAAAAGTGGAAGTGGCTACTTCAAAATAATCTTAAAACTAGCTGCTCCCGTGGAAAATCCACGGCTCTATCTGATGCATATTTTTTGTAATGAGCTAATAGGAACTAAACGACGCATATTTTAATCCTAAGGTTTTTGCAGGAACTTTCGTCATGTGATTCACTTAAATGATATAAAGATTACTCCTGCTAGAATTTTCCAGAAAAACCCTCCCCCAAAATATCAACATAGAAAGAAAAATTATTCTATTCGAGAAATCACACCCAAAAAAAAAAGATTTTCCTGATAAACAACATAGGTCCGATAGCTTCATTTGGTTGGGAAATATCGTAGATATAACGATTGAATAAAAAAGCATTCTACCGTGAAATTATGTGAAAGATGCTTTGTATTAGTTGTAGCTCAGGCGACATCGTGAAACACGATGTTTATTCAGTGTAGTCAGTTGAGGGTATAGCCTTAGGCATGTTGACAGACACATGCGTTATTTGTATACACATGCATACGTCGTTAAAGTCTCTTGCACGCTAAACGTACAGCTGCCAATGAACAAAAGATAGGCCCAGATAAAATTTATTCCAACAGAATTTAATTTTTGGTTTATGTACTGTAAATTGTCATGGAATAAGCAGGTCTGCTTTCTTTCAAACAACCCATAAATCGGCCGAACTATTAAAACAATGGTTATCATGGAAAGATACTTCTGAATGTATAAAAATTAACATATCTGTAAACCAATAAAACAGTGATTGTGTAAAGGGTCTGAGCTCTGTGTGTCCACTCAACGGAAAAGTGCTCCCTATTAAAAGATTCATGTGGACATGTGTTCCGCGCTTGAGTTTAAAATCTTTACTCCCTTTTGACATAGTAAAATTCCTTAACAGGCAATTTAATGGAAATGGGTTTTCAGTGGCGATTACAGGTCGCCTCTTGAAAAAGCGTGACAGGCGAAAAATGTGTTGCTGAACATTTGTAGAGGGTTAGGGTGAAGGCATATCAATAGTCCATTGCATTTTGGAGGTAATACGAATCACAACAATATATATTTTCTTATAAACCATTATGACAAAGGACCATTCGTTTGTCCCCGTGTGGAAGCCACCCGCAAGGTGAACTCATGTTACTGAAGCATGACAGTGTTCACACATGAAATGCATACAGGTGAACAAACGGCTGATATTAAAGGAGATCCAAGTGGAGGTCCGTACGCCCTGACGACAGATTCTAGTTTGTTTTCAATTTAAAGGTGTAATGGGGATATTTTTTTCATGTTTCACCATTCCTAACGAAAACGGATCTCAACAAATATATGTGAACCCCCATTCCTCGGGCCCCACCCCTACCCAACCCAAATGATAAGTTGTTGGGCTTCTTTTTTGAAAAAAAAAACTTAATAAAAAACAAGACTTTGCCAAATTCTTGAAACCATGGTTATCATGGAAAGATATTTTTGAATGTATAAAAATCAACATACCTGTAACCCATAAAAAGATTGTCAAACGGTGGTCACATTCACCGGATTCAGTGCCCAGTGTTGACCAAACTGAGAAGCCCTCGCATTGAAAGCGCAGTCATGTGGTCTTTGGATTAAAAACCTTTACTTCATTTTGAGAGAGAGAGCATTCCTTTAGAGGCATTACAATGGACCGCGTATTGCACGGATATGCCTTTTGGGAAGGACATGCGCTCTGGCCACTGACTTATCAGGCCAGTGAAAATCCCCAAGGAGCCTCCTATAAAAGCGTCACAGGCGTGGAGGACCGTGCAGCACAAAAGTTATAGGGGCACCTAATGGGGAAAAATTAAAATTATTAATTATTAAGCTTAATAGGGCATGATCCCGCAAAATAAAACAAACTTGTCCTAGAAGAGTAAACCACCGATACGTCTGCCGAATTTGGAGAATCAAATCAGAAGGGAAGCAGGTAAACCGTGGTCTAGAAAAAAAAACAACTCCATATTAATTATATAGATATGGTGTGCTAATCACGTGTGTTGGTATGAATTAATGTGTTATAAATATCGTAAGCACTATATGGGCCGCGGTCACGCCAGTATGCATTAAATTTACTTATCCTTACCAAACGATTAGTTGTCCGTAGGTCTTCGTAAATTACTAGTCTATAACACATAATACCACATATGGTTGCAAGCATACTAATTTTTTAAGTGGGCGGGAAGTTAGCGCCACCTGTCAGCGTCTAATTGCACTGGAAGTGTTCCCATGACCAATAAAAAATGTTGGTTTGTTTCATCGGTCAATTAAGGTCATTCATTCATCGCAATTTTGACCGCAAGAATATCTTTCTAATATGGGAAAAAAAGGGAAATGTATTAATACGCAGGCATTCACCCTACACATTTGACAGGCCGTTAGTATGAGCAATCAAAAGGTTCTTTTCTTGTGAGTCGGTGATGTATATCCAGGCGCTGAATTACGTTTTATTTTACTTTTACTTGTGGCAAACATAATTACAAACTCTCTGACAGGTCTAGCGGTATCTCTAGGGCTTGTGTGTGTCACGTAATAACCCCTGTAACAATCACATACATACATACATGTGCAGATACCAGTGTGTCCTAGTATGGCAGACTCCTCTCCTCGTATATCAGCAATTCCTAATGTGGAGCTTCGTACAAACGTACAAAAGCTTCCACAAAACGTGGTGTGCATCTTTCAGTTTTTCGCGAAGGTTTTTTTTCACAAACATTCAATACGATAACGTAGAGATCAGACAAGTGGTAAAACACTTCGTTTTTTTTAGCACAGAGTAGTTTTTAATTTGTTTTAGTAGAGGTAATCGCCTCCATTTTTAATGCTTGCTTATAACAATTACTATGTACACCAGAATGCAGGGTTCCATTCAAGACTCGGACTACATGACAGGAGCTTTTTCCCGGTTATCGTGGTGTCAACCAGGCTCGGTGTACCAACTCCTGCGGGTCCTGGGTGTTTGTCAACTCTATTACTGGGTCTTAAAACCGATAAACCCCCGAAAGACGCACTCGTTTATGAATAAAGCACCGGCTTTGGGCACGGCCTTCCCATTTATCCCACAGAGTGCTAATCCTAAGCCGACGGTGAAAAATCTCACCGCCTCGGCTGAGATTCGAACTCACGATCTCCCAGCCTTGTGTCCTGCCCTCTACCACTGAGCCACAGAAGCCAGTTATAATTTACAGATCACAAAATGTGTTATCTAAAATATTATCAAACGTTTATCTTTCGGTGTTTCCAACTTGGATAACGTACGCGTGATGCCGATGAGCAATGTTTCCAACCACACCAATATCTATATGTTTACAGGTGATCCTTGGTGGAGGACGCGGAATGTTCCTGCCCAACACCACGAACGATGCCGAGTATAACACCACAAAAGGTAAACGGACCGACGGCAGGAACTTAATCGAGGTACAACATGATTTACCTTATTATTGTAGTGAAATTAGTAATCATGCCGTTAAACACGTTAAACATTAAAACATTCAATAGGATAGTGCAGATTTGATTATTGAAAGAAATATTGTAGAAAATTCTTGACTTTGCCTGCTGCAAAGCATGTATACGATCCGTGCTATTAAAACTAATATTATTCTGTGCAAGACTTTACTGCAAACGTAAGGGTACCTATGTCGTCGTCATACAAAGTTCTTGTCAAGCGATGTTTTTTTTTTATTAAATACTCTGCTGTTTCAAGTATACACATACACGCAAACGTTGCAGACCAAAGATCATGCTGTAATAAGAAGAATAAACAGAAAAAGGATTAGCTCTCGGTATCTAAATATCCTTAGCAACCATATTAAGTGAAAGTATTGAAAGTCGTTAGAACACTAAGAATACGCAGTTGTCATAATGCATACGTTCTGTAAATTATTCAACTTACGAAGTGCTCTAATTGGTTCGCATGGTTTGCTGCCTATAGCCACCAAGGAATTGTCCGGTGGCCAAAATGTCTCCGATCAGTAATGTCTTGCATTTTTATAACTTGGTCAGAACCAGCTCTGATTGATCTGAAAATTCTTGGCCCCGGGCCAAATCCCTGCTGGCGACACTTGGCAAACCCTGCCATTGAAAGCAGTGCTTTTTATGAATGGAATTAAAGAACAAATGAAATGTGACGACCGTTAACTGTTTACTTCCTGCAGGACTGGCTGTTGGACAAGAAGAACAGAGGAATGAAAGGGACTCAATACAAATACGTAGACAAGCTGTCCGACTTCAATTCAGCCGATCCGAAAGAGCTGTACTACCTCATGGGCAAGTGGATTTATACATTTGTTTAATTTTACAATTTGTTCCAACACATGTATAAAAAGGGGTATGCAGAAGAGTATATATCTCAGCAGACCCGTGATTCAGGTAGGATTTAACATGCACAGACCTGAAGAATTACCTGGTCCTAAACATGATTAACGTGCAAGAAAAGCAAAACGGGTCCGGATCTAGTTTCAGGCCGAACACGTACCAAGCGCGCAGACCTCAACCTCGCCTAGCTTCGGATTAGGTCAATATGATACGACTAAATTGTGGCCCTATGGATTCCGAAAATATGCGCCAAAATTCCGTCTATGGTCGCTGTCCTTCCTTGGGAACACTAAAGTTCGAAGCTACAGAACGATAATACGTTCGTGGATAATCCCTCGATAACCTTCCCCCAGGACATTACATATTTTAAGAGGAGTCAATTATTACTATAATTTGTGTTTTAAATATTATTTATTATTACTACTATTAATTGTTATCATAATAATTATTTAAAAAAATAATTGAGGTAATTAATCGAAATGATTAAATAATTTAAATGAGCCTATGTTAAACAATATATATATAGTATAGTGACTTAATTCTTGTAACTGTCATCGGACGTTCACGCCCATTCTGCCACTGATCTTTCCTCCATCTCACATAGTTTGGGATGATATAAAATTCAGTAAAAACAAGTAAAATTTGGTCGTTTGCATATGCGTATCCTAAGGAAAAGTTCCACGTGAGTGAATCCGAAAATGTCGCCGTAGAAATGTTGGGCACCAGATTTGGTAATGGCATTTTTATCCATTTTACTGTGCCCCTTACAGATAAGAAGAAAGTCTACTATGAAAATCTAAAAAAAAATGACCTTTTTTAACCCCTGTGACCTTGAAAAATAGGCCAAGGACACTAAAACTAGGTCAAATTAATTGGATTTATAAAAGTATATTCTGGGTAAATATGAATGAAATCGGACAAAAGAGTAACAGCATAATACTAATGATAATAAAATCAATAATAATAATAATGCCAAAAATAAATAGCTTCACCTATGGATAGTTGAAGATAATAATAAGTATTATCATTGTTTTTCAAATCTAACTTAAAGTCAGATATTAGCTGACTAAGCGTCGTCCGTCGTCTTTCCGGCCGTCCGATCTTCCATCCGTTACCAGGGCACAAATCGTAACCGTTGAACCTACAAACGTCTTACATCCTTCTGGCCCCTGGACACATATTCTCGGAAACATGATATTAGGTCATGGTGACGTATGTACCTGACGAAAGAGAACACGATTTTGAGCACTTTGAAAAGTCGGACTATTCTGTGCTGAAACAATGTATTTTGATCAGACATATATTTCTGTAATCATGCAAAGGATCAGTTGAGAATATTAAACCATGATTATATGCTGGTCATCTGACAGCGAATGTTCAAGATCCTCCAACAATACGTGTTCTGTTCAACGCCATATCTTATCTTAGTCCTTCATATAACTTTTTATACGTACGCTCTCTTATGACGGGAGTATTATGGTATACCCATCGTCCGTCTATCCGTCAACTTTTAGTGTTGCCGTGATAACTAACCAGAGCTTGATTTATTTTCGCAAAACTCGCCATCAGTACTAACTAACAGATTATTTCGCCAAAGTTCGATTATGGGCAACGTCCACGCATATTTAATAAGGTCACGTAGCTACTTTGTGGTGTCGCCGCGATAACTTACGAAGAACATGAGGGATTTTGATTAAACTCATAAGAAATGTTAATTTATTAAATATCTTGCCAAAGTTTGAATCCAGCGTAATCCATGCATATTTACTGAAGTCAGATGTCACCGCACTTTTGAGGTGACCTGCAAAATTCCTATGGATTTACATATTGAACAATCATTTCTCACCTGAATAACATTCTCATCAAAATCCATGCATATCTGACGGGCGTATTATGCACGTTTTCGGTGTTCTTGATAATTTCTTTATTATATATGAAATTCAGGTCTGTTTGAGCCGAGCCACATGCAATATGAAGCTGACCGTGCCGAGGATCCATGGGGAGAGCCGTCCCTGGCCGAGATGGTGGAAAAAGCCATCCACATCTTAAAACGCAACGAAGACGGATTCTTCCTTCAAGTAGAAGGTAAGATGAATATCAGCATGTGAGTCTGGTTGTGGGCCCTTGGTTATGGGACATTTATTATCCGTAAATGCAAACACTTGAGTCAAGCTAACACCATGTCAAATTTATCATATTTTTTTCATATTCAGAATAAAGGATTCCCCCCCCCCCCCCCCCATTTAGTGCCAACAAAGACACATGCAATAATTAGTGTTCTGAAAGGGTGGTGAACACAAGCATATTCATTAAAATTCATTTCGTCCGTAAGGGCAATATATGTAATATATCCTTACTAAGGGTAACGTATGTTAGAAACGTTGAGACGATGCCCATTTTTCTGCTTTCCATCTTTAGTTTAAGGCAAACGTAACGTTTCTTTACAGCCGAATCGACCACGCCCCTTTTGCACTTAAGTGTCACGCATTGCACGTCAATCATTCCTTCACTGACAAGCGCCGATCGTTGTCCATTAAACATTATCAATTTTTTTTTCTTTAATCATGAAAAACTGAACTGAACATGACCACGATTGTGCTTACAGGCGATTATAATATACAAGTACCTTTGATTTATGTTAGGCGAATACATTCGCCCCTCCCATTATCACCCAAGTTGTTGTTATGATTTGTCAATCAATTTTTTATATCGACAGGCGGTCGGATTGACCACGCCCACCACGCAACGAACGCTTATCGGTCCTTAATGGACACCATTGCGTTTTCTGACGCTGTACAGAAGGCTGTAGACTTGACCAGTGACCAGGATACCCTGATTGTGGTAACTGCTGACCACTCACACGTGTTCACCATCGCTGGTTATCCGAAATGGGGAGAACACATTCTAGGTAGGTCAGTTCAGTTAAGAATTGAAAGGTGTTTTTGTCCATCAATTTTAAGTGTAAAATGTGAAATTATGTATGCAACAATATCTAAACCCCTTTCACGATGGTCAAGGTGACTAGTTTCGTATCCAAACAATTGCTTTTGAATGTTGTTGAGTTGATATCGATGTCATAAATGTTCTTGAAGCTGTCACCATCGAAGGGGCGCTGGCAACACATGGCAACTGGAGAACTAGCAGGACCAGAAAGCCGTCAAATAAATTTGTTTGGTCAACCATAAACCAGCTTCGCATGCATCCTCGTGCCAGTTGACACGGACATTCATCATCTTAGGCACTCTTCATATTCCTGTTTTCTATCACTGACAAGGATGTTCATCATTTCAGGCACCCTTTATATTCCTATGATCAATCACTGATAAGTATGTTCATCATTTCAGGCACCCTTTATATTCCTATGATCAATCACCGATAAGTATGTTCATCATTTCAGGCACCCTTTATATCCCTATGATCAATCACCGATAAGTATGTTCATCATTTCAGGCACCCTTTATATTCCTATGATCAATCACCGATAAGTATGTTCATCATTTCAGGCACCCTTTATATTCCTATGATCAATCACCGATAAGTATGTTCATCATTTCGGGCACTCTATGATCAATCACCGATACGTATGTTCATCATTTCAGGCACTCTTTATATTCCTTTGGCCAATCACTGACAAGGATGTTCATCATTTCAGACACTCTTTATGTTCGTATTGTCGATCACTGACAAGGATTTTCATCATTTCAGGCACTCTTTTTATTCCTATGGTCCATCATTTTTAAGGAGTTGCATCATTTTAGGCACCCGTTTTATTACTATGGTCCATCATTGTCAAGGAGTTTCGTCATATTAGGCACTCTTTATATTTATACGGTCGATCACTGCATAGGATTTTCATCATTTTAGGCACTCATCAGATTCCTCAAGCCAATGACGAGGTACCGTTCACTATTGTTGGTTACAGCAATGGACCTGGGTTCTACCAGAACAAGAACCTCACCACGTTACAGCGCAATGATCTAACAGCCGTGAACACAAGTACGTTATATCAACTGTTCTTCGTAATTGTCGCCCATTTTTTCATGGCTGAGACTCCGGCCATTTTGCTATTTTTGCTTTTGCTTTGATCCCTTCAGATCATGAATTCTACATTAAGAAAAATGATTAAAATTATGTTTTGTGTTAATATGTGTGTTGCTTTAATAAAATCTCAGGAATTGAATCGTATGTTTGTGTTCTTACTGAAAATTTGCATTTTTTTTTTCCATTTTCTTTATTCGCTGAATAGTCAGTAAAACAATAGATTTTACTGCTCTTTTCTAATCTATTCTGCTTTTGAAGATAAAAACCCTAATTCCTTTTGTTTCTCTCTGTGTTCAGTGATGAAATATAAAAAAAATTACTTTATATCATGTTTTTATTTTACAAAAAAACTGATCTTTTGCATTTTTTACATGTCATGTCAGTATCGCCCCACTCAATTCCGCTCAGAATTGAACAAATCCACCTCCGTAATCATATTTGATAATGATCTATTATTGCATGCAATCAGAGCTGATATATCTTAAAAAGTGAGAGTAAATAAGAGCTTGACCATAAATCTGTTATTCTCTTTATTGAGTTCATATCTTGATTGGGGCTGATGGATTCTTAAACTTAAATGTTGACAAAGGAAGGTCACCATTAAATGGGCCTTTTCCGATATCTATTGCTATTAACTTAAGGCATACCCTTTAACCCTGTAAAAAAATCGCCAGTAAATGCCGATCCTACCATGCACAAGTTGTTCCTTTTGTTTATATCCACGTGTTTATTACATGTGCGGGTCTTGTTCAACACATTCAAGAAGGACACCTGGTGGCAAGTAAGACTAACTGGAGTTTAACAAAGGGCGATTTGCTATGAGGGAATTTCAACTGTCGCACATATACTACTAAAATTCATTAAGTTACATGTTTTTTTTCCGATTTTCAACATTGCTGGATTTGACTTACATCTAGTAAATAAACAAGTTCATATTTCCATCAAAGTGTTATTATTACAACTTTTCCTAACAGGAATTACATATAGTTTCTTAAATTTCACTCAGAAAAAAAGGCAAAAATAACATCTACAACAAATGAAAGTGAAAAGAGGGCCTTAATATATAAAGGTATTATATGTGTGCTTTAACATTTTGGATAATTCGACGGTGGAAAACCGTGGTAACGTACTACTCCCGTCAGACTTTTAACATGTTTGTCTCTTGTATTCCAGCCGCGAAGGAATACCAGCAAGACACGAACGTACCGCTAAACTCCGAGACACACGCAGGAGAAGACGTCGCTATTTACGCCAGAGGACCTCTGTCACATCTCTTCCACGGGGCTCACGAACAAAGCTACATTGCGCATGTCACTATGTACGCTTCCTGTGTCGGACCGAACAAAGACCATTGCAAATGGGTCAAAATTCCGCCTCCTTACTGCCCAACAGCATTAGCAACTAAGCTTCGGGTTAACATAGTTATCGCTTCCATCATGGCTGCCTTAGGTACAACATTTTCCAGATAAATATCACCGTTGTCACTGTGTATACCTCTGAATGAATTAATTTTAACTGTGTGAAGGGAACCGAAACAGAGTTTAAAAATTGCAAACTAAACGTGAATATGCTTAAAATTATAAATTTTGAGAGAAATATGCTACAGATGCGATCGCAGCGAGCAGGACTGTGTGGTTGAATTATCTATTGAACTTTAAAAACAACTAATTAGCTTGCTTAAGAAATCGATTATAAAAACTGATTATCCAGAAGAAGAAACCCTGTCATCTCTTTGTATGTTATATCAGTTTAACCGCACTGCACCCAAGCGACCTGATACAGGTCATGTGCCGGGCTGATATAGTCCGTTATAACATTACTGAGATGTGTACAGTCAACCTCTGTAAATAGGCCTAACAATGTTTGTCTGATAGTTTCTGTTGTCCTAATTTATATTGAAATGAAAGTATTATTGACGCCTTGTCATATTTTTGTTGACTTATTTGTGTTGTTTATAGATAATGTGATTTTTGTCGAATTAAAGCGCTGCCACCATTAAACTGATATTCCAAATCTTGAACCCTGGATGAATCGTAATATATTTCCTTTTTTCCCTTGACAGATGTTCGATGTTGCAGTATAGTTACTAAAGAAGTGAACATGGTCCTCTATTTTCGGTAAAAAAATCTTTGTTTGATTTTCCATAGTCACTGGTGTTTAAGTAATAAACCGAATTTTCCTTAATGATTTCTAATTTTTATAATACTGAGAGCATTAATAAAGCATAACAATATCTTAACTAAACACAAATAATGTTTAAAGAACAAAATTGTATATAAAAATGGTTCATTATTCAAACATCCGACTATCTTTAAAAAAACTGAACATATATCTGCAGAACTGACGGAAGTGGTATGAAAGCTGGAGGCTCTTTTAATATTTGGTTCAGCAAATATTTCACAGTGGACCCAAACCCAGGCTGAGCACTTTAGGCTAACGGGAAGGCCGTGGTTAGCTCACAGGCGAATGCAATTTAGGTGGTCGGGCAGTGTGTCATAACGGAATTACTCCTTCCCTCATTTTTAGAAATATTTGGATGCTATCTTAATCTGGAGTAAATCCCAAAGCTGTTCACCTACATCATTTCATATGGATTCGAAAGGAATAGACTTAATTATACCTTAATTATAACTTAATTTCATTGATGAGCTAAAATTACTGACGTCACATTTGTGTAATTTGCACATACGTATCCTAACGAAAATTCCACGTGAGTGAATCCGAAAATGTCGCCGTAGAAATGTTGAGCACCAGATTTGGTAATGGCATTTTTATCAATTTTACTCTGCCCCTTACAGATAAGAAGAAAGTCTATTATGAAAATCTAAAAAAATGACCTTTTTTAACCCTTGTGACCTTGAAAAATAGGCCAAGGACACTTAAAACTAGGTCAAATTAATTGGATTTATAAGAGAATATCCTGGGTAAATATGAATGAAATCGGAAAAAAAGAGTAACAGCATAATACTAATGATAATAAATTCTATTATAACTTAATTATAACTTAATTTATAAGATTTATAATATTAATTATTAATGATATAAAGTTTATAAAATTTATTTTAAATAAATTTAATTATAACTTGATTTATTAGATTTGGATAAACACCTGTTTTAGGCGGAATACATTACAGAAAACAAAACAAATTATTAGTACATAGTCATAATGGTCAGTCACCATTATATATAAATATATACCAGTCTTCTTATTTCTTAGTTGTATTATTCGCCCTTGCCTAGTCTAAAGGGTTTTTTGGTACTTTTACTATTTAATTTGTTTATACTGAATAAGATTAAGTCTTTGTTTAATTTGTCATTTTAAAATCAACTATATATGTTAAATGTTTATTATTTTATATGAAATGAACTTTGTAACATAACCTTTGGTTGAAAAGTGTTATTTAAATATGGTATAATGATAATAATAATAATAATAATATTAATAATAATAGGCCTAATAAAAAAAATAAAAATGATAATAATAATATTATAATAATAATTTAATAATCTTATTGTGAGGGAATAAAAAAGATGTCTTAAAACTGATAATTAAATACGATAAATGGAAAAGCAATAATTAAAAGTGAATAATGTTTCACCTTCTGACCCGCCACTGCTAAGAAACTGATCGAATAAAAGTTTGTATAAAGCTCAATATACCAAACATGTTGTATACATAACATATACTGGAATCTTTGAATGATAACTTTTTAGACCTGCGTTATGTTGCGTCGTGAGGTTTGAGGTTTTCTTCAGCAAAGGAGTCTCCGTACTAACAGAGAAGGTTCCTATACGATATATTACCCATTGTTTCGATTATGGGACTAATAGGCCTAAAATAAATCCGAAACTACGAACAAACATACGGTATATCTCTTTAGAATATTATATAACGCATAAAATGTAGAGTTCGTGAAAGGAAGACAAAAGTCAATAACACTCAAGACTCGTTTATTACATGCTGAACATATAATGACGCGTGAACACGGTTCAACAAGATGGCGATCACTTTCAGGAATGTATACCCATGATTCAATGCGGTTACCGTAAAGTACCGATAAGCATTACCGTAAAGACTGAGTTAAGAGGCAACATCTCGACCATGCCACATAAAATGAAATCTTTCTGGTACTTCACCACCGGCCGAATCAAGGTCCGCCATTGAATGTTTGGAACTACAGGTGAAGGATTCAGTGAAGCAGTGTTGTAGTCCGTTCCGGTGCAATTAATTCACGCGAATTTAATATGACATTTACAGACCAGTGACCTTATATTGTCCGCCTTGGGCCAAGCGTGTCCAAACATACGCGGGGGCATGGCATATGAACCCAGGGCCAGCGAAAGTGATCGCTACAAGTTGGCGGGGCAGAGGGTATTGGAATTCCTGTGTAACAATAATACACAGGTAGGTAGCATCTTCCAATAGCCACAGTTTAGGATACACGTAGAAACAGTGGGGACCTGAGATCTGACATTGCCAAAAACGTCACTTCAAAATCTGTCATACAGTGAGTACCGAAATATCTCATTTTTGATCGGTTTTATATATATACAAACACAACGTTTAAAATTCAATTCTGATTAAATATGTAAAAAATTATGAAAAAAAAATATGTATTGTCAGAATATATTTATTATGAATGAAATAATACAGTTAAGTGCATGTTAAGAAACATATATTAATATGGAATATCTTAATTTTTTTAAATCTTTTAAATTATAAAATAAGATGAAGAATGTAAAGTAAATGACTTCAATCAATGAATTAAATTACAATATATTGTAATTGAATTTTTGAAGCTAAATGTACTAATCGCCAGGAAATTTATTAAATTTTCCTAACGAGAGAGAGAGAGAGAGAGAGAGAGAGAGAGAGAGAAAAGAGAGGGGGTCTACAGAAATTGTATGAGTGGATCTTTATATTTTGATATATTGCAACCAAGTATTAGATTTTTAAAAAAGTATTTTAGTTAACTGTATATGTTAATTCTAACCCAGGCTTAGGTTATATATCTTTATAATATGCTAAACATATATATATATATATATATATATATATATATATATATATTATATATTTTATTTCGTAACTTCAAGGCCCATGGCCCTTGTTAAATCTCCACATATTGTAAAGTGCAAAACATAGTGTCATAAGTACAGTTATATCTCCATAATACTGATCTTAATATTGAGTGATCTCCATCACATTACATGGATCTGTTCAACACGGTTTCCATCAACATGGTTGTGAAATGTGCACCGTGCAAAATGCAAACAATTAACACCCCAATGTGTGCGCATAAGGAAATAAGGAAATACGTGCAAAAGAGACATCTAAAGAGGCAAAATCTATATGACTCAAAATAACAATCATCTTTTACCTGTAGATAGTTGAAATTGTCCAAAATTTTCTTTACCTGAAAAGCTGTATTAAACCTCACACTTTGCTTTAAACGTTTGTGCCTCATATATCTAACATGCAAATTTGTAAGCCAATTTTTCATCCTTTATTAACTGAATAAACTTTTCTTTTGTCGGGATCCTACGAAACAGTGATTGTTCCATCCAGACAATATAAAAACCGTAAATGTAAAATAACTCCCTCATGTTTTGTTGCCCATGAAATTCTTCTTCTACTCTCTAAGTTTTCAGCATGAAATAACATTGTTTTGGCAAACTGCTATTTTCCATCTGCAGTAATTTTTCCAATAGTTTATACATTTTACCATATATGCACACTTTAGAGAATATACCCAGCATTCGCTAAATACTGCTGCATTACTGCAACTGAGACATACTCCTAATATTCTCTTCAAAAAATTTAGTTTGAACTGACTCTATATCTTTTGACCACTGATAATCCCAAATTTCTGATCCATATGTTACATTGGAATTATAATTTTTTTTAACAAATATTTTGCTGGTTTAGAAGGCATGTTTCCACAAGTGTGATTTAAACCTTAGATGGACATACAGGCCTTCTGTGCTTGTACTGCTAATGCTTTCTGTGCCACACTCCATGTCAGTCAATTGCTGAATATTAAACCTAAATACCTGTAATACGATACCCTTTCGATTTCTTGTGTGTCAAAATACTATCTTTCATTTAAACCATAACCACCTCCATTTCTAAACACCACAATTTTGGTTTTCTTTAAGTTTACAGTCGTACCCAACATATTACAGTAACCATTAAATGACTTTGTATTACACTGTAGAAGACCCACTGTATTTGAGACTAAATTAAATCATCTGTATATAGTAAAATGAGCAGGTTTTGTACTGCCTCATTTATAAAGATACTATGGCAATCCTTTTAGCTTCTCTATGAGCTGATTTAAATACATTACAAATAATAAGAGAATTAGTGTGCACCCTTGCCTGGTGCCAATTGTGCAAGAAAAATATTCTGTTAGTCTCTCTTTTGTTCTAACACAGGATTTTAAAATTGCATAAATTGACCGTAAAATTTGATTTTATTACCATGTAACCCTTTCTTTAAAAGCAGGTACCACATAGCATAACACTATCAAATGCCTTTGAGAAGTCTACAAAAACACAATATATTCTACAATATAATTTACTGAGGTACTTCTGTACAACAGACTGCAAAACAAATATCTGATCCACCGAAATATATACTTTACGATGTCCCGCTTGTTCTTCATACATAAGCTCTTGATTTTCAGCCCAATAAACTAATCTTTTATGTATAACCTTTGTGAATAATTTAGATAAGGCACTTGATAAAGATATACCTCGGTAGTTTCCCGCTTGATTTACATTTCCACCTTTATGCAAAGGACACACAAATGCCTCTGCCAACTGCCTTAGGTACTCACACTTTGTAAATATTAAATAATACAGCTTTGTGACAGAGGGTACTAACAGATTTTCTGCTGCCTTAAGAATTTAAATATCAATATTATCTGATTCTGGTGACTTACCATTTGACATTTCTCTGACACTAGATCTCAGCTCCTCTAGTGAAATATGAGAGTTCAATATTTCTAGATGACTATTTCCAGTATCATACGATGAAAAAACTCTGACTTTGTTACATAATAGACAATTTATATCATGTTCACATAAAAAATCTGTTGACCTCCCTGCTGTGCTGCTCGTCTAATATTACATTTACATTTAATAACTCTCTAAAATGTTCATACCAAGTCCTTGAGCTTATATTACAAGATTCCCTTTTCCCTTTTGATGTAAACTTTTTTACAGCTTTCCAAAAAGAAGAGGAGCCATTTCCACCAGCAAAGAATGTTAATTGTTCAAAACATTTTTCTTTATGTTCTATCAGTTTACTTCTGCTAAAAGTTCTGAATATCATTCTGCATTCTATATAATTACTAAGATTTTGTTGATTTCTGTTAAATCGATAATTACGTAGAGATCTGTTTCTATTATTCTTGGTCAACCTTAGCTGTTTATCCAACCATAGGACCACTGTTTGTCTTCTTTGTGCAGGATTAACTTTTGCTACAATAACCTGTGCTGTAGTCACAAGTAAATTTGTGAGTAGAGAAACTGATTTAACAATATTACCATTTTGAATGCTTACTGAAATGTCTTCTAGTTAATTGTGTTAAACTCTGGTTTAAATTCACACGAACTTGTCATTGTCCAAAATTATCCAGTTAAATGATCTAGTTTCAGTTTTATCACTCTTGTTCCTTTCAAATCCGCCTGACTGAGATTCTGTGTAATGCACAGTTATCTTAAAGCACAATGGTAAATGGTCAGTAACTAATATATCCATATCACCTGTGACCACTTACAGGTTATACTCTAGACTAAATAAATCTGAAGACATTATTACATAAACTATATTTGCATATATTTAACAAAATATAGTTATATATGACATTGTGCAGTTTATGATCAGGCCAGCTACTATACAGTAAAGTTTGACTTATCATACCCTTCTCAACGGAACCCCGGCACAGCCCTGTTTCATTTGGTAACCTGCTGAATCAAAGCAGACTAGAGGCAGTAATTAATAAATTAATATAAACTACGGCATAGGCCATAGCCATAGAAGCACACAACTACCCTCATTAGAGCAAGACACAGTCTCAACAAAGCGGATTAACTCATTAATTAAATAGAATAATTCAGTAATTATTTTAACTTTAGAAAATAGATCTGTTTTCACAACAACAAAAAAACACGAAAGAATTAAATGTATCCAATTATTAATTATTGTTTTTACAGCCACCTGTTTGAAGTGGTCACGCGAACAAATATGGCGACCTTCAGGATACTCCTAGCACTGACTGCAACAGTGTGCCTGGCTCTCGGAGACCGTATGTATACAACTATTTTAAAAAGTTTAAAGGTTATGAAATGCAATCTTGCATCAAAGGTAATCTAATATCACCAAGTGTTTCCTCCGAAAAAAAAGTTTCTTTTAGCACCAATGCCGGTATTTTTATGCAAACAATCAATTATTTAGATATTATTCAAATTATTGCTAAATTTTCAGCTACCCCTGTAGCCTTCTTCAGAGCTAGTGACTATCCGTAAAGAAACTGACAGTGTGACCCTTCGCTAGGTGAATGTTGGAGTTGATGTCTCTCTTCTTTTTATGTTCATTGACTGTCTTAAGCCAGCACCGAGAGAATTTAGAAATAACACACACACTCACACACACACACACACACACACACACATATATATATTTATATATTGTAATTGTCAGTTTTAAAAAATATGCTTTTTTAGAGAGATTTGGCGGACAGAAGAAAAAAAAATAAAAGAATAAAAATTTTAGTGAACGATTCATTGGCCCAACTCTTTTTCGACCAGCAACTTGTAATAACGTCAATAGAACAAATACACTTTTGTAACTGTTCTGAAAAGCAGCGCCGAATTTTCGCCGTATTTTACCCCTGTTCGTCTGTACGTCAGCATAGTTATACATAAAGTCTAATTTCACATCCGATCCATTTGCTTACCTCCCCCCCCCCTTTTCTTAGATAATGTATCGCCCCTGTTTTGAGTAATATCTGCCCGTACCTGACTAAGCCCCAACTTTTCGTCTCGCACCGTTTTTTTACCCCTGTCCGTCTGTACGTCTGCAAAGTTAAACATAGTCTACTGTCACACCCGGTGCATTTGTTTACCTGTGCTCCCCCACCCCTTCTAAGATCATGTATCCGCCCATGTTTAGAGCAATATCCGCCCGTACCTGACCAACCTTGAACTGACGTGAAGTATCCGAAAACTCCCATTCATCATCATAGTCCTTTATGGTTGAGCGATGTTTAGAAGTGAACTCCGTTTCACTAAAGCGTACAAGTTTGAGGGCGGCCTTTAAAATATATCATTAACAAGTCACGCCTTATTTCCGCTGTATAATGGAGCAGATTCCAAGTCAACAGTTATGCAAAATAAATATATACCAACTGCACTAACTCACTCTGACAGCGACTCATGGTTGACCAACCACTCAAACAGCGAATCGCACTTTTCAAACGCAGCAACCTGTTTGAGGGTTTCAAACGGTCTATATCCCCTCTCCCGGCTTTCCGGACCTAAAATCCTTTTCAAAGATTTCTCGTTCATCTAACTCATTGGACCCCGACTCTTTTTTCCATCATCCGTGATCCGGCCCTGCAAGTATTTGGAGTTGTAATTATAAATATATTTAAAAAATTAAATGAAGTCTGCTTCCCATTGTTTCTACAGCTCAGTACACTCTGATAATGCATCACAACGTCAAGTCTAATGCTTAAGAATGGGCTTTGGCCGGGAGTCACGGGGTCATATCCCCAACTGCATTTTAACGAAGGGGGATGGGGTTCAATGTACATTTTGGTACCCTTTGCGAATTAAGCGTATCGTTTTTAAACATTTGTGAGATAATGCATTTATCCAAACAGTATAATATGTTCTTAATATTTATTTCTGATATTCTTTTTGTGCGTTCTCTGAGATTATGTTCACCTTTCAACTAAATAAAAAAAAACTTTTGAGACTTTATTTCAGATAATCTTGAAATTTTATCATGGTTCATATGTTATTTTATGATTCATGTGACCACCTTTAGAACATCACGACCAAAACAGTTCAAGACCAACATAAGCATTTCAGGAGTATACTTAGGGGGGGGGGGGGGGGTCGCGTGACAACAGGTGAGCAACCACCATCAATAATGATGTAGATAAAATATTACCTTAGGTATATTTTTTTTTTTTTTTTTTACAATATTTATTCAAAAAGATGATACACACGTACATATACATACATGGCATGACAAAATAAGCGATATACATAAATTAGTACAGTTACAGACAAAAGTGCATATTTTAGTCTTTCATATTCTTCTGAATGTAATGTTTGTTAAGAATAAAGGAAAATGTTTATTAAGAACAGTTCATCAACACCCTCCGCTTGTTCACCAATACCTTTCTAAATGACAAATAGAGTACACATGAAAGTGAGCTCTTTACATGAGACATATGCACTTAAAAAAATTAAATTAAATAAACACTAGAACAAGACACATACATCGTGGTCAGAATTACGTTGAGATTATGTCCATAATTTGTGATCATTTTTCCATATGTACATTCAGTTTTCCCTTCCTGAAGGCCAAGAGATATTCGATGTTATACACCTCTTTTAGCTTGAACTTTATAATTTCTAACAAATTAGGGTTATCAGTTTCTCTTTTAAGGAATACTACGTATTTGAAAATGAGAAAAATTGTATTATTAAGCCTACTGTTACTACTATCCGGCAACTGACCATACATAATAATTGATTTCGTAAACTCCGGTAAAATATAGCCTGTACTTTCAATCCACTTTTTCAACCTGATATAAAGGTTTTTTGTTGTATGACAATAATAGAACAGATGACTTACTGACTCATTGTAAATAAAACAATAACTACATCTTGGGCTGTCTATCAATTTCCATCTAAAAAGATTCTTATTTACAGGAAGATAAATGTTAATAATCTTAAATTGAAATTCACGTAGATAAGTATCAAGAGTACATTGATAGACATTTTCATAAACATTGTGCCAATTGCTATATCCAATATCACCAAGTATAGTACTATTTGTCGGTACCTGATAAATTGCATTGATAAGTGCCTTATACACCGAACGACTGTTCAGTTTTGACAAATCTAAAATATTATCAGGCACCATATCTGAAACAAGTCCATCTTTTATTTTTCTTTTCCATTCCTTCGGTATTGCACTAATAAGCTGTTCCATTGAAGACATAATAAATCCTTCCGAGTAACTGAATAATCCTTAACAATTTGTTCCACTGTTTTAAAGTTACTATCACAATCTAACATGTCATTAATATATTGAACATTCATTTTAAATAGAGTAGGATTAAACATAGAATACCCATCAATCAATATGTTTCGATTATTCCAAATAAATTGACATCTGACATCCTTCTCTATTAATGTACATTTCCAATATAAAAACCATTCCTTAAAGCAAGATATATAAAATGGTGCACAATCCTTTGAAAGACAGTTGATATCTAAGTCTTTATGAATGCATTGTAATCCACCTACATTACTACACATTGCATTCAAGAGAATTTTAACAGTTCCATTAAACTTGTATAATAAATTAACTACCCAAATTACTCGTTGGGTCTTGTATCTCATCTCTATGTTTGGTAATTTTAATCCTCCATCTTCATACATACCCACTGCTGTACTAAATTTCACCTTAGCTCGTTTGTTTTCCAAGTGAATCTGTTAATTATTTCTTAAACCTCTTGCATAAATCCCTTTGGGGGGTCGAGCATATTCATAATATACAGTATTTTAGAAACTGCTAATGATCTTACTACCTCTAATCTGCCATATATAGTTAATTGTCTTCCTCTCCACAGATTTAGAACATTCTTCAAATTTGACAAAGCCCTATAAAAATTAAGCTCATATGATAATACATCATTATATGTAAAATGCACCCCTAATATCTTCAAAGAACTATTAACTAAATTTATTCAGTTTAAATTAAATGGATCATCTGCTTTGTTTTTCCATTTGCCAATCCATGACACTTCCGATTTCCCCACATTCATCTTCAGTGATGAAAATGTAGCATACATATCAAAAATGGTCATGACTCTTCGCAGTGAATTTAGATCCTTTAAAAACAGAGTAATATCATCCGCATACATACACATTTTTATTTCTATATTCTTTATCTTTATTCCTTTTCCCTACATATTACATCGGATTAAGCCTCCTAAAATTTCTACAGACATGATAAATAAGTAGGGGGCCAGGGGGTCTCCCTGCTGTGTTCCTCTGGTCAATGTAAAATAAGTTGTACTGAATCCATTGTTAACCAAGGTACTCTGGACATTGTTATGTAACAGTTAAACCCACTTAATGAAAGACTGACCAAAGCCATACTTTTCTAAAACCGCAAACATGAATTCATGGCTTAAATTATCAAATGCAGACTCAAGATCTGCCCTAAACATAATCCCTTCCATATTCTGGGTATCTGAATAATATAACACATCAGAAATCAAGCGTAAAGGATCACCAATGAATCTATTTTTCACAAATGCACTCTGATCAGTATGGATAATGTGCGGTAACAAACCAATTATTCTCTGAACTAGAATTTTACTAATTATTTTGACATCAACATTGAGAAGACTAATTGGCCGCCATGATTTTATCAACCTTGCATCCTTACCGTTTTTTTCCAAGAGAGTTATAACATCCTGACCCTGACTGACACTTAATTTTCCTTTCTCATATGCGGCATTTATACTGTTTACCAACATATCACCAATCAATGGGAAAAATCCAACATAAAATTCTTTTGTCAAACCATCATTACCTGGCACTTTATTATTTTTCATATTTTTTAGAGCTTTCAAAACCTCACATTTTTTATGATACCCTCACAACTCTTAGCTTCTTTTTCTGTAATGTTTGGGAGATTAATAATTCTTAAATAATTTTTACAATCACTCTCAGTCAACAGCGAGGTTTTCAAGTATTTATCTCTATAGAAACTCCGTAAGTTATGTAGAATGTCAGATTGTTTTGTGATTTCTTCATCATTAATTAAAAGCTTTCGGACAACAGATTTACATTTATTTTGCTTTTCCAGATTAAGAAAATATTTCGAGTTTTTTTCTCCTTGTTCTACCCACTGTACTCTAGAACGTATAATAATTCCTCTGGTTATCTGATCATACATTTCTTCTAGCTTTGATTTAGCCTCGGTATATCTTGAATTGTTCTGTAATGATTGTTGATCAAGATTATATTCTAGGAATTTTACCTTTTCTTCTAATTCTCTTAACTTTGATTTAAAACTAAATGCTTTTTGTTTACTGTATTGTATAGTGAATTCCCTTATTTTATATTTAATATACTCCCATAACATCTGCGCATCATGTCTCAATTCATATTTTCCGCTCAATTTTTCTATATTTTCTTCTATTTGTTTAATATAATCTTTATCTTCAATCAACGAATTATTGGACTTCCAAAATGAAGGGCCATGACGCTCATATGAATGTGAAATCAAACGAAGGATTACAGCAGAATGATCTGTTCCGACTGCTGGAATTATGTTACAAGTCTTGGTAAAGGACTGAAGGGATGAAGATATAAGAAAAAAATCCAAACGTCTTTGTACCAGTGGACAGGTTGTACGCCATGTAAATCTTTTAATCATCTAATTTCTTATGCGCCATATATCACACAAATTAAACTGTGCCATGGATGACAAAATAATATTGATAGACTTCTTTTTAAAATTATATATATTCCCTCCACTGCCATCTAAATCTGTAAAATGGAAGTTAAAATCACCACCCCATATAACTTGAGTGTCATTATCTATATCAAATGCGCATATTTGTTCCAGAACCTTCTGATAAAAATTAACTTGCTGTGACTCTGTATTTGGAGCATATATATTTATTAGTAAGAACATATTCCCTGTATCAGGCAATGAATAATTATGACTCTTCCATTTGGATCAATGTATGTTTTCAATTCTTTAAAATCAATATTATTTCCAATAAGAGTACAAACACCAGCACTTTTAGAAGTATAATTAGAAGAATACATTCTCCCTCTCCATTGATATTTCCAGGAATTCATATCTTTATCAGTTGAATGAGTTTCTTGTAAATATGAAATACCTTTGGCCAAACCATGCTTATGTAACCAGTTAAATAATTTTCTCCTTTTATGGTAATCACGAATACCTCTGGTATTCAAAGACATAACTGTAAAATCTAAGTTAACGTCACCTACTGACATGAATTAAAGGGTTTTGTATGGTATATGTAGAGTGCATCCAGCCACGATGTATTACACATAAAGCGACAAAACATACATTATAACATAGCAATATTACAAACATAATTGAGATATAATAATTAACCAACTGAAAGAAGAAAATACCAACCCACTGTCCAATATTAACTTCGGTGGAAGACATCACTGAGTGATTCTCCATACTGAACTCTAAATATTTTGTCATCATCATTTTTTACAAACACTTTACTATCCCAGTTCCAGGCATCTTTTACTCTATCATCCTTCTTTACTCTGTTAAAAAGCTTTTGCATGTCACTATACAAATCCTCTGTCAAAACAATGCCTGTGTTCTTGAGTTTTCTCCTCTCTTTCAGAATTCTAGTTTTGTCATCTCTTCTAACAAATCTAACTATTATGCTCCGTTGACGATCTTTCTTGTGTGGTCCTACTCTATGTGCTATGTCAATATCATTTTCATGAATATCTATGTTGAGTTTATCTTTGAAGATTGCCATAGCAACATGTTTTGAGTTCTCATTTTTCTCTATTTCCGGAGCACCAATTATCTTTATATTGGATTTTCTAAGGTATTGCTCTGTACTCACAGAGTGAGCTTTGGCTGTTTGGGCAAGCTCAAGAGATTGTTTACATTTCTGTTCCAAAGCTCTGTTTTCTTCCTTTAGTTTCTCAATAACACCTTCAAGTTTCTGGACAGTAGTTTCCAATGGTTTTAAAAATTTATCTTTAATGGTTTGTTCAATCTGAACAGTGACTGTTTCTTTTATCTCTTGGATAATATCCCTTTTAAAAGTATCTAACAGCTCAACCAGCCTGTCTTCTGTGACAGCTGCCATTTCCTCTAGTACACTATCCTCTAAGGAACTTATAGATAAGACCTGTTTTACTCTTTTATAAGTATAGACAGAACCATCAGAAGAGGAGCTAGAAGTATCGGACCTATTTCTCTTTTTTTTTTTCTTCTAATGACATATTATTAATAACACATACATATTTTGTAATTTCACTGTAAACATATAGGGTTGGTGTCAAGCTTCACTCAGGTACTCATAATGAAAAACCCAAGAATACACAGCTATAATACACAAGATACACAGGATAGAATGAGTGCCTCTGGGGCCCCTGGTGTGCTATTACATTGAAACCATTCAGGTGTGACGGCACCCTTTCATTGTGGAATGAATAGGCCCTGGAGAACTTCAATTCTGTTCACTTTATTCTCAATTTACAAGGTCAAATTATGCCGCAATTAAACTATTTGCACATAAACTATTCAAAGTACAAATTCATTAGATAGTTCAGAATTACTGGGCAAAAATTTGTGATTAGTACTTGCCTGGAAATTTTGAAATACCCAAAAAACGTGTGAGCTCATGAAACACAGCTCCTCCCAAAACAGCACACCAGCGCCCTCTCTCCTCTTAGGTATATCTTCTTCCATCCATTCCTTGGACTCGAGTTCAAACTCGAGTAAACTTTATCAGAGACTCAGACTTGGACTCATATTCCCTGTACTATAAGTACTCGGACTCGGACAGCAAGACTAACGAAATGGGCCATGACCATCACGAGTCCAATATTGAGAAAAAAAACCTAAGGCATGATGTTCATTTTGGAAATAATACCATAAAGATGTATATGTCGCGCTATTCTTTAAAAATTGCTTATATCATCAGGCATTTATATCGATTAACATAAAGTTAAAACTATATGTACCAACTCCCTATATCCGAAAAAAAACTTATTTCAATGTGAAAGTAAAAAAGTTTTACTAACATTAAAATAGTACATGATATCCAGTTCCATATTAAAGTGCTTTAAGCCGGACACAAATTTAGACTGCGACTTGAATTCGAATCCAAATGACACTGGCTCGAAGATTGAGGACTTAGGAATCCAACTTTAATGACTTGAACTTGGACTCGAGAGCCTTGGACTTGAACTTGTACTCTGATGACTCGGATAGGCAGGAATGAACAACAATAGAGTAAAGTCGATTCTCACTCAATGATATACGTGGTGCCACCAACGGGAAATGAAACCATCCCTTAGAAAACATAACAAAGAAAAAGTAAAATAATGTTGACGAAACAATAGTTTTTCGAAAATATTATGCTATTGTCGAATGAACAAACAGGACATTAGTTTGTTCCTCTAATATTCATCAAGTTTTGCTTATAGGGTACCATCCTAACGTCCAGAGAGTTCACCAAAGACTACACAGGAGGTCTAACCATGAACAAGGTTTCGATGATGAAGGAAATCTTCACCAAAACTGGTTCCGCACGGGACAGGACAGCCTTAAGGCAGCACTGCGGGCAAAGCCGAACAACAATCGTGCTAAAAACGTCATCGTTTTCGTCGGTGACGGCATGGGTATTTCCACAGTTACGGCAGCCCGACACTTTAACATAGACGTGTTGAAGAAGCCCTTCTCCGAATCTCATATGAGCTTTGAGGAATTTCCTCATGTGGCTCTGTCAAAGGTAAGGACCAGAAATCTGAATTAGAAGGAATGCAAGCCTCCGCCATGTGGGGGTCCCTATTGTTGGATGCTCCCTAACCCGTGTTTGCATTCACATATTCGGTCCATATTCTCAGGTTTATTCGTGCATAAGTGACTCTACATTTGTATAATTTTACTTCATGAAGTTCCTGAATCAAATATCATATGCCTGATCCACATCAAAGTCTAATCGATTCTTCATCAACTCAAACTGCCGAAATAGTTAACACTAATCCTTGGTGCTGTGAAATTTTACAATTTAGGAATGGACCGTTCCTTGGTGCTCTCTGCCACTGTATGAGGAGGCGTCATTCATGTTAAAATACAAAATCTATTTGATACATTTATTAACACTGCTAGTAAGGTAACCTAAATTACTTTATCATCTATAGGATAAATATTTCACAAGCATTTACCTATGAGAGCTAACTTTTTATCATCAAAGACATGAACCACTTGCATTTTTTTTTATTAATGAAATCTTGAGTTAGCTATCGGTCGATGCCAAATCATTCAAACATAACCATTGCTATCACTTAAGTATAAGCTATTCGGGAATGAATCTTTGCAGGAATTCAATCGAGACTGTAGCCTATTAGTTAATTTGTGTATTTGCTATTTTGGCAATGTATTACAGCACGCCAGTTAAATCATATAGTATTTCATGTAATATTCATTACACAATAAACATGATCTTATCTTATGGTTTGGCAATACAGGGGATCAAAGAAAGCGCCCCCCCCCCCCACACACACACATATTTTGTTATCCAGTTAATCAATATCAAACAAGAAAAA
This sequence comes from Sipunculus nudus, assembly GCA_026874595.1. NCBI lineage: Eukaryota > Metazoa > Annelida > Sipuncula > Golfingiida > Sipunculidae > Sipunculus > Sipunculus nudus. Next base: position 51,762,597 of record CM049320.1, read on the forward strand.
CACAAAAACCCTGTTCAACTTCCTACCTGCAAAGAGAGGCCTAAATATATCTTGAATATTTCTTGTACAACTTACACAAAAATCTCTTTATTGATGGAGTCGGTATTTTCTTAGTATCAACGTTTGTCAGAATATCAGTATTTAAAAGTATATATTTAGTAGGCTTACAGAAAATAAGAATTTATCCCGTACAGTAAAGACAGATCATGTGGAAAAACGCAATACTAAACAAAAGAAAATAATTCTTATTACTAATACAATGTGGAATCACTCAACTGTTAGCTGCGTTTTGAAAAAAAAATAATCAAAACTATGTTAAATTTGACAATATCGGTTATGTCATCTCTTCATGACGTCATCTTCATTTACGTCGAAGACGAGGCTTCCTTTATGTAGCTTGCTCCTCTTCAAAGACTTCTGGAGACGTCATTTGGTAACATATACCATTAAATACAATCGTTTGTACATCAGTTTATATTTTTCACATAAATAACTTATTTTTTTATCAATTAAACTGGTCAAATCATACATCCCTTTATGAGCTGTTAACGAATCAAATTAATTGTTGCAATATACTTCATACTTTATGCGCATGTTTCTAATTTAACATCAATAAAAAAAGATGTACAATATGACCTGAAAAGCGTATCAACAATTTGTCGAGTTATCTGTTGAACCACATAACTCATCATGATAAGAGACCTTTGTTAAGACGAAACAGTGTTTCAGAGGATGATATCACGATTACATTCCAGCTGGACGACTTCGGGAAGGACGACTTTCCAAATGGACTACATTCCGAATGGACGACATTCTGAATATAACTTAGTACTTTATAAGGAGTTAAAGTGGATGTAATTGATACAGTGGTAAAGTGATACACAACACTAACCCTAGCCTAACCCTAACCCTAATTACAGTAGTAATCCTCCAATCACCCCCTCTTTATCTCCTTATTACGTATTAAGTCGCCTATTGAGAATGTCGTCTACTCGCAATGTAGTCCATCCCGAGGTCGTCACCAGCATTGTTGTGTTTTGTGCTAGGAGAACATTGGGCTTATTGAGGAGAAGTTCCCGGGATATAACAATAGCTGTATTCAACTGGTCGATTTTGTGAAGCGTCCCTCCGCCCCCTATTTTATTTTACACATTTTATATTCCGCTGCTATAGCTTGTGTAGCACACGTAAACATCCATGTGCAGTATATAAATATGTGTGTGTGTGGATCCGACACATGATCCGAATTATGGAACACATCAAGGAATATCAATAAATGGGCAGTCACTTAAGCAAGAATGAAACTTGGATATTGGGCCGAATAAGTAAACTTGGCGGAGGTTGGCATTCCTTAGAATGCAGATTTCTAGTTTACTTGATGTGATAAAAGTTTAGTTAGACAGGAATCCAGGTAAATGGTAAGTTCTTATCACCTCATATATTCTCCTGTTTTATTGTTCACCTCCCTTTTATATTGATACATATTGTCATTTGTTGTTTGTTTAGTGAGATTGCAGCAATCTAAGAGCACGCCAAGGGGGTGTACCCTGAAAATATTCCTAATTCAGGTCCTTAACAGACTTTGGTTGTGACAGGCCCAACTTAGCAATAAATGACCATGGCAATAAAAATGAAGGAATATGCGAATACAAAAAACGACTTGTTCTGCTGGTTTTTACAGACCTACAACACTGACATGAAAGTTCCAGACTCTGCCGGTACAGCCACGGCCATGATGACCGGAGTCAAAACCCGTGCTGGTATCCTTGGCGTGACAACTGATGTAGCACCTGGGGACTGTGAGGCGTCACTACAAGAAGCAAACCGGCTAAAGAGTATCCTTAAACACTCACAGGATGAAGGTGAGGTCAAAGGTCATTGCATAGAATGATAAAAGGATGATAGGTCAAAGGTCATGAAGGTGAGGTCAAAGGTCATAGCAATGAATATTTACAGGATTATAGGTCACAGGTCATGGTATGAAATATCCATAGGATGATAATTATGTCAAAATAAAATTAAGTCAAATGTCACGGAATGAATCGTTCACAAGGTCCATGCTCATGTCTTGAAATATTCACAGGAGATGAGGTCAGAATTCATGTCATGGCGTATACATAAGATGATCAGGTCGAAATTCATGTCATGGAGTATTCATAGGATAATGAGGTCAAAATTCATGTCATGGAGTATTCATAGGATGATCAAGTCATAGTTCATGTCATGGAATAATCATAGGATAATGAGGTCAAAATATTACAATTAATATTTTCAAATGAGCCGCCCGTTTGTCACAAATTAAATAAATACAATAAATATATATCTATAAATATATATCTGCATTGAATTTCCGCAATCCAAAACGGTATAACTAATTACAGTTGCAAAAGCTGAACAAAATACGGTACCTGACCTTCTTCGATGTTATGTGTTAGGAGGCAAACGGGCGAATGACGCAATTTCTAAACCTTTCCCCACCCGCGGTTTCTTTTCCACGGGGACGTCAGGTGGCGATTAACAAACACCTATGACGCTGTTGTTAGAGACCTTTCAATGTTTAAACCACGAAATATTGTGACGCCAAAACATTAATTACACCCGGACATCCTCAACCATGTATGACTAATGCTCACCAACTTACTACCGTACGATGTGCAACAAACCATGTTTGAGCACCAATTTATGTGTTCCTCGCTGAATTATCAAATTTAAAATATTTTCTTTTAAATATTCACAATTAAGCGAAAACATTAAAACAAAAATTACGGAAATCCTTTTATTCTATGTTTGGCGACATTTTACAAAACTTGTGCAAAAGTGTGTGTGCAAGTGTGTGCGTGTGTATAGAAGCCGAAGAACATAAGCTGTACATATTCCTCAAATAATAAATTTAAGCATGTTCCTCAATTATTACACCCACCAAACAATACCCCAAACCAACACCACATTATTACCCACACACCACCTTACATTTATACCCCTGACTCAGTATGACCGACTCGTATTTATAATACAGAGATTTCTTTCTTTACCTTGTTTTTTGCCTAGATTAAAAAAAAAATTAAAGTTTCAGATCACCAAGCGGTGCACTCAAGTGTAACAGGTATTTGATAAACAGAGCCATTATGGGCTCCCTATGAGCAAGAAATGGTCTGTATGTATGTATAAACCTGCAGTGCCATTCTCTGCTCGCCAAATCCTGTAAACCCTTATTGATAGTTTCCAATTTTTCCTTCGAACAAACAAATTCCCTGGGTCTCGGTATTAAAGATGAAAATTTCAAAATTGCTTTTAGATTTATCTTGTGATACTGGTAAATAAGGGCCTTGTAGTGAGATAAAATATCCTTCACCATGTGAGACCAGATATTGTTTGTACCTACTTGAAACAATATAATATGAAAATTTTCCACTGTGACCTGGCCAGTGTGAATTTTAAACCCTATATCGGAAATCCGAGATCCTTTGCAAACCTGCATACATGTATATCCCACATCCACAATTTTACATATGGAGTCGGAAATGATCGTAGTATTCACTTCATCTGCAACAAACAAAATCATATTAAGATACCGCAGCCCCATCTGTCCGAACTCATACACTGCCGTCAAGTTAGCCCAAGTTTACATATTCATGATATTTTGTTTTACCATGTCTGCTAAACGCAAATTATCTGACATGGAATAATCTATGTAGTTTTTGTTTACCTCACTCTTCCAGCCACCTTGCAACTGTATTAATTCTGCGGGTACCTAACACTGGAAAGCCAGTGTGCGCCACCCCGCCTAAATGAAGGACTTGTAAAATTTTCTGGAATTTCGCCCACGCTCGCCAAACATGCTCCAAGCGCTTTTATCCAATAATTATAGTTCCAGAATTTGGCGTTTGGTCCTTCAGTGAATGCAAATGCGGGAGTAGCCGGTCCATTCCTGGCCCTTTTGAACAACTTATTAATATGTAAAACCGGACATAACGGGCTATCTGGTGGCAATTCGAGTTGCCTTTGTCCGAACTGATTGGTTTTTGGCCATTTCATTATGACCCGGTACCTGTTCCCCTCAAAGATAAAATCTCCGCGCTTCAGCACTTTTGAATCCCTTCCAAGCAACGATGATTCCGGTATCAAATTTGATTTTCTCAACATAAGGGAAAAAACACCAAGAAACTACACCATAAAGCCAAGTTCTTTTTCACGGAAAGATCCAGCCTGCCATAGATTCGTTATAAAATATCAGGAGTCATCGGACTGGCCTGTTTGGGGGTATGCTGTTTTTGTTGTTCAATACCTTTCAATAATAATTGAAACCCAAACCACTGATACGGATTAACATCATAACCGTTTGCTTTCTGCAGCATAACCACCCCACTAACATAATTTTATCGCTTGTACCGATTTAAATGATCTGCTCAAAAACTGTACATAAAGCCTTTATGTCTGTTCTACCACTGGGAAGGCTGAAAAATTAAAATATATACAGAAAGAAAAGAAAGCTCTCCACTGAGAAAGCACTCCATTCTTTGTTTTCCCCCGTGCCAATCCCATAGCTTGACTATAGTGTGTTTGTTTCTTCAACTGTTTGAACTGAACTGCAACAAACGCAAAATCTTATTGAAACATCATCTTCAATGACTTCCAAAAATTTGAAAACCTAAGTAACTCTTTACCAATCATCCTTCTCTTACGCTTCTGTGTGAACGGTATTTGTTTAAATTCCCTTCTGACGCTGCCCCAATATTCAATCTCGAAAGCAAGTCCGGAATCCCGTTTCTAGAACCCTCTATGTAAACCGCCTTCAACTCAAATTCAAACAACGCTGCTATGAACGTAATTTCTCTCACGCACGCTAACATAAAATGACCAGATGCCCTACCAGAGTTCACAACCTGTACTGAAGCTAGATTGTCACAGTTTATTACAATTTTCTGCCCTTTTAAACTGCTGCACCATAACGTTAAGGTGAGCATGACTGCATACAATTCCATACCATTTATATGACCTGCCATTTTCAGCAGATCCTCTGTCACTCTAAAACGCCAGTATTCCAGCTTGCCAAAAGCTATGCCCCCTAACCCTTACAAGCAAGCATCCGTTGCAATAATTTGATCTGGTTCTGACCAGTCATTTGGCATCATTGAAATGCCGTTATACAAAGGTAGGAAATTCTCCCACCAGCACAAATCCTTTAAAGATTCTATACCTAGATCAATGGGACGGTCCCTTTTCTGCACTTCCCTAATTTTCTCAAGCATCCTGCTTATAAACAACCGGCCCGGTCTGACGCATTTGGCAATAAATTACAGTTTCCTCACCAACGTTTCTATCTCCCACCTAGTTGCCTTACCTTTCCTCTTCCAATCTACTACTAATTCCAGTGCTTGCTGTTCTTTGGCCGAAGGGATTTCAAGTTGCATTTCAAGTTTCAAGAACAATAAACAGCCTCTCCCTTCTGCTTAACCAGATGGACCAGATCAACTACCGATGGATAAGTAAGTTATGAAGTTTCCCCCAAATAGGATTGCTTGGGTTTCCCATCATTTACTGATCTACCCGGAGGAAAGCTCAAATCTACCACTATTCTTCTTTCCGTACTATCACTCTTGGGAACTGACAATAAAGGAGATGTAACTATTGGAAACACAAATTGGCTTTTCTTCAAGGGTCCAAGAATTGCTCCATAGATCTGCTATTTATCAATATAATTAGAAACATCCTTTGAATGTAATGTCGCACTTCTATGATTAGCACCTGAAGATAATGGCGCTATGTCTAACTCATGGCTCACTGGCCAACCAAATTCAATCAAATCACAGACTATATTATCCACATATTCCTGCAATAACGACCTTTACAATGTCTCATTAATTATTGTGTCTACCGGAATTCTACATCCCGCAAAATTTGGCAAACCAGAACCATTAATCACCTGAAGTGCCCGAGCCCATTTTCAAAATGGTCTGCTCTGTGTTCTCAGAAATTCGTGAGCTATCGAAACTATCCAGGAAACCTTTATAACTTCCTCTAGACTACCAGTACATTCGCTGAACTGTACCGAAGTTGCAACATTCTCCTGTGAATCAGGAGCAACTGTCTCAAAATACTCTATCAGTGTCTCCTGTACATCAGGAACCTCTGCATACCCCGAGTTAGAGAGTACATAGTTTACATTCTTTTCTACATCAGAAACACGATCCAGATCAGATCGCTGACAAACGAACAAGCTTTCCTGTACCCAAGGAAATACTACTTGCTCAAAATCAGACTGCACATAGTCTGGACCTGTTTCCCCTTTATCGTGAAATACGTCAAGTTGTACATTTGTACATTTTTTCTGCCAATCTATATTCACATCCGAACAAACTAACATCTTCATCCCCGTCCGTGTGTTTTTACCTGTCAGTTTTTGTCATTTACTCTGGCATTGCTCGCTATTCTGAGCGTGATAGGCAATCTCCTTATGTTTCATTAAACATTTTGCACAAATATGTTGCACGGTACATTTTTTTGCCTTGTACATACGCCTGATGGCTTTCCTGCTTATCACACTTTCCTGTTTGGAAATCTTTACAAAAGAATACCCTGGGCTCTCTTGCCAAACTGCTTCCTTTTGCATCTCTATTGAAAGATTGGTCTGCCCTACCTGCCCAATCTTTCTTTCCCAGTTCAATAGCTCGAAGCTTTGCTGCATGCATTTCTAAAATGCCTATCCACTCATAACTACCCTCAAGATAAACTGCTCTTTTCAGATGCTCTAATCTGCACTCCTTTTCCTATGAACTGATCCAATCTGACGTTACAATTTCCAATTCCCCGGCTACCAACATGCGCATGTCAAAATCTTTATAATCTATGCTTTTACTCACAAACTCGAAAAGCAGCATACTATGGGGCCAAACCTGCGGACTCCTTACAATATCTGAAGATTTTTTGAGTATGCCAGATTTCTTACCCCTTTTTCTTGTTTCCTCTGACGGGTGTTCTTCGTCATCTGACGAATCAGTCTCCTCATAGCACAACGGTCTTTTTGGCCGCTCTAACACTCGCGTCGACATCTCTCTGCAAGTCCCTCATTTCCCTTAAATTACTAAGAGTAAATTCATCAGCCTTTTTAACTCTAGCATCCATATTACCACAGCTCTCGCTGCTCTCTAATTCAGTTAACTCTTGCTTCATTTTGTTTTCTATCTGCAGCCTCAAAGCTGTTTTCTTTCTTTTTTTAAGCAAATTCTGTTTCTTGTTTCTCAACAATTCCAATTCATTCTGTAATTTCGACTCACTTTCCGAGTCCCCCTAGCTATCTATCTCCTCATTGGAATCTGCTATTTCTAACTGCTCTGTTTCTACTTTCTGTGTCTTACTTTCTTCATTATTCCCTTTGTCAGTATCTTATTTGTTTTTCTCAGAACTCCCTCTTCCGTCTCCAAGGGCCATAATGACTTTCAACTTACTCTAAAGAAACTAGTGCGTCACAACAATCACACAATTATTACAAGTAATATATAGCAATGAGCCGCCCGTTTGCAACAAATTAAATAAATACAATAAATATATACCTATAAATATATATCTACTTTGAGTTTGCGTAATCTAAAACGGTATAACGATAATTCCAGTTGCAAAAGCTGAACAAAATACGGTACCTGACCTTCTTCGATGTTTAGTGTTAGGAGGCGAACGGGCGAATGACGCAACTTCTAAACCTTTCCCCACCCGCGGTTTCTTTTCCGCGGGGACGTCAGGTGGGGATTAACAAACACCTATGACGCTGTTGTTAGGGACCTTTCAATGTTTAAACCACGAAATATTGTGACGCCAAAACATTAATTACACCCGGACATCCTAAACCATGTATGAGTAATGCTCACCAACGTACTACCGTACGATGTGCAATAAACCATGTTTGAGCACCAACGTATGTGTTCCTCGCTAATTTATCAAATTTAAAATATTTTATTTTAAATATTCACAATCACCGCGTCTTCAGTGCCATCATTAGTCCTATCACCTTCGTATTTTTCGTCATCATCATTATCTGGTCGTACAAATCATCGCATCGTCATTTTATTATTTGCATCATCATTATCATTATCATTATCATCAATATTATTATCATCATCTTATGGTCGAATATATTTGCATCGTTACCAATGCCAATTTTTCAGCATCGTCAAAGTCAATAAGATTCTCCTGCAGGAAGGGTTTAATGTTTGCGCTAGACTTTCATTATGAATGATTTTAAAAAAGTTGTTATTCGGACAAAGTGTTATTCCTATATCACAGATTTGCGCCTGACATTATTTTTTTTTTTTTACCTTAACCTCATTCCCAAAGCTGTACAATCCACAACCGATGTCCTATTATCGTTCAGTTGCGGGCTTCCGGGGAAGGCTTCCATTAATTGCATGGAGATTTTCATCACCATCACCATCACCATCTTCATTTATCTACTCTTCCATATCATATTGATTAAGTCAGTACTTGGTCATCATCATCACCACCCTCATCTCCTTAATCACATTAATTATCACAGACGAAGCAGTATCATCATTATACCCGCCATGATAATTTTTTTATTTATTTTGTACTTGTTTAGGCAAGTGGACCGGTCTGGTGACCACAACAAGGATCACCCACGCCACTCCAGCCGCGACGTATACTTATAGTGCTGATAGAGACTGGGAGAGCAGTACCCCGGACGACCGCTGTAAGGACATCGCCAGACAGCTCGTGGAAGACGAATACAATAAAGATATCAGGGTGAGGCGCCAGAGGGCACGACAATAATATCCCTATATGGAGTGCCTAATTCTTACTCCTGATTTTTTTAATTTACCATGATATTATCTATATTCGTTAATAATATGCTTTCATATAAAAAGATTAGTGTATCATTCAAGCTTGAGTATAGACACAATAAATACAATGTCTATTTTAACTATACTGTGTCGGTTTAGGAAAATGTCAACTTTCGATCGCATGATAAAAATGTCCATATATTCACCCATCAATAAATAACTTTGAGGGTAAGGTGTAATAAATAAATAAAAAAATTAACATTAAATTCTTTTTTTTTTCTAATTATAAATTAAGAGTTACTTTAAAGTGCACAGACAAGTTTTCTCTAAAAACCTCAAGTGACTTAAAACTTTTACTCAGCCCTGCAGTGGCTTTGTAACTTCTGTACCACCCCATCACTATTTCTCTCCCTTGGATGCACAATGTTGCGATTGTTCCTATGAAGGTTATTTATTGTTTTTAGGTACTTCTTGGTGGAGGACGGCGAGTGTTTCAGCCTAACACCACCAATGACGGCGAGTACAGCACTGAGAAAGGTGAACGAACAGACGGCAGGAACTTAATTCAGGTACCACATTGTCTCATTGTAGAAGGCATAACAAAGCAAAATCGAATATCGGCATTAAAATAAATGTCAAAAGGAAAGTTTTCAGTGGTCATCGGTCGATATTTCATTTCCTCTGACAGAATGAAAAGCAATTACAGTGTTATTATTGACCTCATTCAGTTATTTTGTAGAACTTTGCATGTACGTGTTAGGGCTTTCAGATAATCTGGCACAAGCGTATATGATGCTTGAAATCCCTTTTGCTGCTCCGTTGTTGATGTCCGAACGTCCCATCGAGCGTTTGAAATTCAGGCTGTGGGACCGAGGGAATCAAACCTGGCTCTTGCATCAGTCACTTATAATTGCTACCTAAAAAAAGTCAGATTTTCGCTGGCAACTTACAATTGACCGTTAAATAGTAGTATAGCACAATATTTTACAATATTATGACACGCTAATGAATTGATATATTAATGATTTAATTTATCCATCAAACTTTGACACGTGTACGTGTAGGATGACAAATAGATGGGAGAATCGGCAGTATATCTTGTAAAGTGTGACAGATTAAAGTTTGATATGATGAAAAGAATCATCTTCAGGGGAAAGGCACGTTTTCCTGTGGAAAAGGAAAACTAGAATAACGCATTTCTGTTTAAATGGTGATAATAATTACGATTCCGAATACGAATGTACTTTATTATAATTATTATTAATGTGTTCCGAAGATTCTGACCGGACTCATATCATGCTACAAATACCAGTGAGAAACCTCTAAAATCATAGATATGTAGATTTTCTTTATTTTGAGGTACAGCATTATTTTTGCATATCGTTTGACTGAAGTCACTTCGCTATTCTTTCAAGCCTATACAAAGGCGTGCCAGAAAAAAGTAAAACGAGTGACTAAACAGATACAGGATTTATTTTTTATTTCTATAATTTCTTTAACAATCATCGTGTTAGTATGGGCCTTGTTTGCTGGTAAAATGCGTGGTTGACAATCCACAGAAGTACAGAGAGAACTCCCCCCCCCCCCCCCCCCAACTCCCCACCGACCCTAGTTATGAAAAATTGAACAAAATCCCTTTCCCGGAATATCATCATATTGTTCTTTGATATTTCCATCAAACAAAAAATAATTTTACTTTTGATTTAAACATTCAAAAACAGGCTTACACTTCCGACAATACAATGACACATTCGTCACATGTTAAATCTTAACTTCTCATCGTGTGGTTATTTACGAAAAATATGACTAAACTATCAACCGATTGATGAAATTATCTCGAACCTTGTTTAACACAAGGTCACGTGACCGTCCTCTGATATTTTACTTCCTGCAGGATTGGATGCTGGACAAGAAGAACCGAGGTGTGACCGAGAACAAATACAAATATGTCGAGAAGCTGTCCGACTTCAATGAAGCCGACCCGAAAGAGGTGGACTACCTCATGGGCAAGTGTATTTAAGCAATATTTATAATTCGGTCAGTTTACACGTCTTCCCGCTACCAGGACTACTCTGGGTTCTACGCTACGCTTTCAAGGACCTTGCTTGAGTGATCCGCTGTGGTGTCGATTTCATGAATAATGAAGAAGTTGTTTTTTTTATCGAAAGCTTAGCATTACAAAAAAATCATCGGAAGTCTGACCAATAAAATGAGGCCTAGTTAAGCTGTCCCATTTGTGGTGCACATATTCTTTTAGAGACAGCGTCAGTACAATATTGTTTGTGTTTTGTTTACATTGGTTTAGTTTGATTCATTGACAGTTGTTATTCGGAGCAGGCTTGTTTATTTATTAAATAATAAACGCCAGGGAAGCTCTATAAAGCAAAGTATCTGAAAGCGTAGTGACCAGTGCCGAAGGTGTAAGATGATTGATAATTGATGGTGTATGATAAAACACATCAAGGGAAGCTCCTCAGCCGAAAAAAAAAATCTTCCATTATGTTTCATCCCCTTGTTCTGTACACACACAGGATGGGGATTCAGAGTGGTAACCTGTTCCGGAAAATCACACAATATATTTGTTTATTTCCACAAATCAACCGCGTCAATGGGATTTGTTTATTATTATTTTTATTATTATTATTATTAGTAGTAGTAGTAGTAGTAGTTTAAGTGTTTTCTTTATTTTCTATTATTATTTTTCCTTTTTATTTTAATTATGATTAATATTTAATATAGCATTGTAAAATGTTTCCAATATAACTGACTGGGGATAATTCACATCTAAGCAGCGTGTGTTCAATATTCTCATACAACAAATGTGCTCTGTTCACAGCCATATCTTTCTTAGTCAATGGTCTTACTTTTGATGTGTTTTATATAAAATATTCAGGTCTGTTTGAGCCGAGTCACATGCAATATGAAGCTGACCGTGCCGAGGATCCATGGGGAGAGCCGTCTCTGGCCGAGATGGTGGAGAAAGCCATCCACATCTTAAAACGCAACGAAGACGGATTCTTCCTACAAGTAGAAGGTACGAATTGTCACTATACCCCGTGAACAGCACCTACTGAAATCCACGGACTGATGATGCCGGGCGCCACGTTTTGTAGCGATCAGTATGCTATTTCCGGGGCGTTCCTTTTCGTTTTCTCGCGATTTCATGTGCGATCCTTCGCGTTTTAATCGAACTGCACCGAAGTGTTCCTCTGCCTCGTGATGCATGTTTTGTGTTTCATTTCCCGCCTTTCCGTTTCTATGAGTTATGTTGCGTTTTGCTGCGATGACCTGCGATAATACGGAAATATTGCGCGCAAGTCCAAAATATTTTGAGACATCGCGTCTCTTTGCGACAGGGGCTTCAATACAGGAATGGTTAGGGGAGGTGGATGAGGTTAGGTTGGGGGGGGGGGGGGGGGGATAAATACCTATTTTTCATCAATTGGGGATGGTCTTTGTTATCAAACATCCCCATTCCCACCCACCTAAAATTCAGATATATAATTAGAATTATAAACTTAGGTTCCATTTTTGAGTTAACTGTATCGTTAAATGTTATTGTAAGTCTAAATATGGTTTAGAATAAACATAATCCCATTTAAAAACCTTATTCTTAAATGTCATACATTTAAAATGTGTCAAACAGACAATTGAAGTCAGTATACTGTGAGAAAGCTTACATCAATCAGCGTGGCATTCTCCACACAGAGGATTTATCTATGAATATCAAGGCCAATGCCATGTATTCTGAAAACTGTATTCACAATACTTTGTTCTGTCCACGTTTATTTCATATATTTATTTCATATATATTTCATATGGATAGGTGGTTTTATTAACTTCTTGTTTGTACAACTGAAGCCGTTTTCACACTGACAGCAGGCCGAATACTTTTTTTCCCGATACCGAATTCCACATAGGGTATTCCCTAAACTTCGTGTTCATGCAGCTCCAGCACCACAACGTATATTCAGTTTCATACTTGACAATGTGTTCGATTCATTTCACCAATGTGCAGATTAGCAAATGCGGCTTGATATTTAATTCTATTTGCAGTTTAACGAATTTGCGTAGATATTCTTGCTATTTTGTATGGTGGAAACGGTCATCTGGCATTCAAGTATCACGTTTTCACACTTCACTGATGCGAATACCCTATTTATGAATTTGGTATGGAAACGGTCTCCCCGTGTCGTCACACCGATGCGGATCAAAGCGCGAATTATTACAGGTGTAGTGCGCAAGAAACATGGTTTTGGAGCTGTCAATTGAAATACTAAAGGTACTGGGGGGGGGGGGGGGCGATTGAAGAATCTGCTTTCATACACCATTGGATACAAGGACGCCCTATTGACTCTTTTAGTAAACCGGCATATATACCCGTTCTTGCGCTTGGACATGTTTGGTGAGGGGTATTCAACGGGCACAGCTAGCCATGACAACATGACACTCAGGCCTTCGGAAATAAACTGATAGGGCCTTGAGTCATAATGGCAGTCACAACAGAACGCCAATTCTAAGGGTCGGATCAAAATATTTCCTGTCTGGTATTATTTGGCATCACAGGCTTATAGAGTCGTATTATTTGTGCCTTATATCGAAGAAAAAATGTTGTTACACAAAAATAATTACATTTATTACCTCCTTTTATGACTGTGGCACCGATTCACGTGAAGCGGTGCTTCTAGTTCAAAACTAAAGCTGTCATGGCGCGGTCGTGTATGTAAACTTGGAAGTCGGAGGCCGGAAGCCGGAAACCAAGGAATTGTTTTATAAATAAAGCAGTTTAAAGCATATACAAAATGCTAACGCTTCAATACGATTTTGTTTTTTCCCCGATAGAATAAGATCTTTATTATCATTTTGTTAAGAATAATTGTGATCCATTCTTTAATCTGATCGTTATGGACGATTTTGTGCTCGGAAGCCATCTCGGAAGTCAGTCAGATGTGCTGGGCCCATGGGATGTGATCCAATGTGTATAACACGGAAGTCACAGAGACGTACTGGTTAACTTGTGGTCAGTTAAGAGCCACAGCCCAAATGCAGTTTCATTATAATTATAGTTGCATGCATATACTGAAATTGCTTATGCATGATTCTGTTTTTAATGAGTGTATAATACAATACATGAGACATAATTGGAAAACTATAAGTTCTTAATATTTTTATTTGTAAATTTCAAATATATATATATATATTAATATATATATATATATATGTGTGGGTGTATTTTCACGTAATATATTTCACCCCATCTAGAGCCATCTTTTTGTTAAATTTATTCATATTTACATGGGAAGGGATTAATTTTTAAAATATGCAATGTAAAGATGACATTTTGAGGCACCTTAAACAAAAGATTATGAGGCTTTCTTTCCGCAACTGTTCTCCTATATGTTTTTGAACAATATATTCAAACTTTAGGTTGTTGGGCTTTAATATTCATATTTCTATAAAATTACGGTATAAACTGGAAAGTCCAAATATTCAAAAGGCCTTAAAATGTTGATGTCAATGATGAAATGCGCGTCTATACATTTATAACTTGCAAAATGTCACTATTTAAATGTAGTACTCGTTGTAAAATGATTGATATGTTGAAGTCTTGTGACAATCTTTGCATTTTATCAACTTTCGTTATCTGTAAGCGCACAGGCTCGGACAGCAGAGCACAGTGCGCGAGTCTGAGTATCAGCTGAGGAGGCGTGAGAATTTTCACGAGCGATTCCATCCCGAGCTGAGCTCTGTGGGGAGACCGTGCATGACTCACACGGTAATGCGATTGGGGGGGGGGGGGGGGGGGGGAGGGAGAAAAGTGTGATAACGGAAAGACTTCCTCTTTCAATATCCTAGTATATATTTGGATGCTCACTCAGTGGAGTAAATCACCAGTTTATGAATTGGAAAATAATCAATATAATAATGAAATTGCTAGAGAATATAAAATTAATTTGAAAAAGAAATGAAAATTGATTACGAATAAATGGGAAAAGAACTCGATAAAATGTAAGATATTTCGTCTGAACCGGCTTGCGCCCTCTATGGATGCACCACTGAATAATAAATATGGTATAATAAACCCATATACGGCATTAAAAATACAGTTATAAATTACGATGTTATTCAAAATAAAAACAGTAATATATTTTCCATACGTTGAACAAATATGAAAATTCAATATATCCCAGTAGGTCATAACTCGAACAAACATACATGTATCATATACAAAACGAAATGTCTTTCAATATGTAATAGTTCTACGATGTTTAAAAAAATGTAAAATTTATCTTAGAAAAGGGATACAACAGTCCAGAAAATATATAAAATACTAATGCATGTGTGATTATAAAATCGGATCGATTTGTATATTTATAAGCAAATAATTTTTTTTTTTAAACTAAAATTAATTCTTTTTTAAGTTTTAAACTCTTTCTTTCAAACTTTTTCAAGCTTTATCTATAAAAAAAAATCACTCCTGATGTTTCAACATCACACTTCAACTTCAAATAAATGGATATTTAAAAATGATAATATTTTAAAGTATATTTGCAACTGATTTCACTCTCAAACGTTATAATATGTGTATGATAAGGGCATCTAAACAGAATGTTCTCCCTTCAACTTCGGATTACTGTACGATTACAAGGATCTCGATAAGAAATTACAATTTTGTTTACAGAGATGATCGTTGAATGTAATCTTTGATAAATTACCATATAGAATCTTTATCGAAACGTAAGACATTTGGGGCTTCAAGTAAAAGTCTGTCTAGAGGTGACCTGGTGTCTTAAAGATGCTACGGGATATAGGCATTTTTATTGAACCTGTTACTCATCTATGTGAGTCATTCCTTGAAATTCCACATAAAAATTATGATACCATGCAATAATGGAACCAAACCGTTTTGATAAATCAGGTTGGATATTACCGTTAAGATAAATATTTCAATAACAAATATTAATTATTCCCATTCTACTTTATATATATATATATATATATATATATATATATATATATATATATATATATATATATATATATATATATATAAAGAACAAATGTTTGTGTCCTGTGGTTTTGAAAATTTTCAGAATATTAATTTGATGAATATTGTGTCTAACAGCATAAAACAATTTCCATTATATATTGAATCGTTCTGCAAAAATAGAAACTATTGTTTTTTTTATATAATTGTAAAATGTTACAATCGGCATCATATCTATTTACACATGCATTGTGTATTTTTGTCTGTCAAGGTATTGTAAATGTTTGTGTTTAACTTTTAATTTTGCAGGATACGTCTGATGAAATCATTATCAAACAAATTATTGTAATTTTATTCCATATACAGCAAGAACATATAGGGGAAAAAATCACATTGTGATTTAATATATTTATATATATATATATATATATATATATATATGTATATATATATATCAATGTGAGCAACCTGACCATGAAATGTAAAATATAATTTGGCATAAATAGTATTACATAATAGATAAGAGTTTAAGAGATTCATAATCCTGATGAAATTTGTTAGTCAATGGAAGAGGAAAAGGTGTTTTTCAATTTATACATGAAAAATAAAATATTTGTTCGAAACAACCTTGTAAAAATGTTTACTGGACGTTTTGTGGTTCTGTCAAATTTTCTGTTGAAGTCTCTATGATATTATCAGGGTAATTTTTATAGGGGCACTTTTGTAACATGAATAAAAAATTATGAAAACCTTTATTTTTTTCAAGTTTCCACCAACATAAAATACGGTAACAGCGTAAAATTTTGATGAGTTAATATAATCTTGTTTTACAAAATGAAATATGAATATCAATATAATATATTTAAAAAAGAACAGCATCATAAATGTTACAAAACAGACTGAGTTTATGAAAAATATTTCATATTGAAGAAATTGAAAATGCTTGACACGTTTGGTGACGATATGATGACTGGTGCATTAGCCATTACTGGCTACCGAGTTTTACACGTTTGGACCATAACGGGCATTTCCGAGCAAAAAGGTCTATAACTTCGGATGGATAACTTTGATTTTTTACATAATGATAGAAAAGACCTTATTCTATCAATAAAAAGAAAATGGTACTTTCCATTGATGTAGTAGCATTTTAATTATGCTTCGATCATTGCTTTATTTTAAAAAATCCTTGCTTCCGACTTCGGACTTCCGAGTTTTACACATAGCCGTTTGGGAATACACTACCGGAAGTTATGGTTCTCACGCTGACAGACGTGGAGACGAGTTTTTCGAGTAAAACCATCCTCGGTATTAAAAACTGCTGCAACCGTAGATGTAATGATTATTATTTTCCCCAACAGAATAACGTCACTTTTTGTCTTAACTCAGGAAAATGACAGTTCGAGAAGTAGATGAAAATGAAAAAGTAGTGTCAGAAATGGCGTGCACATCTGCACATACTAGAATTGATGCGATCCCAATAGCTTGTACTGTCACCCCATTGTCTTCAGTTCATCTAAAATCGACGTTTGGGGTGACAAGCTGTCGCTTCGGGCACAGCTTGATATATTGGCGTATTTTTTGATAGATGGCGATGTTTCAGACAATGTCAAATCCCATAAGGCTTATGGTAAAATATGTAAAATGACCCCCCCCCCCCCGCCCCCACTCTTAAGACTCTGTTCGGCTTCGTTCTTATGGCATTTAAGACCACAAGCATTCTAGAGGCGTGTCCACAATGGACTTGTCTAAAGCCTGTATCTCACTGGGCTGCGACAGCTTTGCGGATGCATTCGCGAGAGAGTCTCAAAAGTGTATTAGAACATTCGCGGCGATTCTCAATTTCCTCGCGTGATTAGCAAAGTGTCGCTAATTTGTCGCACAAATTTTGAACATGTTAAAAAAATTCGCAAAACAAAATTTCTCGCAAAATAGTCGCAGAGGCGTCACTGGTGTCTCAAACCCGTCTCAAACATTTTGCGAACTATTCTCAAGTCAGTTTCCGCGATTCAGGAAGTGCAAGAACTGCGAGACAACTTTGAGTGGGGTTTGCGACCTATGCAACTACATTGCGAATATTTGGAGATAAAAATGAGAATTTGACATTCTGGTCGCTAATTGTCGTGCGAATATTTCACAAATGTCGTGCGAATGTCTTGTGAACATCGCACGACATTCGCACGACGGGTATACGAACTCCAGCCGAATTTTGGGCCAACCACTCGTACGATGTTCGCAAACATGTCGTAAGTACGATTCGGTGTGATTGCAAGTGAAAATTGTCGCTTATTCGCGTAAGTTCTCGCAATTGTCATGTCACCAACTAGTCGCAAGCTGTAGCAGCCAAGTGAGATACTACCTTTATACTCCAGTTGAGCGCCGGTAATTAAATAGATATGGCGGCGGGAAACTGGGCGTGATAACCACTTGTCCATCAGAGAAAACGAAGCTTTAGTTACTATTTGATTCAGGATGAAACTTTTATTAAGGATAACAAGTCTGTATGATGAATTATTCCTTTTAAGCACTGATTTTTATTAGATCTGACGTTTTTGCTTTCCATGTCAGACACACAAATTGTTCAACGGATTCGCCACACCCGTTTTTCCTTAGAATTTTATTTTTTAAGCATACGCATGTTTAATGTGTCAAATATTGTTTATTGACAGGCGGCCGAATTGACCACGGCCACCACGCCACGAACGCTTACAGGTCACTCATGGACACCATTGCGTTTTCAAATGCTGTCCAGAAGGCTGTAGACCTGACCAGTGACGAGGATACGCTGATTGTGGTCACTGCTGACCACTCACACGTGTTCACCATGGCTGGTTATCCTTACTGGAACGAACATATACTCGGTAAGGCTTTATATACACTCGTTTCTTTAAACATTTCTTAATTTTGTGTCATATCTGTCTTCCACTAAAGGGGCCTAATAACCTATCTGACCTTTACAAAATAAAGTTAATCCCTTAGAGCTTTTATAAAAAAATAGGCAAGAAAACGTGGATATCATCAACATAATCAAAACAAATTCAACAAAGGCGTCAGACGTCAAGTGAAATAATTCAGAGCTTTGCAAATGACGTTTGGCGACAAGTGACCTTTCCTCATCAGTATACATGCAACCTACTTCCCAGGTTACTTGTTTTTTCCTGTTTTTCAACATTGGTGTGTCATACATCCTTCAGGGAGGCAATAGAACTTTCATAACCAGAATTACCCTTAGATAATTATTATATACAGAGAGGAAGTCAGAAATCACATATATTCCTTTCCAAATGGTAGGTGAATGGTCAGCTATAAAGGGGCCCATTACGATTTATGGCATCTAATCAAGCCAGCTAGTCAATTACTTATTCTTTAGAATTTAAGTGATATCCGGCTTTGTCTGCGAACATTTAATGAACTTCAGGTAATTCCTAGTAAGAAAGGTTTTTATAACGCACCTGTGGTGGCTGTATGAGTTCGTAAATCTAAAAGCTGTTAATAAATACAGCAGTCCTGGTAAGAAGAAAAACCACCCAACCTGAGGTGGTTGGTTGCCTATGTGTCAAAGCTTAAAGATCACTAGTTGCAAAGTACCCTTTCCAAAAGGGTTTTTTTCTGACCTGCCGTCAGATGTCCCTGTTTTATCTATTTGGGTTATTTTGGCAGGCCTTCCAAATAAACATGGATACAACAAAAATAAACAACGTGAAATAAGGATAATCTCTTGAACCTTTCCGAAAATCAGTTCAGAAAACGCCAAATTCATGGTACCTTGGTTATTCGTTCGCTTTTATTGACGTGTTCATAACATGGTGTTTTGCAACTTGCGTCTCTCCTGCTTCTGCACATGTGTAACCAATCACCTTAGCTTCCCTGTTTGTCAACATGTTCCATGTTTACTAACAGCTTGTAGATATACAAGCTCCTATATATTCATCACGGAGGCGTTTTATGATGTTCTCTTAGCAGGAATTAACAAAAGTTCATCATATGGGCAGAGAGTTAGCCTGAAATTTAATAAACTTGCAGAAAAAAGTAAGTGAATGCCTGGTTATTATTGTATCAGGTCGGCCTCGTATTTGCCAATACCTCCCGACTTTTTGGCGCGTTAAAAGCCCGTTTCCACTGGTGGACAGAGAAATGTTTACGTGGCAAGTGCCCACAAGAAACTGTTTACTTTTTTTTTTGCTTCGGAGGACTTTACAAAAGAGGATATTCACAAAAGAGGAATGATTCCAAAAATATGAGTTTCATTCGTAAATTAAACAAAAAACCGTCGAAGGCAAGTCCAGCCAAACCATTCGAGTACACAGTCTCATTTCCTCGCATACGATTGTTTAACACCTTGTTATAGCCCTGCGTGTTGGTAAACACCGTCTCTTAACCATAACAAGGCCGCATGACCGGAGGTCCGATTTAGCGGGTGTTTTCACAAGCGGAAACATGCATCGTATATTGGGGCCAAGTTAGTCAGGGCATCTCCTGTTTCGTTTAACATTCGTTTACAGGAGTAAGCAAACGGTTTCAGGGCAATATTTTGGTAGGCACAGATTTATTTTAAGGGGAAAAAGCTATTTTTCGTGTTAACTCAACATGCTGTATAGGTGATTGCATGGGCCCCTTTAATATAAATAATAACAGAATTTCTACCACCTGTATTTTTTTATCATTTTTTTCGCATTATTTTCTCTATTTTTGAGACCTACAAATGAAACAGTCCGGCCGTTAACAGGACACAACCCGTAACCGTCAGACCTGTTCATCCAGGGAGTTCCTTGGCAAATCGTGTTTATATTTATTTATTCGGTCCATATTCTCAAGTTCATTCGTGCATTAGTGACTGCACATCCGTGAGTATCCCTGGATGAAGTTCCTGAAATCGGATCATATGCCTGATATCAATTTCACGAGATTCCATGATTGTGTGAGTGATGTAATGAACAAACGGACACACATACGAACGGGGATGAACGCATAACCTCCTGGCGGACGGAATAACGGAAGCGAATAGTTACTTTAAATTCACATTGTCAAGTACTTTCTTCATCTCAGGCAATCATCAAAATCCTCAGGCCGGTCACTATATGATATTCTTTATTTCAGGTACTCATGCGATTCCTAAGGCCGTCGACAATGTACCGTTCACTATCCTTGGTTACACAAACGGACCTGGTTACTCCTACAACAAAAACCTAACCACGTATCAACGGGATAATCTAACAACCGTGGATACAAGTAAGTTATGCAGGGCTCGAAATTAAAATAATACTTGCCCAAGGCCCGTGAACCTCCCAGAAAATGGTCTTAGGGCAACCAGTAAGGCAAATTAATAAAAAAAAACATGAACCTTTAAATTAAGGCCTGCATCATAATACAAAAGCTAAGCACCAGAATTTCTCAAATTTTGCAGAAAGCAAGAAACTGTGCACAGGGGATTTCTTCCCCAAGGCATCTTTAAAAAAAAATAGAAAAAAAAATTGCGCCCTCTGGTATCCGCCATCTTGAATTCAAATATGTCCCAAACATTATTCATAAATGTATATATATCAGAGGTAAATATAGCAACATGATATGATGATATGATTTAAAGCGGTGTATATCGTCAGCTTTTTTTTCATGAAAATCCTGTACTGACCTTTGAGAGAAAGCTTATGGAACGTTTCTTTTTTTCTCACTGCTGTTCCCCTGCCGCAACTTTTGTAACGTGTCTGTTTCTTATATTCTAGCCGTACAGGATTACAGGCAAGACACGAATGTACCGCTTAAGTCCGAGACTCACGCAGGAGAAGACGTCGCTATTTACGCCAGAGGACCTCTGTCACATCTCTTCCATGGGGCTCACGAACAAAGCTATATTGCGCATGTCACCATGTACGCTTCCTGTGTTGGACCAAACAAAGATCATTGCAAAGAGGGCAAGAAACCAATTCCTTATTGCCCAACCTCGTCAGCAAGTCAACTTCCGGTTAACCTTGTTATCCTTTCGATCATGGCTGCCTTAATTACAAAATTTTCGCGCTAGGCATTATTTCTTTCATTGCATTCCTATCTATGTCGGTGCGGTGTTTGTAAAATGAAAACTAAGTGAAATAGTTTAATAAGAATAAAGCAAGATATGCGAATATGTTACTGAAGATCGGGTCGCAAATGGTATGTAGTTAAGCTCAAAGTTATTCTATAAATATAATCCATTTTTACAAAATCATGGTTCTGATATAATATATACGTCCACATCAAGGCCATCATACGAACTATAACATATGCTTGTCATGGTGGACATATGTTTAGCGACCTCAGCAAGAGAAATGCAGTTTGGGTAAATTGCTAATCGGAATACAACTTACAGATCATGTAGGAATAAGAGAACTAGAATTCCTGTCTGATGGCACTGAAGTATCCAACAGAACGCTTTGCCACGTTTTATCATTTAATGGGAATTGATTCGAATCCCAGATCAAACATGTCAATTTGCTACATAGACTGATCATTTTTTCTTGGAAAACGGCAGGAAACCTTGCTTCAGTTATATCTGAATGATTAACAATCACGCGGTCTGATCCAACATAGTCGCTTCAGTGGCGCATCAGGAGGGGGACTGAACCCTTCCCATCGCTAAAACCACAGTTTACAATTTCATTTCTATTTTTAAGATAAATAAAGATTATAAACTAATCTTCTGTGTATTATTTTCAGTTATAATGAACCTTTTCTATCAGGGATCCCCTTTTAAACAAAGAAAAAGTAAACGTGGTTAGAAATACGCACGTCGATATACCGCTTATGTCTTTTTTATTATTTTTTAAAGAAATATATTTTCCCACGTTTGGTAACGGGCTTAAAAATGTTCTGTCGACATTATATCTTAACCATATCCCCCATCATTCCAGCATGGTATGGTTTAGCTGCTTTAGACCTTGACATCTTGCTTTTGGACCCGTATGATTAAATACTGAATTTGTAAACGAGCCGTCATTAACATTGCCTTATCTTTGAAAAACAAAACACTACTTATGCTTTTTAATTTAAGATAATAATGTCGTCCAGTTAAAATATGTATTGTCTTTATTTTTTATGACTTTAGAAGTAAGCTGTGAAAGTTTACTGACTCATCATTAATAAGGTATATTACAGACTTCGGTTCGGGATGATTCGTATCCGCTGAAATCTTCAGACGTGGGACCTATCTTTAACTTAATTGTCGTCGCCGCTGGTGAAAAGATGAACTAAACGTTACTAGAAACGTGTTCACTCACGATATTTGAAACCCACGTATATTGATACCGACAGCATCATTTTTGGAACATGTACTATTTATTTTAATGTATGTACCAACCTTACATGAATACTTAATAGAAAATAAGCATTTTATTATACTCTCAGATGTATATACATGCCAGAGATCGGATGTTGTTTTAACTTTATGATAGAAACATATTGATTAAATGAAGAAACCGCTAACATGGAAAATTAAATTTAGCTAACAGTTATTCAAACAAAACGCGGATAGTATCCAAATGAAAATGCAGCAAATACAATATCCATTAATGGGGCACTCGTATTCCTTTCGTAATATTCTTAAATGTATCTAAAAGTTTGTATACTGGTGTCTATATATACTTTATGACTGACCCTTCTTTTTAGAATAATATTAAAAGAAAAGATTATATTGTTGGACACTTGTGTTCACTTCTCGTGTGAAGCTCTATTTGATATCATAATGAGATTATTTATATATCGAAGAACGTATAATCCATACTATCTCAGGAGACAGGAGATAGTATCACAAAACCTTATGCAAAATTCAGTCATTTAAAGAAGACTGTCAGAATGAGCTATTTTTTTTCTATTTGCATTGACTTAGATTTTACTGGGAAAAGTTTAAAAAAATAAATATATAAACAACTGTCCAGCCAAATTGTTTATACTTCACAGAAATAATTCCAGAAACAATCTCTAACATGTTTGTTCGAATGGTTCCATTTTGATTACTTTTGGCCGTGTTACAGGATACTGAACTTAATCATTTGGCCAAAGAAGCAATTCAGTATTAAAATACAAAGTTAAATATTTAACAGAAATATTCCCAGAAACGGGGTCCAATTTTTTTATACTTCACAGAAATAATTCCAGAAACAATTTCTCTAATTTTTTTTTTCTCAAATGGTTCAAGTTCAAAGAAATTTGGCCAAGTTACAGGAAATTTAACTTCGTCATTTGGCCACGCAAACATACTAAAATTACAATCTCAGATACGGAAGAAACTGGCATCACCAAGTTTAATGCAAGTGTTACCCTCATGTTTTATGATTAAACCGTCAAGCCTTATTGTTTCATTTTTCGTAAGGATCATCTAAGGGTAGGGTCCTCTCAAATGTGTAAGAAAAGGTTGGGTCCATTGATTATTGGTGGAGTTAAAAAAAGCTGAAACTGGCCATGTGGCCAAGGAAGCCTATATGAAATTGAGGGTTGCAATAGTCTTCTTCATCTGAAGCTGTTGTTTCAAAATTATGTAATAGTGCACAAAATGATTCTTAGGTGGCTTCTGTTCAAGTTTATTTAAATGATTTTTGGCTGAATTATGGGACGTTCATTAATGAAAGGACTCAGCTACTTTGGCAAACAAACTAGTAGATTTATTGTTGTAATAAACTGAGCTCTGTGGGTATACAGGCAAAGCTTTGGCAAACTGCCACCTGTATCAGATTTGGCATGAGGTGAACAGATGCATCCGCCTGAAAATTTGCATGCCAATAGATCTTGGAATGGTTTATCTTGTGTGGATGGCTGGTGGCGCTACCTTCAATCAAGTTCATCTTGCGTCCATCTGTAGATCTGTTTTGGTGAAAATCACAATTATCTTCAATATAACGGCTTAAAATGTTGCATGTCCATCTTGGATAGCTTTAGCATACTCATGACAGTTGGCGCCACCTACAATCATGAGTTCGTAAAATACATTGATGCGTAAATCTCAGGTGTGGTTTGACGTATCAACCTAACAATGTGCATGTAGATGGATGGTGGTGCCACCTACGTTAATCTTTAGTTTCGTCCATCCGGGTGTCTTGTGATACTTAGGCATCTCTGATGCCAATGGTTTGGAAGGCTGTAACGGCAGGAGAGATTGCATGCCTCATTTTATCTATGCCTCTGTGATTTTGCAGATACCTGTAGTCGATTTTCGACTACACATGTTCCATTTTTTTAATCAGGTTCAAATGTTTAGTACTTGCTTTGTACATGTACAAGTAACATATGAACTTGAAAAATTGTCAAATACTTTTCAAATAATGGTCAAGCATGTTATCAAGGAAGCATTACACCTAATGTGTAATCCCGTTGCACAGGTTCGCATTAGGTCTGTAGGCTTTGCTTATTTATGAATCAGTCGCCGAAAAAAATAATT
Organism: Sipunculus nudus; assembly: GCA_026874595.1. Classification (NCBI taxonomy): domain Eukaryota; kingdom Metazoa; phylum Annelida; class Sipuncula; order Golfingiida; family Sipunculidae; genus Sipunculus; species Sipunculus nudus. The sequence goes on from CM049320.1 coordinate 51,787,774, forward strand.
AAGATCATTTTGCTATATGAAGTCCATGTTCTCCAATTTCTGTTAGAAGTCTTTATTTGCTAACTCCGCAAGGCTATATTCTGTAGTATCGGCGTTAGTTTTGTAAGTGTGTCTGTTAGCACTTTTACACGAAAGTCATAACGGATTTTGAAGAAATTTTGTGAAATGCAAAAAATAACATCCCAAAACATTTCGAAGGAACCTTGTTCAATATTATATCTTATTTAAAGCATGTTTAACTATTTTGAGGCAACCATCAATTTGGTGAACCTTTACACACATTTCTCTCGTTTATGTTTATGTATCGTTATATGTACCAAAAAGCAAAGTTTAAACAGGACACCGGTGGTTTACATTTAGCGGGTGTATACACACACACACACACACATATATATATACACATATATATGTATATATATATAATTTCACGGAATAAAAAATTACAAAATATGAATTAAATGACATTAGATGTTTGTCTAAACTTTGTCCATGTGTTTTCCTTGGTAAACTATGTGTCGGGAATATGTTATAGTATTCACATCTGTACAAGTTTACAAAGACTTCCAACAATTAAGTAATATCATAACTAACATAAAGTATAAAAGAGCAAAATATGTTTTTGTTTAATATTTAGCCCTTAAAAGTTATGTTTTGTGAGTAAATTATTTAATGTTAGATTGTAAACTAAGGGCTGACAAAAGTTTGAATGTTCATGACTGGCCATATTTAATATCTCTTTCTCTCTCCCTCAATAATTTTTAAATAAGTAGAGTTCAACGTCTTCTTAAGAGCACATTTAGATGGAGATGACTACTTGATTTGTTACATGTTTTAAGTGACAATTTATATAAATCCAGAAAATTTGTCAATATTCACCTTTTATAACCCTTTGAGCATTGACAAAAGACCTGAAATTTGCAATTCGTGTTCATAGCCTTTATAAAGTCGGTATATATATATATATATATATATATATATATATATATATATATATATATATATATATACGCCGGGATTTTTTGGTCAATAACACTTGTAAATGTTTACGGCAGGGAGCTGCATCCATATTTGTGGGATTATGCACTGATCCAGCCTCTTTGCCACTTTCAAAAGTAAACAGAGCACAGCGGTCGAAACGGTTCGCACGTTGTAGTAACGAGAACACGGGCAGCGGAAACTGGATAGCCTTGCAAGACTTAGTATATTTGGTCAGATGCTCCATAAAGGTTTCCTTTACAAACCGTTGATGTAGAAATAGTAACAGATATGTTTTGCTAGGTGCGTGTACGGAGCGTACGCGAGTCACTTGATTGGCTCAATTGCCTTGGTTAATATTCATGATATAACCGGCCTGGCCGCTTGCTGGAGTAAGGCCTGTTCGCGAGTGAGCGAGAAACTTGACTAAAAGGTGAAAAAAAATGACAATCAGACTCAAACGTTTGATAAATATTGGTGTTTAAGTAACGGACTAGTCATGTGAGGAGATCCTTTATGTCTTATATATATATATATATATATATATATATATATATATATATATATATAAAATGAGACATTCTTTATACGTTAATATACTTTAGAGTCGGAAGTAAAAATACAAATAACTTACCATGTTCAGTCTTAGCGAAGTTAGTCGTTAAGGATGACTGCTTAAGCTCTGCAAATAAATGTCTTTGACCGGGAAACATTTGTTTACATAATAATTTAGAAGTTTTGTTCAACTTACTGATCGATCTTTTTCTAGAATTTATTTGCTTTCACCTACAATACCGGGTAACATGCTAATAATAAGAATACTAAAACCACCTCACTTCCTAAACTGAATGCTTCATTTCATTGACGGAAGTTAGTACTTGCTAGTATTAGGGATGTAAAAATAGCGGACTTAACTGAATCTAAAAAGTACACAAACACTTACATTAATATAGGTATTATCTCGCGTTTTAAGATCGATTGTCCTGTAACATAGCTATAATGTACATGGCACACCAAATGGGGCAGTGTAAAGAAATAGCAGGAAAGGGTACTTGTATATCACCAGGTGTTAAAAAAGGGAAACACAGAGCCGGTAGTGAGGAGACATTACAAATGTTTTATGTATGACAGCGCATAGTTAATTCCATATAGTATATATATATATATATATATATATATATATATATATAAATATATATATATATATATATATATATATATATATATTTACATTTACATAATGTATACTTTCAAAGACAAGTACACCATAAACAAATATAGGTATGTATATATTTGAAAAAAGGCATATAATGATGTTCGTGGCGTTTGGTGGAAAATCATGAAAAGTCAGAGGCTTTGCAGCATCCAAATATTATGCGAGTGCCTTGTAAAATAAAATAATACAGAGTAAACATAATGAATGTCTATTCAATATCTCGTCAACTGTCGTCAATTTTTGTTGGGTGCCATAAAAAATGTTCTACAGTGTTCTACCTCTATCAGCTATACACTCTAAGAAAAAAGGGTTCTTAGGGGTTCCTCTAAGAATCCATATGGTTCTGTCTAGTGTTTCTCGGTGAGAAGGTTCCATCCGGTAATTGAAGGTTCTAGCCTTATCATAACTTATAATAAGGTTCCAGATAGAACCTGTGTTGTCATTGGCATCACGGATGGGAGAATATTCGCAGGTGAGTGAGGGAAGTCAAAGCTGGGACAATTTTATTGACCTTTTATTGTATGTGTGACACATTTCAAATATTTTACAATTCAATACAATATTTAAAAACTGTAATTTTAGTATAGGTTAAACAAGGTATAGAAATATAATATTTCAAGAAGTCTTATTATTAATATAATTCATTTTAAGTAAATAAATATTAATATCTGAATATCGGGGGAGGGAGGGGGGGGGGCGTGTAATTACATTTACTTTTCGCCTCTCGCAAAAATGTGAGGGAAGGATAATTATAATTCGGCTTCAGTGATTGAAATTGAACAAGCCAGACCAGTCTACATAGCATACATTCATGAAATACCCCTGTATAGTGTTAACATTATAACTCCCTCCTTATTCGTTCATTGAAATTGTCCGGGAAATCATTTATCACCCCACAAAATCATACACCAATCCTATTTTGAGCCATGCAAGTAAGTAGGACAGACTGGAGCGTTGATTTGAAAACTATTTACCTGGGGGTTCAACACACATGGGCCTGAGGGACAAAACGAAGTATCTCAATATTTGGTCACGCTTAATTAAACATTCACTGAAGGAGTTCTCTAATTAACTTGGTGTTGAATTGACTATTTATTACCCATTTTATAAGCTAGACGAAAGTCGCCCATCCATTCTTTCTCTTTGCAGAAGCCAGATGCATCTTTTATTCCAGCAAGTGAGCAAATAAAAAGGAAGAACGGATTTTTTATTTGAAAAGGGCTCAAGATTAAAATATGGTTAGTTTTTCAATAGTTATTCCTAAATCATGGAAAGTGTTAAAGTGCACATGAAATATTGTATCACAAAGCAAAAAAATCCAAGATTGATTTGTTTGTATTTGACACATTACAAGGAAGATACAACTATATTTTATAGAATGAGATAAGATTTTTCATTCTTTAAATAATAATAAACGACTGAACCTTGGGGGTACCCTGGTTTATTGCGAAACATGCAAACTAAATTTGCGAATCAGTGCAATGGAAGGCAATAAACATGAAATAACACCAATCAATGACATAATTATCACAAGATAAATATATAACATATGATAATCATCCGACACACATACAGAGTTCCAGGGTGGGAGGGTAGGGTGATCTACAACACCGTTCAATTGTACAACAAAATCGCGCCACCAAATTAGATCCTTCTTCTTCTTCTCCTTGGAGTTTTAATTTATGAAAAGGCCGCTTTGACGAACTTATAGCGTTAAGAATGCGCCGCAGAAAAGTGCGTGCTCCGCGAACGCATTTCGCCGCAAAATTGAGTTTTCCCGCGATACTTTGTAGTTGTTGTTTCGTGACACGTTTCTTTTGTAAGTATTGCTCTACAATATGACGCAAATTAATTAGCTTATCCCGTGGCAGCGAAAGCGCGCAGTCACATGTGTCAATGCGTATTCCAAGAAAATCCAGTGCAGTCGTTGGTGCTATCAGCTTTTCCTCGTTCAAGGGGAACCCTAATACAACAATGAGGCTCTTTAAAGTATTCCAGGCCTTTCCACACTCGTGAAAAGTGTCACCGATAACCAGAAAATCGTCTTGGTATGCGAGGAACGCTCTTGGTTTAATCAGCGACACTGCAGTATCAACAGATTCGTAGGATTGTTTCTCACATATTGGCGCGTAAGAATTCAAACTGTTTTCTCTCGGGAGGCTACAATCGTGGATCAGACGAATACCACCGTCGGCTTTAGGTACACTCCCTAAAGGACTAATAATAGTTGGCTTTCCACTCGTGATTACAAAGTTACCTAAATAAATCTCTCTAATAATGAGCTTTTCACACTGATCCCTAACCCGAATATCTGTTGCAGACTTATGATTCCTGAATTTCGCGTTCACTATTTTAGCATCCTTATCTATTATGTGAAACCCCTGCTCAATTCCGGTCAAAAGAAAGTCTCTGTCTGAATCATTTCTCAACTCTTGTTTCCACACTTTTATATCAAGCGTTGATTTCCCTGTCGTTTCATCCGCATTGGGTCAACACTGCACATTGCCACTAGGTGGCGCTGGTGCCATTCGAGCAGATGAGGGGGAGGGGGCTAAGTGAGCCGTTCGGGTGTGAGCCTGCTGGCAACCTTGAGCATTACACACATGCCTGTATTTACAGGAATCTCCATACCAACATCCCCATTCACTGTTATATAACCTACAGATTTCTCTGTTACCTTCTGCTCTCTTAAATGTCGGTCTACTCCTGACGCTGTTAAGCTGCGCGTGCTCAGACTTCCGCACCAGATGTACCTTAAACAGATGAGGTGCATCAGTACCTCACCTAAATTTATACCGGCCCTGCATATGCCTATATTCCTTATCAAAATGCAGCACTGAGACCCGCTCATATTTCCTAAAAAGCTCAAAGACTTTAACTGTATATGACAAATAGTCTTTGATCAATTTCTCGTTTAACTCTCCATTTACAATCACCAAATTCATGATTCTCGAATTTGCTAAACACCAATCTTCAATGGAGAGATATTCTAGCTTTGGTTTACGCGTTGTGCCTCTCATTAACAGTTGAGTGCCATTACATTCATTTAATACCTGATCTTCAAACACAGGTGGAACTAAGCTGACGTAGTCAACTAAGTCTTGTGCATGTTCGGTCTTAGACGGTTTTCTTCTACGCCCCATATTAAATTTACTTTCAGCGATATTATTTATTTAGACTTCAAAATGAAATAGGTGCAAAGTCCCGCACGAGGCGCAGGTCATAAACCAACTGACCCTCTGTTATTGAAATGCACACGGCACGGGTTCACGGGTTCGTTTCTGATATTTAAATCACAATAAAACTAACATGTTCCTACTTTATTGCTTTACATATATTAACATATTGGTGTTATCGAATACACACATATATACATTAAATTTATTATATTTTGATAATAGTTTCAACACTTTTGGATTGATTTTTTTAAAACATTGGCGTGATGGAAAAAATGGGGTCTCTCATTGGTTGGTCACACTTAATTACGCATTTAATGAAGATGTTCTCTAATTAACCTTGCGTTATAATAACTAATTATTTCCCAAAACAGACCACAGATTTGGGGGGAGGGGGGGGGGGGGCTCTCGAAAGGTGCAGTTCGCGGCTTCACTGACCAGGGGCATATATTAATTCTCAGGCCGCGTAATGAAAAACATGGGCACGGTTTGAAAATTCTCCACACACAACGCATATTTATTTTGCACACTACATACGTGTGTGTGTATGTTTCTATATTATTTTTCATTTATGTGTCTCATCTCTTGTTTTTTTTTTTCAGATCTATTCTCCGTACCAACCCTTACCCATCACGCAATCAAGGAACATGTCGACACGGAATCAGTGATCATTATGACCGTCGCGAAAGATTAGGAGTTTATCCCCGGTCTCACAGCGCATCGTTTCTACGCAGATATATATGTGTGGAAGGCTTGTATACAAAGAAAACATACATTAACCATGAGACGTGTGTATGTTTCACTGAGGTGTATCAGCTGTACTACCCATGCAAAAATCGTTTATGACAACATAAATCACCTGTGGTATACCGTACAAAAAATGGCGTAATTAGGCCACACAATATATAAAAGTTGTTGTTTGGAGTCGCCGCCTGCGTTTTTTCGTGGATCATTTTTTTTTCATATGTTGACAGGGTCCACGGTAATATTGCCAATATATGCACAATTCCATTTTTTAAAGAGAAAGTAACATATCATGACAAGCCTGCAAAAAAATACACGTATTGAGTCTTGAACGATAATTAAAAAAAAAGAATAAAATCAGCTGGGTAGCATCTTATTTTTTTCGGAGTCTATGAAACGATATGAACAATTTTTGGTGCGGTCTCATTGGAAGACATCTTGTTTGACACGTTACTCCCATTCAGTGCATACCATTCTTCATCTGCATGGCCTGTCTTAAGTTTGCCTTACATGACTGAAAATGAATAACGCAGGTATAACTAATTACTTTAAACGTGCTTGGAATGCCGACTTTTTTTTTACAGAGAAAAGAGAGCTTTTAAACTTGCAGGCCTTTGCGCGTGTGCACAGTTCTGTTCTAGTGGTCTGTGTTTTTGTTAAGATATAAAAGGCCTATACAAAATAAGGATCTTTCAGCCAACGAAACTAAAGGTAAGAAAAATATTTATATTTTAGAGTTTCTATAGGGTTTACTTAAATATGATAGTGATTCAGGGTTTCCCAAGCGAAAGATAATGTAAATATATATAGGCCTGAAATGGCGATTAATTTAATTATTAATGGTTAATAAAAAGAGTAGACATTTATTTCGTATGTTATGATTAAATAATATTTAACAAGCTCGAATTTGAACGATCATTTTTATTATTGGCAGATAATTTAACAGATTTGTTATAATTTATAATCAAAATATTTGGCTTGTTTGGAGCATACAGGATATGTTATTTCATGTCTTCTGAATTTCGACTTTCCTTACATTCAAGGGGTGTGATTTTCGTGATATTTTCGTTTACTCGACTGTCGACCGCGAAAAAAAAGTTGTTTGCAATCGAGCTATTAATGCAAGGTCCAACCCCTTCCGGCCCCATTAAAAGCTGAGAGATAAAAAGGAATGTGCGATATAATATACGACTTTTAAATAAAGCTAAGGTTAAAAATACAGTGTTGTGATGTTGTTGCCCGTCTAAACCACGCGCTCGAGTACACACACTCAAGGCTCACAATAATAACAGAGACCAGCATGTAAGACAAACGTATTTTACAGCGTTTCCCCGAGGTATCCATCTAATACACAAGGCATCTACTTCAAAACAAAAATTCGAGATTTGCTGGAAATTATGGGACGCCCAGGAAAATATACCTGTTATTTTCATGCTTTTTCCCTTATCATTTGACATTTTTAATAAAACATACCAAAAAAATTAAAATAAAAAAAAAGCCCGCATTGATTCATGGAAAAGATAGCCTGAGAAACAAACATGAGGTGTAGATGTTGGACCATGTCTGCGGATCTGGCCCATCTGCCGATGGGCTTGGCCCATATGAGGATCGGTTATTGGGCTGCCCATCTGCAGATGGGCTTGGCCCAATAACCGATTTTATTTTTTGTTAGTTTTACATTATTTTTTTATTATCTTGAAAACTTTTGTATTCAGACAAATATTTCTCAGAACTTAAATGGATTTGCCTGCTCTTGGGGTGTCCAAAACACTTGTTATTTCCTCTGAAGCCACGCTCGGAGAAGAGGTCAGCAAGTATTTACGGGTAGTCCCTGTTGATAGTCTGTTTTACGTCTCCAAGAATATCCGCGAGAGGGAGGTGGACCATGCAGGATATCGAAAGACCTTTGCCCATGTTAGTGCTTCATTTATCATGTAAGGTGTATCCGATATAGAGTTGGTGAATTGGTCATACCTAAATGCGTTTACCCTTAAGTGTTATTATATTGTTAGTGACAACCAAGTTAACCAGAAAGCACTCACAGAGCACATGCCTCCGCCACCGCCTGTGTACATACCAATGAAAGTACACTCTGTTATATGACATGAAATAGTATATGGCCTTTAAAAAAAAGGTACAACCCTATCAAAATAGTGTGCCATTTAAACCACCGAATTATCATAATTTATTCAATTTATATAATATAGATTTATTTTACATATATGTTTATTGTCCCGAATCCAAACAGGGTCTATAAATAAGTTTAGAATAGTTCCTAGTAAGCTGATCTAAAATTTTATTCGATAACAGACCGAAATTATTAATATGCAAGTATTAACTACGAATTTTGGTAGTTTTATCGTATAAATTTTATCTCTTCATTATTTATCTTCTGAGTATAAAGTATAATTATATTTATCCAAAATGGTTTATATGGAGTCTTGTCACAATTTAAATTTTATATTTATATTTATATTTTATATATTAAAACATATTTATATGTTAAACATCGTAATGATTGCTGATTTCATAGATCTATATATTTATCAGTTATATATTAAAAATAAAATAAACTTTACTATGTTACTGTGAAAGATATGTAAAATATAACCGTATCGTTTTGTTTAAATTTATTTTGTGGCGTTTTTGCCCTGGCCCTTGCAAAGACACTACTCTCCGGCAATGACCCCTGCAGCCAAAACTACATTTAACTTCGGCATCATCTCTGTGATAACCTGAAAAAAGGAGTACTGTCCGACTTCCCTGCTGCTCTCATCACCAGGACGCCAACAATCCTCTACGAATGCTAAGTAGAGAGCTTATCAATAAGACACTTCTCCAAAAAAACTGTATCAAGATGTGTTATTGTGGTGAAAGTGCATGATTGTGATTGACTCTGAGATCAAATGACTCATGAGAGAGTGTTTGCTACATATATGACACTATTCTATTGTCAAAATGTATGTGGTAACCTTGATATATATGTGGGTATTGAAATGAATATGAGAAACTGATTTGTACCACATATAATTTCTCTTTAGTAAATTGTATGTACCGTGGAAGTCGCATCTATGTGGTAATGTAAATGAGATTTTTTCGCAACAGCTGCAATTACTCTTTGGTAAAAAGTGAACCTCATTAAACTCTTAACAGCACACGAATGCAATGTAGACTAATTAAGAATCGTGTGTAAAAAGTTATTTAATAGGGCATTGTAACACTGCATGCACATCTATGTAGTTTTCTATGCACATCTATGTAATTTTGATGATAAAATTATTGATGAAAGGTTGTGATAGTGATTTATGTTTCAATTAACACATTTAAGTTATAAGAAGTGTTTGTCTGAGTACAAAAGTCATCAAGATAATAAAATAATAACGTATTACTAACAAAAACTAAAATTGGTTATTGGGCCAAGCCCATCTGCAGATGGGCCAGAAAGTGCATGGTATTAAATCCGTTATTGGGCTGCTCATCTGCAGATGGGCAGCCCAATAACGGATCCTTATATCGGCCAAGCCCATGGGCAGATGGGCCAGATCCGCAAACGGGCTCCAACATATGCATTACAAAACCTTAACAATAAGCAAAGTGTTTGGTAGTTCATTAGCTCCGCTAAATCAGGCATTGACACCTCTTGCCCCTTCACCTCTTGACTGGTGACCTATGAACTGACCCGAGCGCCCTTTCCAGGTGTGCCGAATTACCATGAGCGCTCGCTCAACCAGAACAGTAAAAACAAACGAGTGATCGCACCCATGTGTATTAATGGGCAACTTTGTGTAGGGAAATTTTTGACGCGTCACAAATGTTAATATAAGGTACAAATCAGTCGGTAGCGACTATTAATCTGATCAAAGATATATATACCAAGTCAACCTTTAGACCAAGTAGACCTTTAAGGCAGAAGAAAGTAAAGTAAAACATAGAATGAGAGAAAATACATCAGTATGAATAGCAATGAAGTAAAAAAAAATTGAACCTATATAATGATCCTTTATCCCCTCCGAACAGTGTTGGACCATATTGATACACATGTATGAGAACAAATAACTGTAATGTCGGACGCCATACGATGTACACTTACTGTTGGTTTATATCAGTTCGGTCTCAATTGATAGAACTAGACGACAGTAGCTTAACGCTAGGAATATATCCATTTATGTAGTAGTTATTATCCCAATGAGTTTTTTTTTTTATTTATTCTCCACAGACAATGCAATCGTTTGGAATCAGACTTGGCCAAAAAGGACAGGTTGTTGTCTTAATCATAACTTTAGGCATCTGTTTATTTTCCACCTTGGAATATTTGCGGAGAAGCAGCCAAAATGAGAAGGTAAGCTTAACTTATTGTTGTTTTACTTGAGATACAGCAAAACCGTTAGTTGCAGAGGACATTTTTGTGATATTTCCTATTATAAGAGAATGTCTCATTTAATAATTTATAATTAATAAATAAACGAAAGAAAAAAAAAACTTTAAAAAACTTCATTGATGAGAAACCTTTTAATAAAATTATTCCAAACGTATTCTGCATTATTGTTTCAGGGAGTGGTATCAAGTCATAGTTCAAAGAAACTCTTTAGCAAGAAGTCAAGTCGAGGAGTAAAAAAAATATTTCCACACAGTCCTACGAAACTGCTTGTCGGAGATGAGATGACGGAGGAACATATACTGGACGGACTTTATCTGTGGGTCGAGCGATCGATTATTTGACTACAATAATGTTATCAATGATACATTACCCCCATAATGATATTTTAAACGGGCCAAAGTTAATATGGAAAATTATATTTCGTACACATAATTTTTCATGTACATTCACAAGATTCATAAATATATTTAAATAATTAAAAAGTAGAGTTTACGCTTTGTGAGTGAATTTCCAATTAACTCACCAGCAAAATGCGTAAACATCAAGTCTTCTTCTACTTTTCAGTTTGTACTTGTGTTTCTCCATCGTACAGCTTTTTACTCATTTGCGTCTAGGCGCATTCTCAGGAATACATGCTGAGTGCATTTTTAAAAATGTTCGCGTAAATTTTAATAAAAAACGAGGACCTATTAGGAGATCAGAGTGAATATCTTTATATTAACATAATTTGAACTAAATTGACTAAAGAATAGCGCAATTATATGCTTCTTTATTTCTTGTATGTCAGATATCTCTCCAGACCAACGTTTCTTTGTGAGGTTATTAAAAGGATGGGTCACGTGGGTAATGGTGGCTGGGAGGTCTGCCTCGACAAGGAAATTATTCCTCGCAGAAATTTCTGTCTTGTTTACTCTTTCGGGTAAGTTCAATTAAACAGTTCGTTGTAAAACTTTAGTCCATTATTTCGAATATTTCGTTTAACCAAATATGTGAATTGGTTTGTTGCCCACAGTTTTACAAATAATAATTAGGGGATAATATAGAAACAGACCAACTACTAAAACGGTGCGACTTATTAACGTTATATTCTAGTAACTTTCAGATGTTCCTAACATATAAATCGCTTATATTTATGGTTACAAACGAGACGTCTTTTTTAGATTCGCACCAGCCATGAATAGTGAAAAACAACACAACGTGTTGACAGATCAGCGGTAATAGTTAAATAACTTCAATGCTATCCAAATTATTTTATCCACTTAACTGTAAATTTTTGAATAACTTCAATGGTATCGCAATTATTATTTTTGTACCTATACCTGTGCATTTCAAACCTGAAAACAAACCAAAGAAATTTTGGATCCGTGGCATTGACGACAGTTGAAGAGTTTCGTTCTTGCTGGCCTTAATTTTTTTTTTAAATGTCAGAATAACATGGACTACTAATGGAAATGGAAAATAAATGGTTGAGTTAAATACCACCGTTTTAATGCCTTTTTATCACCGATCACCCGGCCTCCACCAAACTTCTCACTCGTTTATAAGTTATACACAGCTGTGGGCACAGCCTTCCTAATATGCTAACAGCGCCTACGTTCTGTGTTCGGCCCGACCCTAAAATACCTCAAAGCTGAGGTTCGAACTCAAGATCTCCCGTCTTTGGCTATTGTGACTAACTGTCATAACTAACTCAGGGGTCATATACCGCTGTAACTATGCGCAGACCCTGTTCATTGTCCCTTTCGCCCAAAACATGCGGCTTTTGCCTAGAAAATAGAATCCAAAGGTCACAAAATAATCGTTAACAAATGTCACACTAATTAAATATTTCCAGTTTTGACCTGTTAATGGGCAAATATATTATCTATAAATTTTTCTTTTCTTATTGATGGAATAAGTTATATAGGCTTAATTCTTGTGAAGGGTATATTAATCTCGGTTAAATCTCGGCTTTCCATGGAATAAACAATACGTTACATCAGAAAAAAAATCTGACGGTATACCTGATTAGTATCACTTAAAATATTTTCAGTTTGTTACTGAACCCTCGGTTTACTGCGTTTCTTTTGAATTACAGAATAATTTTGAGTCCAACTCCGTCAGATGCCACATGGTTAAGCTTTACAATGACATATACATTATACAGTTTAAAGTGAAAGTTACATACTTTCTGGCCATTGGAATGTTTTAGAAAATGTACCTTAATTATAGACAATTAATTTATATTACAGGATAAATTTTGATTTTTCATTTGATGACGCAATCGTCAAAGATTTCAAGTGTGAGGTGCACTCATTTGACCCAAGGTGAGACTATATTATCGGTTAGTGTTTCTAATTGTTCACACATTTACATTTTCTTAAAAGGGTTTCGTTGGGGTTCCGTAAAACTTAAACCACTCCGCATGCAAAAACCTTGTAATACAGGACGCTTTGTTCACATTGAAAAGGTTACTTTCATACTTTTATTTTCACTAGCAAACTCACAAACAGAAGTGACTGAAATCAGAAGAAGCTAGATTATAAACGTTGCATCCGATGTCGGGTAGGGAAAGGGTATGGCCGCCCGAGGCATCCCCTAGGATTCAGTTATAATTTTCTTACTGCAAGTATTTTCATAAAGTCCACCCCCCCCCCCCCCCCGTTACGAGGGGAGGCTTATTCGGGTTGACGAGTTTACATTTATATTAATATTTGAGTCAACATTTTGTGGATCGAGTTTGTAAGGTCTCCCAGAGGGCAAAACTATCGATTACAGTTTTGTTTTCCATGCCCGTGTTATGATTAGATGTCCAATATGGCTAATATGAAAAACAAAACTGGCCTTTGGACAAGAAGCTAGTCATATGTGACAGATTTGCAGCTAATATTTATGTTTGACCTAATTTCCAAGTTCGCAGGTGCCATAGCGGATTCTCCATTATCGCTCAGGATAACTTCAAGTAATTGCTCAGCGACTGCAAATGTAAAGATTTTTTTTTTGCATTAGTTATTAGTGCCCACTGTCATTTGTTTATAAAGAGAACGATCACGAAAGTGGTAAACAAACTGAATATTGGTTGTTTAATTTCAACATATTAACTTTAAATGGAAGACAGGTGTCTCATTTTCTGCTGAATATTCGTATCCTTTTCTCGATCCCAGCATGGGCCGCGACGACCACAAACACTCTGACCTGGTTTGGTTTCATAATATCGGTTTGGCAGGCGCTGACAGGGTGGAGAAGAACGGATGGAATATGAAGACTCTGTCAACTATAAAGAAAATGCTTGATCATGAAAGCGTAGATACCTTTGTTGGATTTCACCAACAGATAAAATAAATAATAAATACAACTTTTTTTACACTATATTAAAAGTGGTATTCAGATTGCTTGCAAATTTTGTAAATACATTTACGGAAACAGGTAGATAGCTCTCTAAACTGCCTGCTAATATAGCCTTTCCACCTATCCTTTTCTATTTATTTTTGGTGAGGCAAACTTGACATACACAGTTTATATGTGGAATACATAACAAAGAAAGTAATAGAATATAGAAAATGAGTAATTTTTGCCAGTTTAGGAAAATTTTTTTTTCACTTCAGGCCTAATATATATATATATATATATATATATATATATATATATATATATATATATATATATACGATGCATTTCACACATTAACTTAAATGGAGCGGACATGACTAAAATGATTCTATCGTATACCCACACAATATGTTGTTTTCTTTGTTCAGCGTATCATCGACATTTTCAAGATGGACATCGAAGAATGGGAGTATGAAGTCATTCCAAATATTATCCAGTCTGGACAATTCAACAGAATTCGTCAGTTCTGTTTAGAGTTACATTTCTACCAAGGAGAAACACCAAAGCGCTTTAAGGACGCTTTCAAGGCGGCGAAGTTGCTAGAGGCCACTGGTTTACTTTTGTTTCACTCACATTTTAACCCAAGGTGTAGCAAAGTTTACCCTTGTGGAGAGTTATGCTATGTCAATGCTGCATTCCTATAGGACCATTCGCGTTAACAGTTGAATGTTATATTTGCTATCCTCATTCATGTTATGTTTTACGTTAGTTCTCACATTTACCACGTTAGTGACAACAAACACCTCTCCCTGCAGATAGAAAAATTAATACATGAATGATGTTGCCCGGTAAACGACACACATTATTAGGTTAGCTGCTGTGTTTGGTCTTTCTGTCTCAATATATTTATAAACATATATATATATATATATATATATATATATATATATATAGAGAGAGAGAGAGAGAGAGAGAGAGAGAGAGAGAGTTATGTTTGCCATATTTCTTTGATATTATGTAAGTTTTTTATCGCTTATCATATAGATGGCAGCAAATATCTTTTATATATTATATATATTGATGGTAAAGAAAATAGCTGATACTAAGTTTGATTTGTTAAAAAGTGCAACGAGGAAGACTGAGCTTCAAATAATTTGCATATTGTAAGTTTGCTTTGTGCAAAAAGTCTTATTTACCAGGTGGTAATTGATTGATTAATTCAGTGCTTGAGTACTTATCTTTGGTAGACATTCCTGATAAAATCTTTTTCCCATAGCTGTCCATTGTATTGGACTGGACAGTCAAGCGGCAACTTGCTCAGCTGTGTGAGATCTCGTATCTGAAGCGTGATTAGATGAAAGAACTAAAACTAAAAGTAAATAAATACCAATCTATAAAGACGTGAGACTTGACAAATAAATTGAAGACCGCAAATTAGATAACATACATTCTTAAACTGATAATTAATGAAAGTGTTTCATCATCAACGAAAGTGTGTCACCATGAACGAATGTGTGTCATCCAGAATAAAAATGTGTAACGAAATAGTTAAACTGACTTGAAATAAACCATATTGCATAAATGAATAAAGGTCAACATTACTCTTGACGGGCGCGAGGCTGTTCACATCGGTTCCCTTTACATCAAGGCTTTAATGACGGTAGCTGCTGGAAGGGTAACACTATCTACAACTACGCTAATACACTAGACACACCCAAACCAACCTTGCGTTCCCAACAAAGGCAGCATATATATTTTTGAAACAATAACCAGCTGGACTGATGAAGCAATCATGACTGTGTGCAAAATATGTTAACCAACAGAATTACGGTTAGATGTGACCTCTAGGGCCCTTGATTTATGTTCGCATAATTTATTGTTCCTGGTCATACAGAGCAACTTGACAATCGGTCAAGGTCCCAGCACAAAATTAAGTCTCTTCACTAAGATATGAATGGGAAGATATTGATACTGATTATGATTGCTGGATTGCATGAATCCGAAGTAGCTGATATAAATACAAGAATAAACACTAAGAAAAAATGAGACGTACAGATATAAAAAAGAGCTCTTGCTTTCATATGATGTATGAACGTATATATCAATATGATGTGTTTGCCAATACGAAGACCATCTTCAAACAAGTGAAAAACTAAATCTTGTTGAGGTACCGGTAGAAATTTATGTTGCACATACCTAATATCAACGAGCGGTATTACTTGGAGGCCGGTCCGATTTCACACTTAATGTAACCCGTGTGTATTTTAGATTGTTGAACTTCCTTGGACTTCGAACGATGGTGTATGCACACGCGTGGGTATACAAGTGGTACGGGCCATTGTTAACTTCAAAGGGCGCAAGGACAATGCTGGACTCAGGATACTTTTGTTACTTTAGATTGACTAAGTGACCATGTGTGTGCATTGTATATTTAAAATTTTAGTTGATAATGTTTTTGCAAATGTAAATTTAAATTCAAGATTTTTGCAGTTTTAATATAAATATATATATATATATATATATATATATATATATATATATATATATATATATATATTGGGAAGTCAAGCATTGTATGCCGAGGAGACCTCCGTAGTCGGCTCTCCTTTCATCGAAGCCAGCGATAGAGATCAAACTGTTTCAAACAGCAACAGTGCGAATATTATTATTATGCATAATATATTGGATCAGGCCTAAGTCCTGATTAGATATGTATTTTAACTTTTCTCTTATCATTATGAGATGCATTTTTTTTATTTTCTTCCTCCTCATATAATAATTTGACATTTTAATTATATTTCGCGGTATATTCAGAACCCTTCTACCTGGCAAATCATCAGTAAATGATCGTGAATAAATAACTGTCTATGAGTTCATGCTAGAAATGTTCGCTGCTCGTGACTTCTATAACAATACGATAAAACATGTTTTTGAAGTACAATGCCAAACATTAGGCAGGGGAAGCTGATACCCTTTAAGTTCTGTGCAAGATATCTTAAAATGTGTATGTCATGCTGGAAGTACAATTTAGTTTTGTATTTATGTTATGTTAATTGATTATTTGTTATTTCATTAAAACAAGAAGAAATAACGTTTTCAGAAATTAAGGCCTCAGGTAGAAAGTTCCAATTATAAAAATCAGTATTCTATTTTAGAATACAAAGGATCCATAACCATACTTGTGCATTTACAGTAAAAAATAAAACAATAATACACTGTGACACTTGCTCATATCTCTATGAAAATGGATCAAACTAATGTATCATTGTGCCATAATTTGTTGCTATAAATATAAATTGTTGTCCGGAGTAAAAAGGCTTTTCTTTAATCCACAAATATACAGCAAAACTTTCCCTTTCGATTGCTTATCTATAACCAAAGCTTGTAAAACAAAAGCATGATTTATCGTCCTATATTCTTTTTTGTATCCTGCTTGTGCTACCGATAGGATATTTTGTCTCTCCACATATCCAATCAACCTGTCTTTAGGACTTTAGCGAATATTTAAATCAAAACATTTAATAAAGAAATACCTTTTTATTTTCAGGCTGATTTACTGAAACTTTATCGTATATCGACAACATTACAGCTCTACGCGAATCATCTGGAAATATCCCAGACTGAAAACAATGTTCATTTATGTAACTAATAAAGGTAGCAAGTAAAACAGACTGCTTATGTCTATGGAGCTCACACTCATATTTTTCATTATAGATTATTTCTATTTATATCTTTTGAATCCACCTCTTATGTCATCTATAGTCTCCCTTCTGCATTAGCTTATAAGATTGTTAAAGTAGAAATAGCACTGATTTTGTTCTATGTTGTATATTTTTAGGTATTTTATAATTTCAAACATATTTTCCGAATGTCACCGATACTTCTATTATGTAAGTTTTCCTTAAAGGTGTTTACCTTTTAATTTTCCTGTTTTTGTCCCCAGCTCCTCGGATGCGGGAGACACTGTTTTAGGTTTGTCTCTCTGTCCTTCTGTCTATCTTTTATTTAAAATGTGTATTCTTCAGCTTTCGACAAGAGGAAATGAACTTGTCCAATACAGCCTCACCGGCGTGGAACGCTGGATTAACGGCATGAGACACTGGATACACACGAATACTGCTTAATTGTAGATTCCGAAACATTATGTGTCATCTAATACATATTATACACAATTATTAACACATGTTACCGAAGGAATTTTACCGGAGAAAGCCCAAAATCAGCCACATAGTTCCAAATCCAAAAGACTTAGCAGTGTCTTATTACTGACTCCATAAGATTATTACCACTTTTGGGACCTTGAAAGGGAACATGGGATGTATTGTTTATGCTTTTATGTGATGGGAGGTATTCTTTGGGAGTATTTTTGATCATTTGAGCACGGTTTCGGGTTTGACTGTGATTGACACTATACACTGTGCACAGGTCTTCACCAGTACAAACAATAATTGTTTCAAATATATAGTTGGATGGGTAAATGATTGTATAGATGTGTCAAGTGTAGTAGCGTAGGTAGTGTATTCTCTTTTCAGCAGCTGCCGGTATCTAGCTTTAGTGAAAGGGAAACCAAATAAAAAGCCTCGCGCCTGCCACGAGTAATGTTTACCTAAATTCATGCACATAATACGTTTACTAGGAGGTCAATTAAACTATTTTGCTACGCACTTTTATGTATGATTAAACATATTCTTTACACCTTCATTCATAATCAGTTTAAGAACGCATGTTTAATAATTGACGGTCTTTATTTTATTTGACAAGTCATTATTATATATAAGTGAGTTTTTGTTTGCTCTGGGTATAAGCTCTTTCATCCAGTCACATTTCAGATACGAGATCTCACACAGACAAGCTTGTTGCCGCTTTACTCTCGTGTCCGGTACACTATCCAGCTATATGACAAATATTGAATTAGGATTGTCTACAATCGATAAATATTCCGGCACTCAAACAATCAAACACTTTACACCTGATGAGGACGACTGGGCTCCCAATATTCGTTTCCACCTTTTGGGAAAAAGTATCATTAGCAACTTCCTTTACCGTCATATATATTTATATGTGGAAAGATATTCTCTGCCATACACATGGTAAGTGATACGTAACTAACATAAGATCAATGAAATATGGCAAACATTTTTCTGATTCATATATATATATATATATATATATATATATATATATATATAGATATATATATATATATATATATATATAGATATATATAGTCATAGAGAAAAATGACAAACAGTAGCTATCCTTATAATTATCCCTATAATTTCCTTGCCTTAAGGGAGAGGTGTTTGCAGTCATCTACGTAGTACTTTTGATAACTAAATTAAAGCAAAAAATAAATTAATATTGTAAATATAAGATGCAACTATCAACGCCAACGGTCCTATATGAATGCAGCATTGCCATAGCATAACTCTGCACAAGGAAATTTTTTTCTACATCTGGGGTTTAAATGTGAGTGGAATAAAAGTAGACCAGAGTCCTCTAGCGACTTTGCCAACTTGAAAGCGTCCTTTAAGCGCTTTGGTGTTTCCCCTTGGCGGAAGTGTAACTCCAAACAGAACTGACGTATTCTGTTGAATTGTTTAGACTGGATCATATTTGGTATGACTTCATACTCCCATTGTTCGATGTCCATCTTGAAAATGTCGATGATACGCTGAACAAAGAATATAATAATTTGAAAAGATAAACATACCTTTATACTTAATTTAAGATAAACTGTGTTATGCATCCGAGATGTATAAATATATATATATATATATATATATATATATATATATAGAGAGAGAGAGAGAGAGACAGAGAGAGACAGAGAGAAGGAGAAAGAGAGAGAAAGACAGTTTTGAGTGCTAATTACCTGTTTCCGGAATATATTTAACAAAATATTGCAAGTGCTCTTTAAATAAACTTCTGATATGGTGTTAGATTCTCAGTTACCCCCATTTACCAAAGTAGACTAACCCCCTATCACCTATTTTACCATTGGGCAGGGGTAAGGGAAGTTAGTTTGTCTAGGGCGGAAGGTTAGGACTGCCCTCCGTCAGGTGTGTCAAACCTAAAGCCTAATTCATCGTATTTTACTTAGTGGTGACGTTGCTAAAGTATCTGTTAGATAAAGCAACGGCTGTCCTGTCCCGGAGGAAGAGCATCAGAGGGGATATGCGTGCATCTAAAGACCGTAAGGGCAAGTCAGTGAGTAACTTAAGTTAAATCTCACATTTACCTCAAGGATGCCAGTATGGTATGTTTCGGCTTAATTATATAAATTATTTCGAATAAAGACAGATCTAGCGGCTATTTTCGTGACTAGTTCAGCGTTGTTTTAAATACTTTTTAGCGAAGTCCAACAAAGGTACCTACTGTTTCATGATCAAGCATTTTCTTTATAGTTGTGACGGTCTTCATGTTCCAGCCGTTCTTCTCCACCCTGTCAGCGCCTGCCAACCCTACGTTATGAAACCAAACCAGGTCAGAGTGTTTGTGGTCGTCACAGCCCATGCTTTGAGAAAAGGATACAAATATTCGGTTTTTAAGTTAATCAGTTGAAGTTAAACAACCATTACTCAGTTTGATTACCACTCTCATGAGCGTTCTACTTTATATGTTAATAATGGTTGGCACTCAGACTTAATACAAAAACTATACATTCGCTGTCGCTGAGCGTTCATTTGAAGTGATCCTGAGCGATAATGGGGAATCCTCTACGCCACATACGAACTTGAAAATTAGGTCAAACATAAATATCAGGTGCAAATCTGTCACCTGTGACTAACATTGAGCCCAAAGGCCAGATTTTTCAGTCACTTCTTTTGGTGATTTCGTTTATGAAAATAATTGTATGAAATTTAGTATTGACAAAGCGTCCTGTATTTTAAGTTTCTTGCTTGCGGAATAAAGACCCCATTGAAACAATATTAAGAAAACTTAGCGGACAGGTTTAAAATGTGGGAATAGATATAAACACCAATTGAGAATACAGTCTCACCTTGGGTCAAACGAATGCACCTCACACTGGAAATCTTTGACGACGGCGTCATCAAATGAAAAATCAAATTTGATCCTGTAAAAGTAATTAATATTCTATAATGTAGGTATCATCCTAACAAAAATCCAATGACCATAAGACCAAAAAAAATAACGGTATGGTTCTCAGGCACCGCCCGCATCAATTTTAAACCCCCGCATCAAACATTTTTATTTTGACTTTCAATAGAAACTTACCAATTTCGAGCTGCAGCCGCTCGGACATTTCTTTCAAGAAGATAAAATCATACAATTTCCTTTGTAATGTAGTGGTTTTACTTGTTAAGCAAAATAAATCTGTTCTTATCATGCTTTTCCAATATCATTTTACATTTTTATCGAAACATGCCAAAAAATTAAATATACAAAATCCGCCCGCCCGCATTGATATTTGAAAAAAAGTGCCTGAGAACCATACCTTTTTTAATTTTAGCCTGTCATTTATTTTTTAATTGAAACTCAAGAAAGTATATGTCATTGTAAAACTTAATAGTTCAGTAGCAGTCATACTAATTAGGTGTATCTCCAGATTTCTTGTTTTTTATTGTTTATTTTCTAGGAAGCTTTTCAACGAGATTTTTAACGAGATTTGTATAGCCTTTAAAATAAGCCTATAACTAAAAATTTGAAATGGTAATTAAATGTGACACCTTTTAAAATATCATTTTAACTCTAAGACCATGCTTTGTGGATAACATCACCATTTACGTATCATGCCCTAGTTACCATACCGTAGTTAGCCCGTTTCTGTTTTAGTCATCTAATTATGTTTTGTAATACAGTGTTAAACGAGACAATACATATAATTAAAATTAATGGTAATAATGAACTAAATTTTACAAAGAACATTATAACCGAACATACCCGAAAGAGTAAACAAGAGAGGAATGTCTGTGAGGAACTATTTCCTGGTCAAGGCAGACCTCCCAGCCACCGTTACCCAGGTGACCTAGCCTTTTAATAACGTCACAGAGAAACGTTGGTCTGGATAAATAACTGAAAAAAAGGGAGTTTTTTTGGGGGTTATGCTTATATCCAATCAGTTCACAATAATGTTAATATATAAATATTTACTCCCTTTTTTTCTAGATTTTCATTTTAATTAACACACAGATGCATTCCTGAGAACGCGCTTAGCATGTATTCCTAAGATTTTTACTTGACATAAATGAGTGAAACGGTAGACGAATGGGTAACACTTAATAGTAGTAAAAGACTTAAAGCTTACGCACTCTGCTGATAGTTTATAGAAAGTTTATTCACTAAACGTTGAAAGCTAACTTTAAATTATTTTTAACATTTTCATGATTCTTGTAAATATACGTATAAAATTATGTGCGGGTAAATTATTTTCACAGATTGACGTTGGCCCGTTTGATATTTCCTTATAGGGGAAAGGTACCACTGATAAAATAATGTTAGTCAAATAATCGATCGCTAGACCTACAGAAAAACTCCGTCCCGTATCTGTCTCTCCACCATCTCTTCTCTGACAAGCTGATTCGTGGAATTGAGTGGAAATATTTTCTTTGCTCTTCGTCTTGAGTTCTTGCTAAAGAGTTTCTTTGAGGTGAGACTGTATATCTCTTCCTGAAATAATTATGAACAATATGTTTGCAAAATTTTATTAAAATGTTTCTCATAAATAGAGTTTTTAAAAATATTCTTTCGCATAAATGTTAAATATTCCCTTTTACGATGACAATTTTAGGCTCTTTACAGGTTTATTTTTTGCTGATTGTTACAATTCATCCCCAAAAAATCAGGATACAGAGTCAACCATTGTTTTGTGCAGAGTCTACTATCGTATCGATACAGTTTCAAGTATCGTGTCGATACAGAAGAAGAAAGAGAGTTCTTTCTGGAAAGAAGCCACAGGCCTAAAGTTCCTGCAATACAATGCAATTAATAAGTCTTAAATAATATGTGAAATTGAAAGATGACAACTGTTAACATATTAATTAAAATACAAATTAACATTTAGTTTTCAAGTACAACGAAACTGTAAGAGAAAAAGGAATAAATAAAATTAGATACTTTAAGTAAACATAGAACTCACTTTTAATTTGCATACTTTAAACCAGTATGCATGAATAATAAATAACCATTGATATGTCATCACATTCGTTTGTATTAGTTAATGTGGTCTAAGACATCACCATACCAACCACAAGAATAACATTAATGTCATTGAGAATGTGAGTTTATATTAAGACAGTATATATCGATCATAAATGAAAATACTGGAAAAAAAATAAATGGTAAAAATAATTATATAAGTAAAAATTTATTAAATAAAATGGAAAACATCGAGACAATAAAAAATATGTATCTGTAAATGTGTTATCTTTTTGAGACAATAAAAAACATAAACTGCTTTATTAAAAGTTTTACATGAATTATCTATATTTAGTAACTTTAAAAACTTTTGTTCATTTTGTTATAGCAATCCTTTTGGCAAAGGATTACCTTTTACGTAAATCAGCGTTCAATGAGCATTCTAACAAAAAATGTGGTTCATTTTCTATAATATTATAGCCATATTTTAAACAATGTTTACAAATCCTCTCCTCTCTATTCCTTGCTGGCGACTAACCTCAATGTCCAAATGGTGATTTGTTCATCGTAACTTAGCTTGTGCAGTACTGTAACCCAACACACATTAAATATTTTCTAATGTTAACATTGACTTAAAAACCCAATATGCATTTAATTTATTACATTTGCATATATCACTTTGTCATTCCTGTAACGCCATATCAGTTAATCTTAGTTTAATGCAATTAAGAAAAATATTCTGATCTCCAACTGCCTGAGCCATCCAAATGAAACCAGAACATGTTTAATATAATAAGGAACTAACATAGATACCCATGTTGTTTTTCCTTTACAATCAACCTGAAATAACATATTATAATTTTTAAGGTGCCTATTTTCATTCATGGATATTAATTTTACCCAGTATTTTAAACAACATACAGAATATATCACAAACAAAGGGAGACGCCCGTATTCTTCTAAAGATGCAGCATTTGGTGTATTACTATTTATTTTTAGAACATACTGACAAAATTGGTATTGAACTCTCTCAATTATCTCCACTCTGTTAAATCCCCAGAGTTCACTTCCATTCAAAAGAATTGCACAGCCATAGTATAAAAAAAGACAGAGTAATTGTTTAACTACTATATGTTCACATTTTTAAAATGATTTTTTTTATAATACATATGAATTTTTAAGCTTGAATTGCTTGTTTTTATATGTTTTTGCCCACGATGCTCTATTAGTAAAAACACGGCTCAGTTACTTATAATAAGTCACGTCATTTAAAATTTTGCCTTTTAGGTACAATTTTTCTATTTTCGAAGAGGCCCACCACGTCTTAATACCATAATTTTAGGTTTATTTAAATTTACTTTCATACCATTTTCCTTACAAATTTTTTTATCTTGAGATATTTGTCTCTGGAGTTACGCTCATTTACAAAGCGCTTTACCTATAGGCCTACTACCTATATCGTAAGCGCTGTTTGTTTTGACCTCGTATTCTGAATTTCTACACCAGAGGGGAGCACCGTATTTTTGTCCAATCAGATGAGACCCTATGCTGGAAGACAGAACAGTTAACCAGCCAAACGAGGAATACACGTAGCCAATGTTGTTCATATTGTTTTGAATGATAGCTCTTCTCCCCGGGAACCGTCTGAACAGGCCACAGGCTCAGGTAGAATGGTCCCACGCGTGGTTTGCTTAGGGCCTTGGGCACATAGCATGCCCGGCCGGTGATCTGTAATTCAAACGAAATGTAACAACACATATATTAAAAAGGCTTTCTCTTAAAGACTATTTAATATATTTTCATGATTCTTGTGTTCATATCATGAACTTGTGATATTGTATAGTTGTAGGATGTATTCTCTCCTTATATTGGTGGTTATTGAATAAATAAATAAATAATGGATATATAATTACCTCTGCTCCATTCCTCTGGGAAGTAGCCAGTATGTATAACACTATTATGTAAGTTTCTCTCCGTTACTAGTTGCCTATTCAATAACGTCTACTTGAATTATATTTATTTTACTATTTACCAATTCCCTGAATAAGTTAAACCACCTTTATGGTTTTATACAGGTAGCTTCTCTGTCTCCTCTGTTTTTTTTTTCAAATGTCGCCATAGTTTACTTGTATTTTTATTAATAAAAACATAAACTTTGGAATTCTCTTCAAGTGTTTCCTTGCACTGTGCACAGATATCTCTAATGTTTGTCTTAAAACTGTGTATGTCTTCAAATCATCGAAGCTTTCCGACTTACTATATTTAGTGCTTTAATTTTTTTATGTTTTGCTATTGCACTGGCTTCGTCCCCTCATTTGGTTAACATATCTATATGCATTCTTGTAACTTTTAACTTCCATTGTGGTACATCGTATAATATCAATAAATTGTTTAACAGCTGCATCTGTATCAAATACAAGGTAATGGTAAAATGATCGCTGGTTCTTTCACACTCAGAATTCTGTAACATGACTGATATTTTTTCCTAGTATCCCATGTTTTTATTTTGTATTTGATACATGGTTTGGTGGAAATTGCATTTTGTCTGTTGTACATTATAATAAAATTTTAATTTCAAGGTACACATTACTGGAAAATGATCAGAGATATCAAGTGTCGAAACTGCAACTAACTCTACAACACTTTAAAGTTCTGTACTTACTAATATATAATCAACTTCCCTATGCCCGTATGAGTTATGCATGTGAACATCCCAGGGGCAAGTCAGGGGCAGCTCTGCCGTTTAGTATATGTACATTCAATGAACATCACAAATTCTGTCACGAGAATCCAAAATTATTAATTTTACCATTTTTAGAGTTTCTGCTTATACTTAAGTATCTGTAGAAAAATTATCCCCAATGCCAGTGTATTCTCATTCATCATTTTTTTTTTAATCTGGCAAATAACCAAGTCTGGCATTTACATCACCTATTATAATAATACGAAGTCTCAGTGATAGGAAATGATTCTGTTATAATATATTCTAATCTTAAAATACCATCACTTTTTACCCCATTTCATAATAAACTATCGAGTCTTCTGGGTGAATATATGCACACACCAACAATATGTCTTTATCCAGCTCTAATGAGTTCCCATCAAAAGTGAGTGCAATAATATCTATGTATTTATACACTTTTATGATTTTAAAATTACAGGATCTTATGCACACAAGGATTCCTCTTCTAGACATTTTTCTTCTTGAATTACAAAAACAATGAGCCAACAGTAGCACAAGTCTCTACAATTCAAAGAATATCACTTACATTCACCTCATATTTAAATTCCGGTAAATGCTATTTTTTAACCCTCTGGCATTCTAAGATATTAAGCATAAAATGTCATTTATATTATGCTCTACTAAGGAGGTCCAATTATCTACATTTCTGATTGGATCAATTTGTGAAGGTGTGCTTACCTGTCTGGTAGTTCCTGCAAAAAGTGAGTTACAACAAGGTGCAGTTAGATCCAAAGAATTGTCTTGGTGTCCATCGTCTCTGCCATGATGGTCAGTATGTGTGTGGGGTGCAGTTCAAAAGTGGGTGCTTTATGTCCTTTGAGACCCCGTCACATTAGCACTGCGTGGGCTACACGGGCTTTCCGTGTGCATGAATTTTGTTGCACGCAGAACAATTCTGCGGGCAGGCCAAGATTTGGGTCGGTTTCGTGTGGCACTTCCCTGATGGATCCGTGGTACCTGCGTGGGCCTTGCGTGTGCTCCATTTGATATGCGGGCCAGGCGCGTGAGAGCTTACCGACAGGTTAGTGTTAGCTACGGGCCAAAAACGGGCATTGCGGGTTACCTGCGTGCCAGCTACGTGACACCTGCGTGGGAGTTGCCTGCAAGGCGCAATGGTTGCGTATGCCATTAGCGGGCCTATCAGTGCAGGTCGGGTGAAGAGTTTATCAATTCTCAGCCAGATTTCATAGTCGCAGAACGCCAGCAACTTACCCGCACCCAGCCATCAGTTTACCAGCAGGAAGGCAGTAACTGGCCCTCAACATGTTCTTACGTTCCTCGTATACCTCGCTCTATGCCCGCAGTAGACGGGCTACGCGCAGGTTGGTATAACCTGCACCGTTCCTTGGCATCAAAGCGCACGTTCTAGCCCACATCTAACACGCTCTGGCGCGAAATTGCCCCAGGTCTACGGCCAACATACTTTCTTTAAGCGGATAAACTGCCTGTGATTTGCGGCCGCTGCGGGCCTCTGGTGGTGTTCTGCGTGGACTTAACGAGCAAACTCCAGCAGCTTAAGGCCCTGTGATATTAGCACTGCTTGGACCACACGGGCTTGTTGCCCGCATGAGTTTACTGCACGCAGAAAAGATTTGAGTAAGTTTCGCGTGGAACTTGCCCGTTGGATGTGTTGAATCTGCGTGGACCTTGCGTGTGCTCCGTGTGAAATACGGGCCAGGCGCGCGAGAGCTAAGATCCAGGTTCGTGTCAGCTCCGGGCCTCATACGGGCACTGCGGGTTATCTGCGTTCCAGCTCAGGGCCACATACGGGGGAATTGCCTGCAAGGCGCGAGAGTTGTGCATGCCGGTAGCGGGATTATATATACGGCAGGGGTAGTCGCAGAACGCCAGCAACTTACCCGCAGCAAGCCCTCAGATTACCAACAGGAAGTAACTGGCTCTCAGCATGCCCTCGCGTTCCTTGTATACCTCGTTCCATGCCTGCAGAAGTGACCAGATACACACGGGTCGGCAGGACCGACACCGTTCCTTGTCAGCAAAACGCACGCTCCATGCCCGCAACTGACACTTGCTGCCGCGAAATTGCCACAGGTCAACGGCTAACATACTTTCTTCAAGCGGGTATCTGCCTGTGACTACGGGCCTCCTGTTGGTGTTCTGTGTGGATTTTACAGACAAACACCCGCAGCTAACACGGACCAAGTTTTGAGCATGTGCAAAACTTGGCTGCGGGCAATCCGGACGTCCGTGCGCACCTTCGGGCATGTCCGGATCAGATCCGGGCGAGATACTGCCAGGTCCGTGCCAACTGCGGGAGTTGCGGGCAGCAAAAATTGTCACCCGTAAGTTGCATGCAGTGCCAATGTGACACGGCCTTTACCCGAACCAAGTTTTGAGCATGTTCAGTACATGGCTTCGGGCAATTCGGGCTTCCCTGCGCATCTGCGGGCAAGTCCGGATAAGATCCGAGCGAGATACTGTCCAACTGCGGGGAGCTGCGGGCAGCAAAACTGTCACCCGTTAGTTGCACGCAGTGCTTATGAGACAGGGGTTTTACCTGGATCAAGATTTGGCTGCGGGCAATTCGGTCTTCCGTGCCCACATGCGGGCAAGTCCGGATAAGATCCGAGCGAGATACTGCCAGGTTCGTCCAACTGCGGGAGCTGCGAGCAGCAAAAATTGTCACCCGTAAGTTGCACGCAGTGCCAAAGTGACTGGGCCTTTAGGTGCAGACTTTGAATGAGAAAAATTCAGACAATTTGAAGAATTTCCATCAACGAATTCCAAGAATGTAATATTCTCGTTGCCCTGGCCTAACCATTATTCTGTCCAACTATGTTTTTTTTTTACACCTTTTCTCTTCTACTTCTACCTACTTCCCACACATACACATCACCCTCCATGATCAATTTGTCTTATTTTATTTGTGATTATATATCACTGCCATTGCCCTTGCCTTCAGTTGTCTTTGTACGAAGGTGTCGTCTTGCTTCCCTGACTCTCTGGCTCAAGTCCTCTTGCACGTATACGTCCGAGTTGACCTTCTTCAGTTCTCTGATTGTTAGGCCCATGATTTCCTCCCTCTGTTCAAATTTTCAAAATTAAACTATTATTGGCTTCGGCTTCCCTGGGAATTGCCATTTAAGCCTGTGGGCTCTCTCTACATCTATTTCATCATCTGCCATTTTCATTTCTTCTCTAATAATCTTTTTGACTTTATATACACAATCAGTCCATGTTTTACCTCTTTCAACATCGTTTATGCCATGGAATTTTAAAATTATTCTTTTTTGAATGTTCCACTAATTTATCCAGTTTGGCATTAATTTTTTATTAATTCTCACTTTTCAACTCTGCCATCTCTTCCTGTAAAATAGTTATCTTTTCAGTTAATTTGTTCAGTATACCTGGTTAGGACAACTCATTACATCCTATGGTGTCCTTAACGGCGGAGCTATGACTTGGTTCATTTGCTTTATTTTTTTCAGATGGCTTGGCTTTTGGGTCCAGATCCTATCCTTCATTACCGCTCACCTTTGTATTGCCAGCCTCCGAGGCTCCTCTATTTGTGCACCATGTGACCCTTACATGCTTGAGCATCGGGCCTTGAATGTCCTTGCGGGCAGGGTGGTTTCTTCGGGCCTGGGTTCAGCTAACCCCCCCCCCCCCCCCCCCATCCTGCGCCAACAACATCGCCAGCAGTGTTGCCAGGCGCAATGTCAAACTCAGGGATTTCACAACGAATTTCATTTTTGATCGTGGGTGTACAAGACAGTCAATTTGGGCCCGCCAAATGTATGTGCTGACACCCATATTAATGCAACTCCTAGATATATGTCCTTATAAAGTAAAGGTGATGTAAATGCCTCAAAACAAAATCAAAACTTAACTTTGTGCAACGAAAATGTGTAAACTACCCCTGTACCGTCAAGACCAAAAGTAAACTATCGTACCGTCAAGAGTCATATCGAGAATGAGTCAAAGGTCGTATTGATACTATCGTATCGGTAAAGAGTGAATTATCTTATCGATAATTAGTCAACTATCGTAACGATAAAGAATCAACTTTGGTTCGATACAAAGTCATCCATCGTATCGGTTCAAAGTAAAATATCGTATCGATACAGATTGAAGTATCGTATCGATACAGATTCAACCACCGTTTCGGTCCAGAGTCAACTATCGTATCAAATTTTGTATCGAAACAGAGTCAAGAATTGATGTCATTGTATTGATATGTTAACTATATATGACCATTCAAAGACGTTTGACATTCACTAAATTCTAAATAGTTTTAATGAATTCTCCGGCAACGATTTGTGAGTTGAAAGCGTAAAAATCTCATATCAATTCATAATCGCCGGATAAAACCACAATTGTTTCGAACATTTATTCCGTGTAATTTGCACCCATGCAGCTTTATTGAATCTTTGAGATTTAACCTTTAAAGCATGCTGATTCTAAATTAACCGTGTACCACTGCCCACTTAGTGAAACATTTTGAAGTAAAATTTTTATCACGCACACGTTACCGATAGTGATTATGAGGAGATGAAGGTTAATTCTCACAAACATCTCGAAAACAAATTGGTCAAATTTTGAAAGGATCACAGAGATCATTGGCTCTGATATCTTAACGAAAGGTTATAACTTATTGGTTATTTCTTTTACATATAAAGGAAGGATTACTTATAAATTATCGCAAATGTTAATGACGTTCTCTTACAATTGAAAAAAAAATATCAACAGGTCAGGAACATGTCCTTTGCAGCAAAAGGTTCTACTGTTGCACAAGAAAAAAAATCTCAAGCTTACCCTCACACATTGGCTGCTTCTTTGCAAATATTTTAGGGCGAAGAATATACAGATGGTTAAAGCTATGAATAAGACAACAGCCTGTCCTTTCGAGCCAAGACCAAACAAATGCATTTTCTGTGAATAATTAAGAAAAGAACTCATTTGAATAAAACTACTATATATAAGGACGTAGTTCTAGCTTGTGTTACTGTCGTCTTATTCTAACAGTTGAACAACTATATAACTATAATATATATATATATATATATATATATATATATATATATATATATATATATATAACTGTCACGTATTGTATAGTCTAGCATATTTGTGCTATCAGACAAGTCTAATCAGATGTTAGATAATGAACAGGTGCACATAAAGTTGCTTTGTGCTGAATCGCGATTAAATCTTGCCTGAACTTACACTCCGTATTGAATCAAAGGGAAACGCTATACAATATAGATAGAGATGAAAGTGTATGCATGCATATACGTTATAGGTCTTCTATCGTGTTATGTTTGCTGGGCAGGTACACGTATGTATGACTGGTCAAAATGCCAGTTTGACAGAACATGTTAAACATATATATAACAATTTAAATGATGACAGCCAGAGGATTGCTCACTATAAACTCAGAAAGTGACCGCCATGTTCCACTCATCAATTCTGAGCCTAGCATATGTGGTGAAAATTAATGTGAAACATGCTTTGCTTATAAACCGCCTATAAAACAGACTAGTATTGAAGCTGACATATTTATATATAGATATACACATACGTTAAAAAAACATTTTGAATTAAAAGGTATAAAAAGTAAAATGCGGTATCAGCCAGCTGAACTATCCGCCATATATATATATATATATATATATATATACAGACGAAGCCGCTTAATTGCAAGAGGCTTTTGTCAAGCAAAATTGTTGCAATTAACCGAAGTTTCATTTAGGCGAAGTTCATCGTCTACCATATGTAAGGTGATGCCGAATGATCGATTGGACCGCCAAATATCTAATTAATTTAGCATTTGTTTTGTAACACTATTCGTATTTTGATACAGAATAAAAACACCAGTATTAGGTAACCTTTATTAAAACAAAATAAAAATATATACAAGAGAACACATTAAAAACCAATGTTGATGCTGAGATTGTGCTCTGAGCATCGTCAATCTCTGAGACAATCTTGACGACCATCTTCTTCCTGTAGTGGTGTTTCAGACTTTGGATGATTCCCATGTCGCAGGCCTGTATTATTGAAGTTGTGTTTGGAGGCTTGACATTCTTCAGGCCATTTGCGGAGTCATTAGAATGCGCTGCACAGTTGTCAACCACCAGGACGACATGTCTGTTCTGCAGATGCATTTGTTTGTCGAACGCCGTCAGCCATTCTTTAAACAGAACTCCAGTCACCCATGAATTGCTGCTGTTTCTGTTAGTTACCGGTAGATGCTTTGCGCCTCTGAAACATCGCGGATTTTTTGCTTTTGCCGATGATCAGTAGAGGGCGCTTGTCTTTACTTGTCATGTTAACCGCTACCAAGGCTCTCGTGATCAAGGTGTTTAATATGCGTGACGTATTTTTCACCTACCATTGTTAACCCACTTCAAAGAGATGTGTGCTGTGACCGTATGGAATTTCATCACCGAGCACAGGGTAATTAAGGTCCTTTGTACATATGTGCACCTGCAGTTATCACAGCGGCTACTTTTGATGTTCCGGTCTATGATCATTATTGGGATAACACAAACACAACTCACCGACTCATTGAAGTACTTGCATTTAACGTGAGATTTCTACCTTTCTGCCCATATTTCCCTTGCGTTAAATCGGAAGTTTGCGATTATGAGTCTTCCAATTATGCGGCGCTTTTTTAATGATAGGAAATGGTTTTGGTTTTCATAATTTCTTGCAAATAAGCGGCATTTCCTGTTAACCGACTTGCAAATAAGTGGCGTCGTCTGTTTATATATATATATATATATATATATATATATATATATATATAGAGAGAGAGAGAGAGAGAGAGAGAGAGAGAGAGAGAGAGGGGGAGGGGAGAGAGATATGTAAGAATAGCCTTGCTGGTTCTTTGTTTAGAGAAGTGGAACATAAATACACAGAAAAAATGTCGGTCCACAGCCGATCAAATTGAGCCCATGACCTTCCGATTGGAAACTGTATATATATATATATATATATATATATATATATATATATATATATATATATATATATATATATATCAATGACACTTTTCAAGAAATTGTTTGGATGGTAACCATCCTTCATGAAATATTATCCAAGGTCCACCTAGATATCTTCGAAAAGTGCGGGCGTTTCCAATTGGAACGATTTTTGGAAGGAAACACAGAAAAGGCAACAAGGCGGCATCGTCCGACCATACTTTTGTTTACAGGTTACCAAGGAAACTCTATTGAAGAAAGCTTAAAATCATCTATGCTGTTCGATATCCGAAAGATTTGGCAGTGCCGTATTACTATTTTCATAAGAAAATAGTAGCTTTGCGAGCTTGGAAGGGAACAAGGATGTCTTCTTTAAGCATATATGAGAGGGAATTATTCTTTCGGAGTTAAATGATCACGTGGTTAGTTTCCTCCCCAATCAAAACAACTTCAGTATTTTCCATGTGACATATTAAGCCCTTAGAAGAGACCCATCTCGGCGGATCAGTGATATAGCAGAATTCAATGTAAACCCCTGAATCCAGAGAACCTTAATAAAATCGGGAAGCTATCGGACGTTGATACAATGAAAAAGCATCTGTTTAACTGATCGGATGTACAACCCTGCCACCTGGCGGTTGGTTTAAGCGATCCAACAAAGTTGGATTCTGGAAACAACTCTTCATTGACTTGCAAAACAAAAGGAAAATAGATGCAATTTTTGAAAAGATGGGGAAGGAGCAAAGTTTCCGATTTGACTGCAATTGACAATATGCTCTGAGTAGCACTCTGTCCAAACAGCACGATAAATGAAAATGAAAAGCTGTATTCCAACTCTGTGATAAATGTGGAAACGATCACCTGTTATGATTGTAGTTGTTTTTCAATAAATGTAAAAAATCAATTTAACATATTTACTTCTATCATGTCATACACATTTAAACTCACCGTGCACAGTACTTGTAGGTATCATTTTTCCCTCTATCATATTTAGCAATGTCCTTCAAACATATTCTTTTCTCGAGTCTTCATGATAGTCACAAGCAGAAAACATTTAGTATGAACTCATTGACTAGTATTTATTCACGATCATTTACAGATGATTTGCCATTTAAAAGAACAATGAATATACGGCGCAATATAAAGAATCACAAATGTTTATTTATGATAAGAGAAAGAATAATATTATTAAATCGCATCTATGGCGATGGGAGAAAAGTTAGAGAACATATTTAATCAGGAATTAAGCGGGATCCTATTGGTAATATATATTCAGCCTGAGATCTGATATAGGAAGCCTTGTTTACTTTTTATGCCTTATATAATGTAGACATTGCTTACGGCTATCACCTTCAGCTGCTGTATAACTTCGCAGTCTATGGTGAAAAGGGAGACAAGTTATCAAGTCTGCCAGCGAGGCAATGCTCTATACCACAAAGAATATTTGTGTGTGTGTGAACTGCACAATTCCTTAATAACAAGTGCACATATTCCATTTTTGACCTTTCAGACAGGGTTAACTAGATGTTAAGATACGACCCGTACACTTAAGCCATTAGCCAGTCAAAAGTAACAAAAGGATTCTGCTTCATACATTGTACTTCCGGAATTTAACCACTTGCATACCCACGCGTGTGCTTATAACATCGTTCAATGTCCAAAATAATGCAATAATGTAAAATACACCAATGTCGCATTGAGTGTGAATCTTGGTCTTCAAATGAAATAAGGTGTGTAAAACATAAATTACTACCTCAACAATATTTGATTTTTCCCTTGTTTGGAGAGAGTCTTCGTAATGGCGAATACATCAATTAACCGTGAAGCTAAGACCTCTTTCTCGTTGTGTCACATTCTGCCTGCCTTTTAATGTTTGTATTTATATCAGCTACTTCGGAGACATGCTATTCAAAGATCATAATCTGTATTAATATTATCCCATTCCTACCTTAGTGAACAATTCTACTTTGTGGCGGAGACCTTGACCGATTTCCTTGACATTAAAAATTGTTTTGTATGACCAGGAACAATACATTATATGAACATAAAACAAGGGTCCTAGTTGTCACAACTATAAGCAAAACTCATAAGGACCCAGCTGACAGGTCCAAAATCAAATGAAATAGAATATTCTAGAACATTTTAGACAAACTTTATTGTTTAACACGCTGTTGTATCGAACATATAATTTGTAGACAATTCTTCCGCCTTCCCGCCTTCAGCTGTCTACCATCGCTGTGTTCATTAAAAAAAAGAGCCAAGTGCGCAAGTGTCACAAACTCAGACATATGCCCCAGATTCACTTCAATGTTCATTGAAGATAAATGACTGTTTTGTAACGAACACATAAAGTTGTTCTGGATCAACAAACATTATACGGCATAGCCTGTCAGACTCACGGTTTTGGCGTCCTTTGAGTATTAAACGGCAATGGATATAGATCTGTTGTAAAACCACACTACAATGTCCTCTGTACACAAATGCGACAGTATTATAGTCCCCTGCCTGGGTTACAGAACCATAGACGCACTAAGCCCCTGTCGGGTGACACAACCATACTAACTTCTAAATTTATGGTTAATACTACTTCGACGAATTAACCTCGTCTTGGGTAACAATGGGCAACTACATTAGTTCTTACAAAAGCGGCTACAAGGAGCCTCTGGAGTCCACTGAAACACGACCTAATTCCCTTCCCATCGGAACCAGACTCAAATAAATGCGTAGTATTTTTTCCAGCTTTTAGCGCGTCGTCCTTGCATTCCAACGTAAAATGACATGTGACTTCTCAGACAGTGAGGCTAACTGACCACACAGCGGAAAGTGCACTCCATGATTTTTTTTTTAAATCTGATTATGCGTCGGATGTAAACAAAAGCCTTTTGAAGGTGACCTTGGTTTTATACATAATTCTTCTATTACCTTCCAATATAATCTGACAATAAACAGTAAGTGTTATCCCTATAAAATAACTGTGTTATCACAATCTCACCCTAGATCATCAATGGATGACATGAATACATTACCCGCTCCTGGTCTATAGCTATGACGTCACATGTGATTCTCTTTCTTGAGTCTTTCAACGCCAGTATATATTCATCAATACATCAGCATGCATATATCATTATATTAGTGATGTTTATAAAATAAACCTGTATATGATATTATATCGGTGAGGTTTACAAAATAAACATTTTACATACAATACATACATGTAATTATACATTGATACAACATACCAGTACTACTATCATATTCCTTTTAACACTTTGATTATACATGACAAATATTTTTTCTGTATCCTAATATAAGTTTCTTATATATCTATTTAAACTTCTTTTGGAAATTCCATATTATCTTCTTATAAACCAGTAGCAGTACTGCATACAAAAAGTCTGTTCCTTCTAGATAATTGTTAATTAGATCAATGAATGGATATTTACACAATCCGTCTTAAAAATGTGCTCCATCGTTATTATTCCACAGATTCCACCTTAAACCTGTAGTTTATAAGATGCAAAGACCATCTCATGATACTGTTGGTGATGCATTTAGGTTTGTTCAGATAAAGAAGGTGTTGGTGATCTGTTTGCACAGTAAAGTCAACACATGTAAGATAAAATTTAAATTCTTCCACGACCGACGCTAAAGCTAAATATTCCTTTTTAATTGTGGAGTTTTCCTCCCTCTAATTTACAGTTTCTTGCTGGCATAAGCAACTGGGAATAATTGTGAATCGTGCTACTGTAACAAAATAGCAACAATCTCTATATTTGAACCATCAGTTTATAACACAAATGGTTTGATGGGATTATGTAACAGCAAAATTGGCCTCTTTACCAAATAATCCTTTAATGTACAGTGAGCTCTCTATCGTGGCTCATCCCATTCTACTTTGTTAGGTTTCCCTTTCTTGGTCAAATGTGTTCATGGTGCAGCTATGGCAGGAGAATTAGGAATGTAATTCTTGTAGTACCCTACAAATCCATTAAATGGTCGAATCTCCTTCTTGGTTCTAGATCTAGCTGCTCCGTCAATAATAAAAAAAAATGGTCATCATGTGGACCAAGGACATTGACCTCAATTTGGTGCCATAAAAAAACAACACTTGTGGCCACCAATAAACACGTCGATGGTCTTGCAGTCAACCCAGCTACTCTCAACCTACTCAGAAGCTCTTTGATTACACAGATATGTTAATCTCAAGTTTTGGTGTGCACTAACAAGTCATCAATGTAACTATCCACACTATTCTTACAATTTAGCAACTTTCGAATGCCTCGCAATAGAGTTGCTCCCGAATTTACCATTTAGGATGACATCTTTAAGAATTTATAACTACTATCAGGTGTAACATTGTTTTGTGTGCATCTTGTTAAGTACTGGCACTTGCCAATATCCTTTGCTTAGATCAATCTTAAAGAAATACTTATCTCCAGTCCGGTTTCCTGAACACATCAGAGTCTAGCAATAGGTTCTTGATCTATCACTGCTAGCTTATTTAAATTGCGATAATCAACACACACCCTGTTGGTGCAAACATTTTTTTTTTATTCGCACGACCACCACTGGTGCTGCATAATGTGATTTAGATTCTCTAATTACATCCATTCTCAACATATCATCAATGTCTTGTTTAAGAGATTCAGGTACAGCGTTGGGT
The DNA here is from genome assembly GCA_026874595.1 of Sipunculus nudus. Classification (NCBI taxonomy): domain Eukaryota; kingdom Metazoa; phylum Annelida; class Sipuncula; order Golfingiida; family Sipunculidae; genus Sipunculus; species Sipunculus nudus. The sequence goes on from CM049320.1 coordinate 51,825,024, forward strand.
ATAGAGTACGGTTTACATTTGATTGGTCTATCAGATGACAACTCAACTTTGTGTTCAATTATATCTGTTGTACCAGGTAGGTCAGTAAAAACATTTTTATTTTTATACAACCAGCTTTAAAACATATTTTTGACTGGAGTCTATCTTACTCCTTTTAATACATCACGAGATAATTCTTAGGCCACACACGTGTCTTATTTAAACAAATCATCATCATCAGCTGTATCATTTACGTCAGCCTCACGGGGCTTTACAACAGTTGGTCATACAACATCTAATATGGTATTTCCCGTCTTTATTGTACTTTGCTCTTTCGCAATCTCAGCATCAGCTTGCACCTGTGATATATATTTTCAACAAACTAATTTGGTAAATATTGATTTTACATAATCAGTACCTGATCATTGATCTGTAATGTTCTTGGCTTAGCCCTGCTGTCATAATATCCCTTATACCTGTCTTGTGATTTTCCTAGTTCTGTAGGGGCTAATTTCAGAGTTTTCACTCTCTCGTTTCAAAGACGTACTGATAACAACTCTGAACTTCTAGAGTCTGTAATTCTTTTGAACATAACTCTTTCAAAATTTGCATTGGTCCTCTAACAGGCCGACAATACAACAATTCAAATGGGTAAAACTGTGGCCTCTTGTGGCACTTCTCTATATGCAAACAGTAATGCATTGATGTACCTATGCAATTGCTTAGGTTGTTCATCACAAAATCGCCTTAACATTCTTTTGAGGTACCCATTGAACCTCTCAACAAGACCATTGCAAGTGGGATGGTATGGTAGTCTCTTTGTATATGAGTTTAGCGGGTGCCTTGCTTCCAAGTCGCCCGGTTACACCATTACGCTGGTTCTCATGAGGTATGACATTGTCACTTTCTGAACCGACAACTAAAGAGTATATCTATGCATCAATTCGCTAAGCTTGCGGTCTGGTTTGGTAAAGTATTTCTCAAATTCTGCTAAAAGAAAAATGTGCATCAGTTCATCGATGCAGGGCTAGGATTGTATATATATATATATATATATATATATATATATATATATATATACACACACACACATATGTATATATATATATCATACCAGAACTGCTAATGGTTGCACGCAGTTATATTAAACATATAATTTATGGCGCGTAGACAATTATTCCACCATTCCGCCTTCATTTGTCTATCAACGCCGTGATCAGTAAAAAAAAAGAGTGCGTAAGTCTGTTGTTCTCCTGTACTACATCAGTTTCATCAATGCGATATAATATTTATATATTCATATTTAGAATTTTAAAAGGGCGATGAATATATGGCGCATTTTCCCAGGGATAATGGCTTTACCCTTTTTGTGATATAATTGTGCCATGAGAGCTAATATTGTTTTGCACGCTGCTGCATAGAAAATATAATTTGTTGAGCGAAGACAATGCTTCTGCCCTCCCCCTTTCTGCTGTCTGTCATCGCTGTGTTCAGTGAGAAAACAACCGAGTGCGTAAGTCTGTAGTCTCCTGTAGTGGCCCCAGGTGGCGCACCATAGTAATTCTGACCCAAGATGGTTATGCAAAATAACCCATCAACCAGACCCCGCTATGCGTCAGTGAGTGCTTGGCAGGAATTGTATAGCTACGCGTGTGCTTATAACATCGTTTAAAGTACATAATGGCGCAGTAATGTAAAATACACTAGCGTCACATTGCGTGTGGACCTTGGCAGGCCTTCAAGTGATACCACTCTTTAAAACAAGGTGTTTACAACATAATTTACTACCTCATAAAGATTTTATCCTTCACTTGTTCGGAGAAAGTCTTCGTATTAGCGAATACATCAGTTAATCTTGAAGGTGAGACCTCTTTCTGTTTCATAGATGCAGGGCTAGGATTGTATATACACACAAACATATATATATATATATATATATATAAATATTTACGTGTCACATGAGAGCTCCTAATGTTTTGCACGCTGTTGTATGGAACATATAATTTGTGGATTCGTAGACAATTCTTCCACCCTCCCGCCTTCAGCTTTCTATCATGTTCTACTGTAGTAACCCGAGGTGGCGCACCATAGAACATTCTGACTCAACAGTATTATATTAAAGAACGCATAAACCAAGCCCCGCTCTGTGTCAGTGAGTTATTGGCAGAATGCGCATCCATTACAACAGGGCCAATGAGTAAAATCAGGACACAGTGAGAAACGAGCGACGCTACTGGCCTCCGTCTGTAGGTAAGCCTGACCTTCGATAACAAACACCTTATTCTTAATTCAACACAATGAAATTGTGAGGGCCTCTCAGCGTGTGAAGTATGAACTTATTGATCATGTTAAACTGTAAAACCGAGGGCAATTAAACACGAAAGCGAAGCGATAAAAGACTTGTCAAACAAAATAAAGTCCATCAAGGACATAACACCTATTCATGCAGAATCCTGCAAGATGAAATTCTCTCCTTTCTCTATAAAAAAAATAATTTGTATTCCGGGCACGTTTAATGTGCTCTATGTAACAACTGCGTTATTCATGCTCAGTCATGCAAGGCAAATTTACGACAGACCATGCAGATGAAAACTGGCACACCAGTGTGGCGATCCAGACATGGGAGTTCGGTGAATATAAATTGCAGACTATACTCGTCAAACCATTTTCCTACAAGAGAGGCTCTCGATTATTATAAAGAAGGTCGCAAATAAAAAAGCCAAATCATAAAGGCCACCCCACACTGTATAATGTAACCAGTTAAAGGTAATTAACAATATTTACAGGCGGCATAAATAAGAAGATGTGCACCAAACAATTAATAACTTCTCTTTCAAAAAGTTAGTTTATGGTAAGAAAATTATAAACTATATTTTCTCAGGGGTATTTGGTGATATATATGTCACATGAAAGCTTACACTGTTTGGCACGCTGTTGTATGGAAAATATAATTTGTGGAGCGTAGACAATGCCTCCGCCCCCCCCCCCCCCCAACTTCAGCTGTCTGTCATCGCTGTGTTCAGTGAGAAAAGAGCCGAGTGCGTAAGTCTGTAGTACTCCTGTAGTGCCCCCAGGTGGCGCACCAGAGTATATTCTGACCCAAGAGTGGTTATGTTAAAGAACATATCAACCAGGCCCCGCTATGCGTAAGTGAGGGATGGGCAGGAATTGTATACCCACGCGTGTTCTTATAACATCGTTTTAAAGTCCAAAGTTGCGCAGTAATGTAAAATACACGAGCAACAAATTGAGTGTGGACCTTGGCAGGCCTTCAAGTGATACCGTTCTTTAATACCGTTCTTTAACATAAGGTCTGTACAACATAATTTAGTGCCTCAACAAGATTTAATCTTTCACCTGTTTGGAGAAAGTCTTCGTTTTGGCGAATAAATTTGTTAATCTTGAAGGCGAGACCTCTTTCTCTTTTTTTTTGTCTGCCTTTTAATTCTTGTATTCATATCAGCTGCTTCGGACTCATGCTATCAAAAGATCAAAATCGGTATCAATATCATCCCATTCCTATCTTGGTGAAGAAACTTAGCTTTGTGCATGAGAACTTGACCAATTGTTTTGCATTAAAAGGTGATTTGTATGATCAGGAACAATAAATTATGTGAACATAAATCAAAGGCCCTAGTCGTCACAACTCTAAGCAAGACTCTAGATAGTTATTAAAAGGACCAGTTTACAGGTCCAACATCAAATGAAATCCGACGTATGAAAAGTTAAAAGAACATTTTAGACAAATTGCTTAAGTACTTATAAACAAGAACAGATGCACCGGAAACAGGGAAGGTTTACAAGCCTGTATACGATCGGTCGGGTTCCCGATGGGTGTTCGCATAATAAGAACGTAAATATGAAAATAACGACATATTTTAATTGCTTGGTGCGAACATGGAGGGTTTAAGTGCAAGAAGACATGTTCAGTTGGCTTGTTCATAATTCATGAAACAACATGTCCTGGAGGGGCAGTGTATCTTAGCTTAGCGGTCGCCTTGCTTCCAAGACGCCCGGCTACCCGGTTAAACCATTACGCTCTGGTTTTCATGAGGTGTGGCATGGTCATTTTCTAAACGGACATCTTAAGAGTATATCTATGCATCAATTCGCTTAGCTTGCCATCTGGTTTGGTCAAGTTTGTCTCAAATTCAACTTCTGCTAATAGAACATTGTGCATCAGTTTCATCGATGCAGGGCCAGGATTGTATATATACACACACACATATATATATATATATCACATGAGAGTTGCAAAGGTTTTGGAGGTGATGTTTTGAACATATAATTTATTGAGCGTAGACAATTCTTCTGCCCTTCCGCCTTCGGCTGTTTATCATTGCTGTGATCAGTGAAAAATGCCGAGTACATAAGTCTTTAGTTCTCCTGTAGTACATCAGTTTCGTCAATGCAGTGCTAGGATTATATTAAAATATTCATATTTAAAATTTTAAAGGGCTTTGAATATATGGCGCACAAAATAACTTTGCTTAACAAAAGTTATTTAATGGTAAGAAAATTAAAAACTAAAATTTCTCAGGGTAATGGATTTGGAGAAAGTCTTCGTTTTGGCGAATACATCAGTTAACCGTGAAGCTAAGACCTATTTCTCGTTATGTCACATTCTGCCTGCCTTTTAATTTTTGTATTTATATCAGCTACTTCGGAGTCATGCTATCCAAAGATCATAATCGGTATAAATATATTCCCATTCCTATCTTAGTGAAAATTCTACTTTGTCCTGGAGACCTTGACAGATTTCTTTGACATTAAATGTTTTGTATGACCAGGAACAATAAATTATATTAACATAAATCATGGGTTCTAGTTGTCAAAACTGTCAGCATCACTCAGCTGACAGGTCCAAAATTAAATGAAATCCGACGTATAAAAAAATTAATGGAACATTTTAGAAAAACTGTTACGCCTTATAAACAAGAACACGTGGTCCGGAAAATGTACATGTTTACAAGCCTGCGCACGGTCTTTAGGGTTCCCCAACATATTTGATTTGCTTTTTGCGAACATGGAGGGTTCAAGTGCAAACAGACGTTTTCGTTAACTTTGTTCATAATTCAAGAAATTGCATATCCTAAAAGGACAGAGCATCTTAGTTTAGCGGGCGCCTTGCTTCCAAGACGCCCGGTTACACCAGAACGCTCTGGTTTCATGAGGTATGGTAAGGTCATGTTTTGAAAAGGATAACTAAGGACTATAGCTATGCATCAATTCACTAACCTTGCTAACCTAAAACAACATTGGCATCAGTTTCATCGAAACGGGTTAGGATATATATATAAACTCATATATATGTCACATGAGAGCTCATTTTGTTTTTCACGTTGTTGTATGGAACATATATTTTGTAGAGCGTAGACAATTCTTCCGCCTTCCCTCCTTCAGCTGTCTACCATCCCTGTGTTTAGTGAAAAGAGCCAAGTGCGTGAGCGTAAAAAACTCGGACATATGCCCCAGATTCACTTCAAAAGTTCATTGAAGGTAAACGACTGTGTTGTAAGGAATACCTAAATTTATTTTTGATCAACAAACATATGGCATAGCCTGTCAGACTCACGGTTTTGGCGTCCTGTCAGTATTAAACGCTAATGGATATAGATCTGTTGTAAAACCAGAATGTTCATACTCTCAACAGTACATCCAGCCTTGCCTAATGGCTATGTAAATTCTAATGGTAATACCACACTCCAATGTCCTCTGTATACAAATGCAAAGGTATTATAGTGCCCTGCTTGGGTTACAGAACCATACTCTCAGGACACCTATATAATAAACACAAATTTGTAAACATACAGGAGAATGAGTTGCGCAAAAATGCTAAACTTTTCACAATAAAACCTTTTTAATTAAATCAGTCCATAAGTAAAAACCTTTTTCTGATAAATTATTTTACTTTAATTTTTAAAGGCTACAAATAAAAGGAGCATGATCCACTTCAAATACTTTATTTAACATTTGTTTGTTTACATTCATTTTCTGTGGCGTAACAGGACATGAAACAAAAGCAACTTATATTCTTTTCAATGTAAAATTATTTTGAATTTTTGAACATGACATTTCTTGTTTTTCTGTTAAACGAGTATTGTATATTATTACAGGTGGTGTATAACTAATTGGTTCCTACATATGGACTGAGAGAGATAAACAAATGAACAAGTTTGATGAGACATATATACGGCAACGCAGTTTCTTACCAAACTTTCCACAACAGCATGTTGCAATAACCTGATTAGCAGTAAAAAGCGTATACTACATGTCACCACTGAACAGAGAGTAATAAGTTGATGAACGATGTTTATTTAAAAAATGTTGAACAAATGTTCAGGATGACACACTACCACTAACACATACACACACACACACATATATATATATATATATATATATATATATATATTTAACCGGGAATGCAAAGGTCCTGAGTAACATGTGCACATATTTCATTTACAACTGCACCAACAGGGTCAACTAGATATTGAAATATACCCTGCACACACATTGTCATTAGTCATTCTGAAGTATCAGAAGATTCAGAGCCCCGCACTTTCCCTGCAGTTTTTATAGAAAGATATGTGCAGTAACACTTGCATACCCATGCATGTGCGTATACCGCCTTTCAAGGTCCAATTGTGCTATAATGAAAGAAATATATCATATTAAGTTGGAAATTTTGCCTACCTTCATGAGATATCGCTTGGTAAGATACTGCCTCATCACGATTTAGTATTTCACTGGTCTGGAGACTGTCTTCGTATTGGGACATACATTATATGAACCTTGATGGTTAGGTCTCAGTGCTTTTAGCTTTTCGTCTCATTCTGCCTGCCTGTTGATTCTTGTATGAAAATCAGCTATTTTGGAGTCAGACAATACCAACATTTGCATTACCAGGAACAATACATTATGTGTACATATACATCAGTCAAGGGCCCTACTCGTCACATCTTTTCCTATCAGCAAGGTTCTCGTTAAATATTGACAAGGAAGCTCATGGTAGGGCCAAATACAAATACAATACATCACATAAAAAGTAACCAGCACAGGGTATACATGACGATTCATGACGAATCAACAAGGATACGTGAACCAAAAACTGAATAGGTTATAGGTTTATAAGCCTGTATACGATATTTTTGTTCCTGATCCCGATTTTTAATTACAAGACCATTAATATAAAAGTAACTAAATATTTGATTCTCTTGGTGCCAACGTGGAGGCTACAAGTGCAACTAGACCAGCTCAGTTGCCTGGTTCATAATTAATAAAACAGAAGGTCCGGAGTCCTGAAGGGACAGAGTCTAATGGTTCAGAGGTTGCCATGCTTATAAGAGGAAGCATCTTATGCATAACATTCAGGTTTGCATGAGGTATGACATGGTTGATTTCTAAACGAAGAACTAAGGAGTGCATCAATGCAACTTCACACCAAGCTTGCCGTTTCGCTCGGTAAGGTTCGTCTCCAATGTCAACTTCTGCCCAAAGACTAAAATAACAGTGAGTATCAGTTTCATTAAAGTGGGAGCAGGGTTGTAGTATATCACATCTACATACTCATATTAAAATTTTAAAGACGTAATTTCTTCGCCTTCGCTTTCTTGCAGAAATGTCTACTTCAATAGTCTTTAGCAAGAATGAACCCGTCCCGTACAGCTTCGAAGGCAAGGACCACTGGATTGACGGTATACGGTACTGGATCAACACGACATCTGCGAGCATTGAGATTTTTCGACACGTCCGTTCATGATGGTGATGTGTTCGTATGTGGTTTTCCGAAATCAGGTATTACCAGGTCTACATGTGTTAGAATTTCCGCGTTTCCCCTTTTTTTTTTTTTTATGCAGTGATAATGGTACTCCTTCAACTCTTCAGTGCTTGGAGTTCGTGCAAACGTGACTGAAAAGGTTTACAGGCTGTGAAATCTGATTTATAAATTTTTTTATGACACTGAATGGTAAATGTGCAATTTATTCTGCATTAAATGTTTTGATCGTTTGTAAGAGACTATATATATATAATATATATGCCGATGACAATTTTCAGGAAATGTTTGGATGGTTACCATTCTTCGTGCCGTATTTGCCCAGGAACACCTGGATATCTTCGAAAAGTCGGAGCGTTTCGAATTCGAACGATTTTTGGAAGGAAACACAGAAAAGGCACTAAAGCTGCCTCGTCCAAACATATATATTATACATAGTTATTATCACATGTTGCCAAGGGAATTCTACTTGAGAAAACCTAAAATCATCTACATAGTTCGGAATCCGAATGATGTAGCAGTGTCATATTACTATTTCCATAAGATTGTAGTGGCATTGGGACCTTGGAAGGGAACATAGGATGTATTCTTTGATGCATTTATGAAAGGGGAGGTATTCTTCGGGAATTATTTTGATCACTTGGTTAGCTTTTTTCCCCACCAAAACGACCCAAATATTTTCTATGTGAGTAATGAAGCCCTAAGAAGAGACCCTTCCCGGTGGATAAGAGATATTGCAGAATTCATTGGAAAACCCCTGAATCCAGAGAAATTGGATAAAATCGTAAGGCTAACGGACTTTGATACAATGAAAAAGCATCCGTTCAACCCGACTGGATGTACAACCCTGACACCTGGCGGTGAGTTTATGCAATCTGGCAAAGATGGATCCTTGAAACAGCTCTTCACTGAGGGGCAAAACAAACAAATGGATGCCATGATAGAAAAGGTGGAAAAGGAGCTGAGTGATCGGTTTGACTATGATTGACCCGATTCTTTGTTTTGAATGAAATACGATAAGAAAGAATAGAAAACTGTTTTCTGAGTCTTTGATAAATGTGGAAACGATCACCTGTAATGATTCCGTATCTAGTTGTTTCATAATAATAATAAATAATCAGTTTAACATTCATCAATGTGAAAATAATATGTACTTTCATCAAGAAATGAACAAGACTTTCGTATACCTTGTAGCCATCCAAACTTCCTCTGCGTTGTTTAGCATTTCCCTTCAAACAGGATTTTGATCTATCGTTATGTAAGTCACAAGCAGTGAACTGTTCCGGAAGGAGATCTTTAGGTAACGATCATTTACAGAAGATTTGCCATTTAAAAGGGCCTTGGAATATATTGCGGAATACAGATAATAACTTTTCTTTACAAGTGATATTTTGTGATAACATAAGTTAACAATATATCGTATCAGGAGTTATGGCTAATCCCTTTGGTATTATATATGTTACATGAAAGCTGATCTTATTTGTTATATTTGGGAAAAAAATCAATTGTGGATTATGTACATATCTTACGCTATACCGGCTTAAGCTGTCTAGCTTTGCTTTGTTCGGTGAAAGAAACAGTGTTCGTAAGTCTGATCGTCAGTGCAAACCTTATATCAACAAGACACCTGTAGTGCAGCATGGCAAATTCTGACCCAAGCCCCCACCCCACCCCCTTTCCCGCCAAGCAAGTGGTTTTGTCTTGGACACAAGAACCACTCCCCAGCTATGCGTGAGTGGAGGCCAAGAAAGAGGATTCATCAGAACAATGCAGTTGAAGAGCAATCCGGGCACAATAAGACAGGAAAGACGCTGCTTGCCATCCACCGTATGTCAGCCTGTCATATCTAATTCTGCATTTCAGCATGAGGAATCTGTTATGGCCTCTCCGCGTGATATGGCCTCTCCGCGTGATAAGCCTAAATTCGTGCACATATATAATGCGTTTATTATATAAGAGGTCTACACTTCAATGTCAAATGCACAACAAATTATTTATATGAGGTCAATTAAACTATTTTGCTCCGCACTTTCATGTATGGTTAAACATATTCTTCCATCTTCATTCATGGCCAGTTTAAGAACGCATGTTTACTAATTGACGGTCTTTATTTTATTTGACAAGTTATTATTACATATAAGTGAGTTTTTGTTTGCTCTTGGTTTAAGCTCTTTCATCCAGTCACATTTCAGATACGAGATCTCACACAGGCGAGCTTGTAAACGCTTTACTCTCGTGTCCAGTACACTATCCAGCTTTATGGCAAATATTGAATTAGGAACGTCTACAAACGATAAATATTCCGGCACTCAAACAATCAAACACTTTGCACCTGACGAGAAAACTGAGCTCCCAAAATTCGTGTCAACCTTTTAAACAAAACAAATTTATTATTTGCAATTTCCTTCACCGTCATATATATTTATATGTGGAAAGAAATTCTCTACCATACACATTGTGAGTGATACGTAACTAACATAAGATCAATGAAATATGGCAAACATTTTTCTAATTAATTAATATATATATATATATATATATATAGTCATAGAGAAAAATGACATACAGTAGCTATCCTTATAATTATCCTTATAATTTCCTTGCCTTAAGGGAGAGGTTTTTGCAGTCATCTACGTAGTACTTTTGATAACTAAATTAAAGCAAAAAATAAATTAATATTGTAAATATAAGATTCAACTATCAACGCCAACGGTCCTATATGAATGCAGTATTGACATAGCATAACTCTGCACAAGGAAAACTTTTTCTACATCTGGGGTTTAAATGTGAGTGGAATAAAAGTAGACCAGAGTCCTCTAGCGACTTTGCCAACTTGAAAGCGTCCTTTAAGCGCTTTGGTGTTTCCCCTTGGCGGAAGTGTAACTCCAAACAGAACTGACGTATTCTGTTGAATTGTTTAGACTGGATCATATTTGGTATGACTTCATACTCCCATTGTTCGATGTCCATCTTGAAAATGTCGATGATACGCTGAACAAAGAATATAATAATTTGAAAAGATAAACATACCTTTATACTTAATTTAAGATAAACTGTATTATGCATCCGAGATGTATAAATATATATATATATATATATATATATATATATATATATATATAGAGAGAGAGAGAGAGAGAGAGAGAGAAAGAGAAAGAGAGAGAAAGACAGTTTTGAGTGCCAATTACCTGTTTCCGGAATATATTTAACAAAATATTGCAAGTGATCTTTAAATAAACTTCTGATATGGTGTTAGATGCTCAGTTACCCCCATTTACCAAAGTAGACTAACCCCCTATCACCTATTTTACCATTGGGCAGGGGTAAGGGAAGTTAGTTTGTCTAGGGCGGAAGGTTAGGACTGCCCTCCGTCAGGTATGTCAAACCTAAAGCCTAATTCATCGTATTTTACTTAGTGGTGACGTTGCTAAAGTATCTGTTAGATAAAGCAACGGCTGTCCTGTCCCGGAGGAAGAGCATCAGAGGGGATATGCGTGCATCTAAAGACCGTAAGGGCAAGTCAGTGAGTAACTTAAGTTAAATCTCACATTTACCTCAAGGATGCCAGTATGGTATGTTTCGGCTTAATTATATAAATTATTTCGAATAAAGACAGATCTATCGGCTATTTTCGTGACTAGTTCAGCGTTGTTTTATTTGACTTTTTAGCGAAGTCCAACAAAGGTACCTACTGTTTCATGATCAAGCATTTTCTTTATAGTTGTGACGGTCTTCATGTTCCAGCCGTTCTTCTCCACCCTGTCAGCGCCTGCCAACCCTACGTTATGAAACGAAACCAGGTCAGAGTGTTTGTGGTCGTCACAGCCCATGCTTGGAGAAAAGGATACAAATATTCGGTTTTTAAGTTAATCAGTTGAAGTTAAACAACCATTACTCAGTTTGATTACCACTCTCATGAGCGTTCTACTTTATATGTTAATAATGGTTGGCACTCAGACTTAATACAAAAACTATACATTCGCTGTCGCTGAGCGTTCATTTGAAGTGATCCTGAGCGATAATGGGGAATCCTCTACGCCACATACGAACTTGAAAATTAGGTCAAACATAAATATCAGGTGCAAATCTGTCACCTGTGACTAACATTGAGCCCAAAGGCCAGATTTTTCAGTCACTTCTTTTAGTGATTTCGTTTATGAAAATAATTGTATGAAATTTAGTATTGACAAAGCGTCCTGTATTTTAAGTTTCTTGCTTGCGGAATAAAGACCCCATTGAAACAATATTAAGAAAACTTAGCGGACAGGTTTAAAATGTGGGAATAGATATAAACACCAATTGAGAATACAGTCTCACCTTGGGTCAAACGAATGCACCTCACACTGGAAATCTTTGACGACGGCGTCATCAAATGAAAAATCAAATTTGATTCTGTAAAAGTAATTAATATTCTATAATGTAGGTATCATCCTAAAAAAAATCCAATGACCATAAGGCCAAAAAAAATAACGGTATGGTTCTCAGGCACCGCCCGCATCAATTTTAAACCCCCGCATCAAACATTTTTATTTTGACTTTCAATAGAAACTTACCAATTTCGAGCTGCAGCCGCTGGGACATTTCTTTCAAGAAGATAAAATCATACAATTTCCTTTGTAATGTAGTGGTTTTACTTGTTAAGCAAAATAAATCTGTTCTTATCATGCTTTTCCAATATCATTTTACATTTTTATCGAAACATGACAAAAAATTAAATATAAAAAATCCGCCCGCCCGCATTGATATTTGAAAAAAAGTGCCTGAGAACCATACTTTTTTTAATTTTAGCCTGTCATTTATTTTTTAATTGAAACTCAAGAAAGTATATGTCATTGTAAAACTTAATAGTTCAGTAGCAGTCATACTAATTAGGTGTATCTCCAGATTTCTTGTTTTTTATTGTTTATTTTCTAGGAAGCTTTTCAACGAGATTTTTAACGAGATTTGTATACCCTTTAAAATAAGCCTATAACTAAAAATTTGAAATGGTAAATAAATGTGACACCTTTTAAAATATCATTTTAACTTTAAGACCATGCTTTGTGGATAATATCACCATTTACGTATCATGCCCTAGTAACCATACTGTAGTTAGCCCGTTTCTGTTTTAGTCATCTAATTATGTTTTGTAATACTGTGTTAAACGAGACAATACATATAATTAAAATTAATGGTAATAATGAACTAAATTTTACAAAGAACATTATAACCGAACATACCCGAAAGAGTAAACAAGACAGGAATGTCTGTGAGGAACTATTTCCTGGTCAAGGCAGACCTCCCAGCCACCGTTACCCAGGTGACCTAGCCTTTTAATAACGTCACAGAGAAACGTTGGTCTGGATAAATAACTGAAAAAAGGGAGTTTTTTTGGGGGGTTATGCTTATATCCAATCAGTTCACAATAATGTTAATATATAAATATTTACTCCCTTTTTTTCTAGATTTTCATTTTAATTAACACACAGATGCATTCCTGAGAACGCGCTTAGCATGTATTCCTAAGATTTTTACTTGACATAAATGAGTGAAACGGTAGACGAATGGGTAACACTTAATAGTAGTAAAAGACTTAAAGCTTACGCACTCTGCTGATAGTTTATAGAAAGTTTATTCACTAAACGTTAAAAGCTAATTTTAAATTATTTTTAACATTTTCATGATTCTTGTAAATATACGTATAAAATTATGTGCGGGTAAATTATTTTCACAGATTGACGTTGGCCCGTTTGATATTTCCTTATAGGGGAAAGGTACCACTGATAAAATAATGTTAGTCAAATAATCGATCGCTAGACCTACAGAAAAACTCCGTCCCGTATCTGTCTCTCCCCCATCTCTTCTCTGACAAGCTGATTCGTGGAATTGAGTGGAAATATTTTCTTTGCTCTTCGTCTTGAGTTCTTGCTAAAGAGTTTCTTTGAGGTGAGACTGTATATCTCTTCCTGAAATAATTATGAACAATATGTTTGCAAAATTTTATTAAAATGTTTCTCATAAATAGAGTTTTTAAAAATATTCTTTCGCATAAATGTTAAATATTCCCTTTTACGATGACAATTTTAGGCTCTTTACAGGTTTATTTTTTGCTGATTGTTACAATTCATCCCCAAAAAATCAGGATACAGAGTCAACCATTGTTTTGTGCAGAGTCTACTATCATATCGATACAGTTTCAAGTATCGTGTCGATACAGGAGAAGAAAGAGAGTTCTTTCTGGAAAGAAGCCACAGGCCTAAAGTTCCTGCAATACAATGCAATTAATAAGTCTTAAATAATAAGTGAAATTGAAAGATGACAACTGTTAACATATTAATTTAAATACAAATTAACATTTAGTTTTCAAGTACAACGAAACTGTAAGAGAAAAAGGAATAAATAAAATTAGATACTTTAAGTAAACATAGAACTCACTTTTAATTTGCATACTTTAAACCAGTATGCATGAATAATAAATAACCATTGATATGTAATCACATTCGTTTGTATTAGTTAATGTGGTCTAAGACATCACCATACCAACCACAAGAATAACATTAATGTCATTGAGAATGTGAGTTTATATTAAGACAGTATATATCAATCATAAATGAAAATACTGGAAAAAAAAATAAATGGTAAAAAAAATTATATAAGTAAAAATTTATTAAATAAAATGGAAAACATCGAGACAAAAAATATGTATCTGTAAATGTGTTCTCTTTTTGAGACAATAAAAAACATAAGCTGCTTTATTAAAAGTTTTACATGAATTATCTATATTTAGTAACTTAAAAAAACTTTTGTTCATTTTGTTATAGCAATCCTTTTGGCAAGGGATTACCTTTTACGTAAATCAGCGTTCAGTGAGCATTCTAACAAAAAATGTGGTTCATCTTCTATAATATTATAGCCATATTTAAACAATGTTTACAAATCCTCTCCTCTCTATTCCTTGCTGGCGACGAACCTCAATGTCCAAATGGTGATTTGTTCATCGTAACTTAGCTTGTGTAGTACTGTAACCCAACACACATTAAATATTTTCTAATGTTAACATTGACTTAAAAACCCAATATGCATTTAATTTATTACATTTGCATATATCACTTTGTCATTCCTGTAACGCCATATCAGTTAATCTTAGTTTAATGCAATTAAGAAAAATATTCTGATCTCCAACTGCCTGAGCCATCCAAATGTAACCAGAACCTGTTTAATATTATAAGGAACTAACATAGATACCCATGTTGTTTTTCCTTTACAATCAAGCTGAAATAACATATTATAATTTTTAAGGTGCCTATTTTCATTCATGGATATTAATTTTACCCAGTATTTTAAACAACATACAGAATATATCACAAACAAAGGGAGACGCCCGTATTCTTCTAAAGATGCAGCATTTGGTGTATTACTATTTATTTTTAGAACATACTGACAAAATTGGTATTGAACTCTCTCAATTATCTCCACTCTGTTAAATCCCCAGAGTTCACTTCCATTCAAAAGAATTGCACAGCCATAGTATAAAAAAAGACAGAGTAATTGTTTAACTACTATATGTTCACATTTTTAAAATGATTTTTTTTATACTACATATGAATTTTTAAGCTTGAATTGCTTGTTTTTATATGTTTTTGCCCACGATGCTCTATTAGTAAAAACACTGCTCAGTTACTTATAATAAGTCACGTCATTTAAAATTTTGCCTTTTAGGTACAATTTTTCTATTTTCGAAGAGGCCCACCACGTCTTAATACCATAATTTTAGGTTTATTTAAATTAACTTTCATACCATTTTCCTTACAAATTTTTTTATCTTGAGATATTTGTCTCTGGAGTTACGCTCATTTACAAAGCGCTTTACCTATAGGCCTACTACCTATATCGTAAGCGCTGTTTGTTTTGACCTGGTATCCTGAATTTCTACACCAGAGGGGAGCACCGTATTTTTGTCCAATCAGATGAGACCCTATGCTGGAAGACAGAACAGTTAACCAGCCAAACGAGGAATACACGTAGCCAATGTTGTTCATATTGTTTTGAGTGATAGCTCATCTCCCCGGGAACCGTCTGAACAGGCCACAGGCTCAGGTAGAATGGTCCCACGCGTGGTTTGCTTAGGGCCTTGGGCACATAGCATGCCCGGCCGATGATCTGTAATTCAAACGAAATGTAACAACACATATATTAAAAAGGCTTTCTCTTAAAGACTATTTAATATATTTTCATGATTCTTGTGTTCATATCATGAACTTGTGATATTGTATAGTTGTAGGATGTATTCTCTCCTTATATTGGTGGTTATTGAATAAATAAATAAATAATGGATATATAATTACCTCTGCTCCATTCCTCTGGGAAGTAGCCAGTATGTAAAACAATATTATGTAAGTTTCTCTCCGTTACTAGTTGCCTATTCAATAACGTCTACTGGAATTATATTTATTTTACTATTTACCAATTCCCTGAATAAGTTAAACCACCTTTATGGTTTTATACAGGTAGCTTCTCTGTCTCCTCTGTTTTTTTTTTTTCAAATGTCGCCATAGTTTACTTGTATTTTTATTAATAAAAACATAAACTTTGGAATTCTCTTCAAGTGTTTCCTTGCACTGTGCACAGATATCTCTAATGTTTGTCTTAAAACTGTGTATGTCTTCAAATCATCAAAGCTTTCCGACTTACTATATTTAGTGCTTTAATTTTTTATGTTTTGCTATTGCACTGGCTTCGTCCCCTCATTTGGTTAACATATCTATATGCATTCTTGTAACTTTTAACTTCCATTGTGGTACATCGTATAATATCAATAAATTGTTTAACAGCTGCATCTGTATCAAATACAAGGTAATGGTAAAATGATCGCTGGTTCTTTCACACTCAGAATTCTGTAACATGACTGATATTTTTTCCTAGTATCCCATGTTTTTATTTTGTATTTGATACATGGTTTGGTGGAAATTGCATTTTGTCTGTTGTACATTATAATAAAATTTTAATTTCAAGGTACACATTACTAGAAAATGATCAGAGATATCAAGTGTCGAAACTGCAACTAACTCTACAACACTTTAAAGTTCTGTACTTACTAATATATAATCAACTACCCTATGCCCGTATGAGTTATGCATGTGAACATCCCAGGGGCAAGTCAGGGGCAGCTCTGCCGTTTAGTATATGTACATTCAATGAACATCACAAATTCTGTCAAGAGAATCCAAAATTATTAATTTTACCATTTTTAGAGTTTCTGCTTATACTAAAGTATCTGTAGAAAAATTATCCCCAATGCCAGTGTATTCTCATTCATCATTTTTTTTAAATCTGGCAAATAACCAAGTCTGGCATTTACATCACCTATTATAATAATACGAAGTCTCAGTGATAGGAAATGATTCTGTTATAATATATTCTAATCTTAAAATACCATCACTTTTTACCCCATTTCATAATAAACTATCGAGTCTTCTGGGTGAATATATGCACACACCAACAATATGTCTTTAACAAGCTCTAATGAGTTCCCATCATAGTGAGTGCAATAATATCTGTGTATTTACACACTTGTATGATTTAAAAATTACAGGATCTCCTTATGCACACAAGGATTCCTCCTCTAGATATTTTTCTTCTTGAATTACAAAAACAATGAGCCAACAGTAGCACAAGTCTCTACAATTCAAAGAATATCACATTCACCTCATATTTAAATTCCGGTAAATGCTATTTTTTAACCCTCTGGCATTCTAAGATGTTAAGCATAAAATGTCATTAATATTATGCTCTACTAAGGAGGTCCAATTATCTACATTTCTGATTGGATAAATTTGTGAAGGTGTGCTTACCTGTCTGGTAGTTCCTGCAAAAAGTGAGTTACAACAAGGTGCAGTTAGATCCAAAGAATTGTCTTGGTGTCCATCGTCTCTGCCATGATGGTCAGTATGTGTGTGGGGTGCAGTTCAAAAGTGGGTGCTTTATGTCCTTTGAGACCCCGTCACATTAGCACTGCGTGGGCTACACGGGCTTTCCGTGTGCATGAATTTTGTTGCACGCAGAACAATTCTGCGGGCAGGCCAAGATTTGGGTCGGTTTCGTGTGGCACTTCCCTGATGGAACCGTGGTACCTGCGTGGGCCTTGCGTGTGCTCCATTTGATATGCGGGCCAGGCGCGTGAGAGCTTACAGACAGGTTAGTGTTAGCTACGGGCCAAAAACGGGCACTGCGGGTTACCTGCGTGCCAGCTACGTGACACCTGCGTGGGAGTTGCCTGCAAGGCGCAATGGTTGCGTATGCCATTAGCGGGCCTATCAGTGCAGGTCGGGTGGAGAGTTTATCAATTCTCAGCCAGATTTCATAGTCGCAGAACGCCAGCAACTTACCCGCACCCAGCCATCAGTTTACCAGCAGGAAGGCAGTAACTGGCCCTCAACATGTTCTTACGTTCCTCGTATACCTCGCTCTATGCCCGCAGTAGACGGGCTACGCGCAGGTTGGTATAACCTGCACCGTTCCTTGGCATCAAAGCGCACGTTCTAGCCCGCATCTAACACGCTCTGGCGCGAAATTGCCCCAGGTCTACGGCCAACATACTTTCTTTAAGCGGAAAAACTGCCTGTGATTTGCGGCCGCTGCGGGCCTCTGGTGGTGTTCAAACTCCAGCAGCTTAAGGCCCTGTGATATTAGCACTGCTTGGACCACACGGGCTTGTTGCCCGCATGAGTTTATTGCACGCAGAAAAGATTCTGCGGGCTGGCCAAGATTTGAGTAAGTTTCGCGTGGAACTTGCCCGTTGGATGTGTTGAATCTGCGTGGACCTTGCGTGTGTTCTCCGTGTGAAATGCGGGCCAGGCGCGCGAGAGCTAAGAGACAGGTTTGTGTCAGCTCCGGGCCTCATACGGGCACTGCGGGTTATCTGCGTTCCAGCTCAGGGCCACATACGGGGGAGTTGCCTGCAAGGCGCGAGAGTTGTGCATGCCGGTAGCGGGATTATATATACGGCAGGGGTAGTCGCAGAACGCCAGCAACTTACCCGCAGCAAGCCCTCAGATTACCAACAGGAAGTAACTGGCTCTCAACATGCCCTCGCGTTCCTTGTATACCTCGTTCCATGCCTGCAGAAGTGACCAGATACACACGGGTCGGCAGGACCGACACCGTTCCTTGTCAGCAAAACGCACGCTCCATGCCCGCAACTGACACTTGCTGGCGCGAAATTGCCACAGGTCAACGGCTAACATACTTTCTTTAAGCGGGTATCTGCCTGTGACTACGGGCCTCCTGTTGGTGTTCTGTGTAGATTTTACAGACAAACACCCGCAGCTAACACGGACCAAGTTTTGAGCATGTGCAAAACTTGGCTGCGGGCAATCCGGACGTCCGTGCGCACCTTCGGGCATGTCCGGATCAGATCCGGGCGAGATACTGCCAGGTCCGTGCCAACTGCGGGAGTTGCGGGCAGCAAAAATTGTCACCCGTAAGTTGCATGCAGTGCCAATGTGACACGGCCTTTACCCGGACCAAGTTTTGAGCATGTTCAGTGCATGGCTTCGGGCAATTCGGGCTTCCCTGCGCATCTGCGGGCAAGTCCGGATAAGATCCGAGCGAGATACTGTCCAACTGCGGGGAGCTGCGGGCAGCAAAACTGTCACCCGTTAGTTGCACGCAGTGCTTATGAGACAGGGGTTTTACCTGGATCAAGATTTGGCTGGGGGCAATTCGGTCTTCCGTGCCCACATGCGGGCTTCGGCTTCCCTGGGAATTTCCATTTAAGCCTGTGGGCTCTCTCTACATCTATTTCATCATCTGCCATTTTCATTTCTTCTCTAATAATCTTTTTGACTTTATATACACAATCAGTCCATGTTTTACCTCTTTCAACATCGTTTATGCCATGGAATTTTAAAATTATTCTTTTTTGAATGTTCCACTAATTTATCCAGTTTGGCATTAATTTTTTTTATTCTCACTTTTCAACTCTGCCATCTCTTCCTGTAAAATAGTTATCTTTTCAGTTAATTTGTTCAGTATACCTGGTTAGGACAACTCATTACATCCTATGGTATGCTTAACGGCGGAGCTATGACTTGGTTCATTTGCTTTATTTTTTTCAGATGGCTTGGCTTTTGGGTCCAGATCCTATCCTTCATTACCGCTCACCTTTGTATTGCCAGCCTCCGAGGCTCCTCTATTTGTGCACCATGTGACCCTTACATGCTTGAGCATCGGGCCTTGAATGTCCTTGCGGGCAGGGTGGTTTCTTCGGGCCTGGGTTCAGCTAACCCCCCCCCCCCCCCCCCATCCTGCGCCAACAACATCGCCAGCAGTGTTGCCAGGCGCAATGTCAAACTCAGGGATTTCACAACGAATTTCATTTTTGATCGTGGCTGTACAAGACAGTCAATTCGGGCCCGCCAAATGTATGTGCTGACACCCATATTAATGCAACTCCTAGATATATGTCCTTATAAAGTAAAGGTGATGTAAATGCCTCAAAACAAAATCAAAACTTAACTTTGTGCAACGAAAATGTGTAAACTACCCCTGTACCGTCAAGACCAAAAGTAAACTATCGTACCGGTAAAGAGTCATATCGAGAATGAGTCAAAGGTCGTATTGATACTATCGTATCGGTAAAGAGTGAATTATCTTATCGATAATTAGTCAACTATCGTAACGATAAAGAATCAACTTTGGTTCGATACAAAGTCATCCATCGTATCGGTTCAAAGTAAAATATCGTATCGATACAGATTGAAGTATCGTATCGATACAGATTCAACCACCGTTTCGGTCCAGAGTCAACTATCGTATCAAATTTTGTATCGAAACAGAGTCAAGAATTGATGTCATTGTATTGATATGTTAACTATATATGACCATTCAAAGACGTTTGACATTCACTAAATTCTAAATAGTTTTAATGGATTCTCCGGCAACGATTTGTGATTTGAAAGCGTAAAAATCTCATATCAATTCATAATCGCCGGATAAAACCACAATTGTTTCGAACATTTATTCCGTGTAATTTGCACCCATGCAGCTTTATTGAATCTTTGAGATTTAACCTTTAAAGCATGCTGATTCTAAATTAACCGTGTACCACTGCCCACTTAGTGAAACATTTTGAAGTAAAATTTTTATCACGCACACGTTACTGATAGTGATTATGAGGAGATGAAGGTTAATTCTCACAAACATCTCGAAAACAAATTGGTCAAATTTTGAAATGATCACAGAGATCATTGGCTCTGATATCTTAACGAAAGGTTATAACTTATTGGTTATTTCTTTTACATATAAAGGAAGGATTAATTATAAATTATCGCAAATGTTAATGACGTTCTCTTACAATTGAAAAAAAATATCAACAGGTCAGGAACATGTCCTTTGCAGCAAAAGGTTCTACTGTTGCACAAGAAAAAAAATCTCAAGCTTACCCTCACACATTGGCTGCTTCTTTGCAAATATTTTAGGGCGAAGAATATACAGATGGTTAAAGCTAAGAATAAGACAACAGCCTGTCCTTTCGAGCCAAGACCAAACAAATGCATTTTCTGTGAATAATTAAGAAAAGAGGACGTAGTTCTAGCTTGTGTTTCTGTCGTCTTATTCTAACAGTTGAACAACTATATAACTATAATATATATATATATATATATATATATATATATATATATATATATATATATATATATATATAACTGTCACGTATTGTATAGTCTAGCATATTTGTGCCATCAGACAAGTCTAATCAGATGTTAGATAATGAACAGGTGCACATAAAGTTGTTTTGTGCTGAATCGCGGTTAAATCTTGCCTGAACTTACACTCCGTATTGAATCAAAGGGAAACACTATACAATATAGATAGAGATAAAAGTGTATGCATGCATATACGTCATAGGTCTTCCATCGTGTTATGTTTGCTGAGCAGGTACACGTATGTATGACTGTCAAAATGCCAGTTTGACAGAACATATTAAACATATATATAACAATTTAAATGATGACAGCCAGAGGATTGCTCACTATAAACTCAGAAAGTCACCGCCATGTTCCACTCATCAATTCTGAGCCTAGCATATGTGGTGAAAATTAATGTGAAACATGCTTTGCTTATAAACCGCCTATAAAACAGACTAGTATTGAAGCTGACATATTTATATATAGATAAACACATACGTTAAAAAAACATTTTGAATTAAAAGGTATAAAAAGTAAAATGCGGTATGACCCAGCTGAACTATCCGCCATATATATATATATATATATATATATATATATATATATATATATATATATATATATATACAAACGAAGCCGCTTAATTGCAAGAGGCTTTTGTCAAGCAAAATTGTTGCAATTAACCGAAGTTTCATTTAGGCGAAGTTCATCGTGTACCATATGTAAGGTGAAGCCGAATGATCGGTTGGACAGCCAAATATCTAATTAATTTAGCATTTGTTTTGTAACACTATTCGTATTGTGATAAAGAATAAAAACACCAGTATTAGGTAACCTTAACTAAAAAAATAAAAATATATACAAGAGAACACATTAAAAGCCAATGTTGATGCTGAGAGGGTGCTCTGAGCATCGTCAATCTCTGAGACAATCTTGACGACCATCTTCTTTCTGTAGTCGTGTTTCAGACTTCGGATGATTCCCATGTCGCAGGCCTGTATTATTGAAGTTGTGTTTGGAGGCTTGACATTCTTTAGGCCATTTGCGGAGTCATTAGAATGCGCTGCACAGTTGTCAACCACCAGGACGACATGTCTGTTCTGCAGATGCATTTGTTTGTCGAACGCCGTCAGCCATTCTTTAAACAGAACTCCAGTCACCCATGAATTGCTGCTTTCGCGGATTTTTTGCTTTTGCCGATGATCAGTAGAGGGCGCTTGTCTGTACCTGTCATGTTACCCGCTACAAAGGCTCTCGTGATCAAGGTGTTTAATATGCGTTACGTATTTTTCACCTACCATTGTTAACCCACTTAAAAGAGATGTGTGCTGTGACCGTATGGAATCTCATCACCGAGCACAGGGTAATTAAGGTCCTTTGTACACATGTGCACCTGCAGTTATCACAGTGGCTACTTTTGATGTTCCGGTCTATGATCATTATTGGTATAACACAAACACAACTCACCGACTGATTGAAGTACTTGCATTTAATGTGAGATTTCTACCTTTCTGCCCATATTTCCCTTGCGTTAATCGGAAGTTTGCGATTATGAGGCTTCCAATTATGCGGCGCTTTTTTAATGATAACATATAGGAAATGGTTTTGGTTTTCATAATTTCTTGCAAATAAGCGGCATTTTCTGTTAACCGACTTGCAAATAAGTGGCGTCGTCTGTATATATATATATATATATATATATATATATATATAGAGAGAGAGAGAGAGAGAGAGAGAGAGAGAGAGAGAGAGAGGGGGAGAGATATGTAAGAATAGCCTTGCTGGTTCTTTGTTTAGAGAAGTGGAACATAAATACACAGTAAAAAGTCGGTCCACGGCCGATCAAATTGAGCCCATGACCTTCCGACTGGAGACTGTATATATATATATATATATATATATATATATATATATATATATATATATATATATATATATATCAATGACACTTTTCAAGAAATTGTTTGGATGGTATCCATCCTTCGTGAAATATTATCCAAGGTCCACCTAGATATTTTCGAAAAGTCCGGGCGTTTCCAATTGGAACGATTTTTGGAAGGAAACACAGAAAAGGCAACAAGGCTGCATCGTCCGACCATACTTTTGTTTACATGTTACCAAGGAAACTCTATTGAAGAAAGCTTAAAATCATCAATGCTGTTCGGATCCGAAAGATTTGGCAGTGCCGTATTACTATTTTCATAATAAAGTAGTAGCTTTGCGAGCTTGGAAGGAACAAGGGTGTCTTCTTTGATGCATATATGAGAGGGAATTATTCTTTGGGAGTTAATTTGATCACGTGGTTAGTTTCCTTCCCAATCAAAACGACTCCAGTATTTTCCATGTGACATATAAAGCCCTTAGAAGAGACCCATCTCGGCGGATCAGTGATAAAGCAGAATTCAACGGAAACCCCTGAATCCAGAGAACCTTGATAAAATCGGGAAGCTATCGGACGTTGATACAATGAAAAAGCATCTGTTTAACCGATCGGATGTACAACCCTGCCACCTGGCGGTTGGTTTATGCGATCCAACATAGTTGGTTCCTGGAAATAACTCTTCATTGACTGGCAAAACAAATAGAAAAAAGATGCAATTATGGAAAAGATGGAGAAGGAGCAAAGTTTCCGATTTGACTGCAATTGACAATATGCTCTGAGTAGCACTCTGTCCAAACAGCACGATAAATGAAAATGAAAAGCTGTTTTCCAACTCTGTGATAAATGTGGAAACGATCACCTGTAATGATTGTAGTTGTTTTTCAATGAATGTAAATAATCAATTTAACATATTTACTTCTATCATGTCATACACATTTAAACTTACCGTGCACAGTACTTGTAGGTATCATTTTTCCCTCTATCATATTTAGCAATGTCCTTCAAACATATTCTTTTCTCGAGTCTCAATGATAGTCACAAGCAGAAAACATTTAGTATGAACTCATTGACTAGTATTTATTCACGATCATGTACAGATGATTTGCCATTTAAAAGAACAATGAATATACGGTGCAATATAAATAATCACAAATGTTAATTTATGATAAGAGAAAGAATAATATTATTAAATCGCATCTATAGCGATGGGAGAAAAGTAAGAGAACATTTGTAATCAGAAGTTAAGCGGGATCCTATTAGTAATACATATTCAGCCTGAGATCTGATATAGGAAGCCTTGCTTACTTTTTATGCCTTATATAATGTAGACATTGCTTACGGCTATCACCTTCAGCTGCTGTATAACTTCGCAGTCTTTGGTGAAAAGGGAGACAAGTTATCAAGTCTACCAGCGAGGCAATGCTCTATATCACAAAGAATATATATATATATATATATATGTGTGTGTGTGTGTGTGTGTGTGTGAACTGCACAATTCCTTAATAACAAGTGCACATATTCCAATTTTAGTCCTTTCAGACAGGGTTAATTAGATGTTAAGATACGACCCGTACACTTATGGCCATTAGCCAGTCAACAGTAACGAAAGTGTTCTGTTTCATACATTGTACTTCCGGAATTTAATCACTTACATACTCGTTAAATGTCCAAAATAATGCAATAATGTAAAATACACCAATGTCGAATTGAGTATGAAACTTGGTCTTCAAATGAAATAAGGTGTGTACAACATAAATTACTACCTCAACAATATTTGATTTTTCTCTTGTTTGGGGAGAGTCTTCGTATTGGCGAATACATCAATTAACCGTGAGTTAAGACCTCTTTCTCGTTGTGTCACATTCTGCCTGCCTTTTAATTTTTGTATTTATATCAGCTACTTCGGAGACATGCTATCCAAAGATCATAATCGGTATTAATATCATCCCATTCCTATCTTAGTAAACAATTCCACTTTGTGCCGGAGACCTTGACCGATTTCCTTGACATTAAAAGTTGTTTTGTATGACCAGGAACAATACATTATATGAACATAAAACAAGGGTCCTAGTTGTCACAACTATAAGCAAAACTCATAAGGACTAAGCTAACAGGTCCAAAATCAAATGAAATAGAATATTCTAGAACATTTTAGACAAACTTTATTGTTTAACACGCTGTTGTATCGAACATATAATGTGTAAACACGACCTTATTCCCTTCCCATCGGAACCAGACTCAAATAAATGCGTAGTATGTTTTCCAGCTTTTAGCGTGTCGTCCTAGCATTCCAAAGTAAAATGACATGTGACTTCTCAGACAGTGAGTCTAACTGACCACACAGCGAAAAGTGCACTCCATGATTTTTTTTTTTTAATCTGATTATGCGTCGGATGTAAACAAAAGCCTTTTGAAGGTGACCTTGGTTTTATACCTAATTCTTCTATTACCTTCCAATATAATCTGACAATAAACAGTAAGTGTTATCCCTATTAAATAACTGTGTAATCACAATCTCACCCTAGATCATCAATGGATGACATGAATACATTACCCGCTCCTGGTCTATAGCTATGACGTCACATGCGATTCTCTTTCTTGAGTCTTTCAACGCCAGTATATATTCATCAATACATCAGCATTCATATAACATTATATTAGTGATGTTTATAAAATAAACCTGTATATGACATTATATCGGTGATGTTTACAAAATAAACATTTTACATACAATACATAGGTCTTGGGTTTTGTTTCAACATCATTAAATATGGGCAATTGTGTCACTCGCCCCTCCTTAAGAAATATTTCTCAGTGGGAGACTTTTTCCAAAAATATAAACAAATACCATATTTTATGGTATATTGACGAACAATGAAATAACGACAACCTTTAATCTAACATTAATAATTACCATTGTAATTAATTTATTACATTTACAGTTATCACTAAATTGTTTTATCATGGTGATAATGTCCAGTGCAACATGCAAATACTAAGATAACAATTTAACAATATCGCATATTGAAAAATTTGTCCATGTATGTAATTATACATTGATACAACATACCAGTACTACTATCATATTCCTTTTAACACTTTGATCATACATGACAAATATTTTTTCTGTATCCTAATATAAGTTTCTTATATAACTATTTACACTACTTTTGGAAATTCCATATTATCTTCTTATAAACCAGTAGTAGTACTGCATACCAAAAGTATGTCCCTTCTAGATAATTATTAATTAGATCAATGAATGGATATTTACACAACCCGTCTTAAAAAATCTGCTCCATCGTTTTTATTCCACAGATTCCACCATAAACCTGTAGTTTGGAAGATGCAAAGACCATCTCATGATACTGTTGGTGATGCATTTAGGTTTGTTCAGATAAAGAAGGTGTTGGTGATCTGTTTGCACAGTAAATTCAACACCTGTAAGATAAAATTTAAATTATTCCACAACCGACGCTAAAGCTAAATATTCCTTTTCAATTGTGGAGTTTTCCTCCCTCTAATTTACAGTTTCTTGCTGGCATAAGCAACTGGGAATAATTGTGAATCGTGCTACTGTAACAAAATAGCACCAATCTCTATATTTGAACCATCAGTTTATAACACAAATGGTTTGATGGGATTATGTAACTGCAAAATTGGTCTCTTTACCAAATAATCCTTTAATGTACAGTGAGCTCTCTATCGTGGCTCATCCCATTCTACTTTGTTAGGTTTCCCTTTCTTGGTCAAATGTGTTCATGGTGCAGCTATGGCAGGAGAATTAGGAATCTAATTCCTGTAGTACCCTACCAATCCATTAAATGGTCGAATCTCCTTCTTGGTTCTAGATCTAGCTGCTCCGTCAATAATAAAAAAATGGTCATCATGTGGACCAATGACATTGACCTCAATTTGGTGCCATAAAAAAACAACACTTGTTTGGTCCACGCGTGTCATTTTTTTTGGCTACGCACCATTTCTTTGTCATATTTGGTCACTTTTCATGACCCTGTGATGCAAGCAGATTTGAACGTACATTTAGAACAAAGGAAAATACGCCGAATAGGGGACAATATCCCTTATACCTGTCTTGTGATTTTCCTAGTTCTGTAGGGCCTTATTCCAGAGTTTTCACTATTCTCTCTCTAAATTCAAAGACGTACTGATAACAACTCTGAACTTCTAGAGTCTGTAATTCTTTTGAACATAACTCTTTCAAAATTTGCATTGGTCCTCTAACAGGCCGACAATACAACAATTCAAATGGGTAAAAGCTGTGGCCTCTTGTGGCACTTCTCTATATGCAAACAGTAATGCATTGATGTACCTATGCAAGTGCTTAGGTTGTTCATCACAAAATCGCCTTAACATTCTTTTGAGGTACCCATTCAACCTCTCAACAAGACCATTGCAAGTGGGATGGTATGGTAGTCTCTTTGTATCTAAGCTTAGCGGGTGCCTTGCTTCCAAGTCGGCCGGTTACACCATTACGCTGGTTTTCATGAGGTATGACATTGTCACTTTCTAAACCGACATCTAAAGAGTATATATATGCATCAATTCGCTAAGCTTGCGGTCTGGTTTGGTAAAGTTTTTCTCAAATTCTGCTAAAAGAAAAATGTGCATCAGTTTTATCGATGCAGGGCTAGGATTGTATATATATATATATATATATATATATATATATATATATATGTATACACACACATATGTATATATATATCACATCAGAACTGCTAATGTTTGGCACGCAGTTATATTAAACATATAAATTATGGAGCGTAGATAATTAATCCGCCCGTATGCCTTCATCTGTCTATCAACGCTGTGATCAGTAAAAAAAAGAGTGCGTAAGTCTGTAGTTCTCCTGTACTACATCAGTTTCATCAATGCGGTGCTGGGATAATATTTATATATTCATATTTAGAATTTTAAAAGGGCTAAGAATATATGGCGCATTATAAATAATAACTTTGCTTTTCAAAAGTTATTTTATGGTGAGAAAAGTAAAAATTATATTTTCCCAGGGATAATAGCTTTAACCGTTTGGTGATATAATTGTGCCATGAGAGCTAATATTGTTTTGCACGCTGTTGCATGGAAAATATAATTTGTGGAGCGAAGACAAAGCTTCTGCCCTCCCCCTTTCTGCTGTCTATCATCGCTGTGTTCAGTGAGAAAACGGCCGAGTACATAAGTCTGTAGTTCTCCTGTAGTGCCCCCAGATGGCGCACCATAGTTCATTATGACCCAAGAGTGGTTATGTAAAATAACCCATCAACCAGGCCCCGCTATGCGTCAGTGAGTGCTTGGCATGAATTGTATACCTACGCGTGTGTTTATAACATCGTTTAAAGTACAAAATGGCTCATTAATGTAAAATACACGAGCGTCACATTGAGTGTGGACCTTGGCAGCCCTTCAAGTGATACCACTCTTTAAAACAAGGTGTTTACAACATAATTTACTACCTCAACAAGATTTTATCTTTCACTTGTTTGGAGAAAGTCTTCGTATCAGCGAATTCATCAGTTAATCTTGAAGGTGAGACCTCTTTCTGTTCCATAGATGCAGGGCTAGGATTGTATACACACACACACACACACACACATATATATATATATATATACGTGTCACATGAGAGCTGCTTATGTTTTGCACGCTGTTGTATTGAACATATAATTTGTGGATTCGTAGACAATTCTTCCGCCCTCCCGCCTTCGAGTGTCTATCATCGCTGTGTTCAGTGAGAAAAAAAGCCGAGTGCGTTAGTCTGTAGTTCTCCTGTAGTACCCCGAGGTGGCGCACCATAGAACATTCTGACCAAACAGTGGTTATATTATAGAACTCATAAACCAGGGCCCGCTCTGCGTCAGTAAGTTATTGGCAGGAAAGCGCATCCATTACAACAGTACAATCAGGACACAGTGAGACACGAGCGACGCTACTTGCCTCCGTCTGTAGGTAACCCTGACCTTCGATAACAAATACCTTATTCTGAATTCAACACGATGAAATTGACAGGGCCTCTCAGCGTGTGAAGTATGAACTTATTTGATCATGTTAAACTGTAATACTGAGGGCAATCAAATACGAAACCGGAGCGATAAAAGACTTGTCAAAGAAAATAAAGTCCATCAATGACATAACACCTATTCACGCAGAAGCCTGTAAGATGAAAATCCCCCCTTTCTCTATAAAAAAATAATTGGCATTCCGGGCATGTTTAATGTTCTCTATGTAACAACTGCGTTATTCATGCTCAGTCATGCAAGGCAAATTTACGACAGGCCATGCAGATGAAAACTGGCACACCAGTGTGGCGATCCAGACATGGGAGTCGGTGAATATAAATTGCAGACTATACTCGTCAAACCATTTTCCTACAAGAGAGGCTCTCGATTATTATAAAGAAGGTCGCAAATAAAAAAGCCAAATCATAAAGGCCACCCCACACTGTAAAATGTAACCAGTTAAAGGTAATTAACAATATTTACAGGCCGCATAAATAAGAAGATGTGCACCAAACAATTAATAACTTCTCTTTCAAAAAGTTAGTTTATGGTAAGAAAATTATAAACTATATTTTCTCAGGGGTAATGGCTTATCCCTTTTGGTGATATATATGTCACATGAAAGCTTACACTGTTTTGCACGCTGTTGTATGGAAAATACAATTTGTGGAGCGTAGACAATGCCTTCGCCCCCCCCCCCCCCCCCCCCAATTCAGCTGTCTGTCATCGCTGTGTTCAGTGAGAAAAGAGCCGAGTGCGTAAGTCTGTAGTACTCCTGTAGTGCCCCCAGGTGGCGCACCAGAGTATATTCTGACCCAAGAGTAGTTATGTTAAAGAACATGTCAACCATGCCCCGCTATGCGTAAGTGAGGGATAGGCAGGAATTGTATACCCACGCGTGTTCTTATAACATCGTTTTAAAGTCCAAAGTTGCGCAGTAATGTAAAATACACGAGCGTCAAATTGAGTGTGGACCTTGGCAGGCCTTCAAGTGATACCGTTCTTTAATATAAGGTCTGTACAACATAATTTAGTGCCTCAACAAGATTTAATCTTTCACCTGTTTGGAGAAAGTCTTCGTTTTGGCGAATACATTAGTTAATCTTGAAGGCGAGACCTCTTTCTCTTTGTTTTTTTGTCTGCCTTTAATTCTTGTATTCATATCAGCTGTTTCGGAGTCATGCTATCAAAAGATCAAAATCGGTATCAATATCATCCCATTCCTATCTTGGTGAAGAAACTTAGCTTTGTGCATGAGAACTTGACCAATTGTTTTGCATTAAAAGGTGATTTGTATGATCAGGAACAATAAATTATGTGAACATAAATCAAAGGCCCTAGTCGTCAAAACTCTAATCAAGACTCTAGATAGTTATTAAAAGGACCAGTTTACAGGTCCAACATCAAATGAAATCCGACGTATGAAAAGTTAAAAGAACATTTTAGACAAATTGCTTAAGTACTTATAAACAAGAACAGACGCACCGGAAACAGGGAAGGTTTACAAGCCTGTATACGATCGGTCGGGGTCCCGATGGGTGTTCGCATAATAAGAACGTAAATATGAAAATAACGACATATTTGTATTGCTTGGTGCGAACATGGAGGGTTTAAGTGCAAGAAGACATGTTCAGTTGGCTTGTTCATAATTCATGAAACAACATGTCCTGGAGAGGCAGAATATCTTAGCTTAGCGGTCACCTTGCTTCCAAGACGCCCGGCTACCCGGTTAAACCATTACGCTCTGGTTTTCATGAGGTGTGGCATGGTCATTTTCTAAACGGACATCTTAAGAGTATATCTATGCATTAATTCGCTTAGCTTGCCATCTGGTTTGGTCAAGTTTGTCTCAAATTCAACTTCTGCTAATAGAACATTGTGCATCAGTTTCATCGATGCAGGGCTAGGATTGTATATATATACACACACACATGTATATATCACATGAGAGTTGCAAAGGTTTTGCAGGTGATGTTTTGAACATATAATTTATTGAGCGTAGACAATTCTTCCGCCCTTCCGCCTTCGGCTGTTTATCATTTCTGTGATCAGTGAAAAATGCCGAGTACATAAGTCTTTAGTTCTCCTGTAGTACATCAGTTTCATCAATGCAGTGCTAGGATTATATTTATATATTCATATTTAAAATTTTAAAGGGCTTTGAATATATGGCGCACAAAATAACTTTGCTTAACAAAAGTTATTTAATGGTAAGAAAATTAAAAACTAAATTTTCTCAGGGTAATGGGTTTGGAGAATGTCTTCGTATTGGCGAATACATCAGTTAACCGTGAAGCTAAGACCTCTTTC
The DNA here is from genome assembly GCA_026874595.1 of Sipunculus nudus. Taxonomy (NCBI): domain Eukaryota; kingdom Metazoa; phylum Annelida; class Sipuncula; order Golfingiida; family Sipunculidae; genus Sipunculus; species Sipunculus nudus. Next base: position 51,856,656 of record CM049320.1, read on the forward strand.
TCGTTATGTCACATTCTGCCTGCCTTTTAATTTTTGTATTTATATCAGCTACTTCGGAGTCATGCTATCCAAAGATCATAATCGGTATAAATATATTCCAATTCCTATCTTAGTGAACATTCTACTCTGTGCTGGAGACCTTGACAGATTTCTTTGACTTTAAATGTTTTGTATGACCAGGAACAATAAATTATATTATCATAAATCATGGGTTCTAGTTGTCAAAACTGTCAGCATCACTCAGCTGACAGGTCCAAAATTAAATGAAATCCGACGTATGAAAAATTAATAGAACATTTTAGAAAAACTTTTACGACTTATAAACAAGAACACGTGGTCCGGAAAATGTACATGTTTACAAGCCTGCGCACGGTCTTTAGGGTTCCCCAACATATTTGATTTGCTTTTTGCGAACATGGAGGGTTCAAGTGCAAACAGACGTTTTCGGTAACCTTGTTCATAATTCAAGAAATTGCATATCCTAAAAGCACAGAGCATCTTAGTTTAGCGGGTGCCTTGCTTCCAAGACGCCCGGTTACACCAGAACGCTTTGGTTTCATGAGGTATGATAAGGTCATGTTTTGAAAAGGATAACTAAGGACTATAGCTATGCATCAATTCACTAACCTTGCTAACCTAAAACAACATTGGCATCAGTTTCATCGAAACGTGTTAGGATATATATATAAACTCATATATATGTCACATGAGAGCTCATTTTGTTTTTCACGTTGTTGTATGGAACATATATTTTGTAGAGCGTAGACAATTCTTCCGCCTTCCCTCCTTCAGCTGTCTACCATCCCTGTGTTTAGTGAAAAGAGCCAAGTGCGTGAGCGTAAAAAACTCGGACATATGCCCCAGATTCACTTCAAAAGTTCATTGAAGGTAAACGACTGTGTTGTAAGGAATACCTAAATTTATTTTTGATCAACAAACATATGGCATAGCCTGTCAGACTCACGGTTTTGGCGTCCTGTCAGTATTAAACGCTAATGGATATAGATCTGTTGTAAAACCAGAATGTTCATACTCTCAACAGTACATCCAGCCTTGCCTAATGGCTATGTAAATTCTAATGGTAATACCACACTCCAATGTCCTCTGTATACAAATGCAAAGGTATTATAGTGCCCTGCTTGGGTTACAGAACCATACTCTCAGGACACCTATATAATAAACACAAATTTGTAAACATACAGGAGAATGAGTTGCGCAAAAATGCTAAACTTTTCACAATAAAACCTTTTTAATTAAATCAGTCCATAAGTAAAAACCTTTTTCTGATAAATTATTTTACTTTAAGTTTTAAAGGCTACAAATAAAAGGAGCATGATCCACTTCAAATACTTTATTTAACATTTGTTTGTTTACATTCATTTTCTGTGGCGTAACAGGACATGAAACAAAAGCAACTTATATTCTTTTCAATGTAAAATTATTTTGAATTTTTGAACATGACATTTCTTGTTTTTCTGTTAAACGAGTATTGTATATTATTACAGGTGGTGTATAACTAATTGGTTCCTACATATGGACTGAGAGAGATAAACAAATGAACAAGTTTGATGAGACATATATACGGCAACGCAGTTTCTTACCAAACTTTCCACAACAGCATGTTGCAATAACCTGATTAGCAGTAAAAAGCGTATACTACATGTCACCACTGAACAGAGAGTAATAAGTTGATGAACGATGTTTATTTAAAAAATGTTGAACAAATGTTCAGGATGACACACTACCACTAACACATACACACACACATATATATATATATATATATATATATATATATTTATATAAATATACACATATTTTTTTACCAGGAATGCAAAGGTCCTGAGTAACATGTGCACATATTTCATTTACAACTGCACCAACAGGGTCAACTAGATATTGAAATATACCCTGCAAACACATTGTCATTAGTCATTCTGAAGTATCAAAAGATTCAGAACCCCGCATTTTCCCTGCAGTTTTTATAGAAACATATGTGCAGTAACACTTGCATACCCATGCATGTGCGTATACCGCCTTTCAAGGTCCAATTGTGCTATAATGAAAGATATATATCATATTCAGTTGGAAATTTTGCCTACCTTCATGAGATATCGCTTGGTAAGATACTGCCTCATCACGATTTAGTATTTCACTGGTCTGGAGACTGTCTTCGTATTGGGACATACATTATATGAATCTTGATGGTTAGGTCTCAGTGCTTTTAGCTTTTCGTCTCATTCTGCCTGCCTGTTGATTCTTGTATGAAAATCAGCTATTTTGGAGTCAGACAATACCAACATTTGCATTACCAGGAACAATACATTATGTGTACATATACATCAGTCAAGGGCCCTACTCGTCACATCTTTTCCTATAAGCAAGGTTCTCGTTAAATATTGACAAGGAAGCTCATGGTAGGGCCAAATACAAATACAATACATCACATAAAAAGTAACCAGCACAGGGTATACATGACGATTCATGACGAATCAACAAGGATACGTGAACAAAAAACTGAATAGGTTATAGGTTTATAAGCCTGTATACGATATTTTTGTTCTTGATACCTATTTTTAATTACAAGACCATTAATATAAAAGTAACTAAATATTTGATTCTCTTGGTGCCAACGTGGAGGCTACAAGTGCAACTAGACCAGCTCAGTTGCCTGGTTCATAATTAATAAAACAGAAGGTCCGGAGTCCTGAAGGGACAGAGTCTAATGGTTCAGAGGTTGCCATGCTTATAAGAGGAAGCATCTTATGCATAACATTCAGGTTTGCATGAGGTATGACATGGTTGATTTCTAAACGAAGAACTAAGGAGTGCATCAAACTTCACACCAAGCTTGCCGTTTCGCTCGGTAAGGTTCGTCTCCAATGTCAACTTCTGCCCAAAGACTAAAATAACAGTGAGCATCAGTTTCATTAAAGTGGGAGCAGGGTTGTAGTATATCACATCTACATACTCATATTAAAATTTTAAAGAGGCAATTTTTTCGCCTTCGCTTTCTTGCAGAAATGTCTACTTCAATAGTCTTTAGCAAGAATGGACCCGTCCCGTACAGCTTCGAAGGCAAGGACCACTGGATTGACGGTATAAGGTACTGGATCAACACGACATCTGCGAGCATTGAGATGTTTCGACACATGTCCGTTAATGATGGTGATGTGTTCGTATGTGGTTTTCCGAAATCAGGTATTACCAGGTCTACATGTGTTAGAATTTCCGCGTTTCCCATTTTTTTTCTATGCAGTAATAATGGTACTCCTTCAACTCTTCAGTGCTTGGAGTTCGTGCAAACGTGACTGAAAAGGTTTACAGGCTGTGAAAACTGATTTATAAATTTTTTTATGACACTGAATGGTAAATGTGCAATTTATTCTGCATTAAATGTTTTGATCGTTTGTAAGAGACTATATATATATAATATATATGCCGATGACAATTTTCAGGAAATTTTTGGATGGTTACCATTCTTCGTGCCGTATTTGCCCAGGAACACCTGGATATCTTCGAAAAGTCGGAGCGTTTCGAATTCGAACGATTTTTGGAAGGAAACACAGAAAAGGCACTAAAGCTGCCTCGTCCAAACATATATATTATACATAGTTATTTTCACATGTTGCCAAGGGAATTCTACTTGAGAAAACCTAAAATCATCTACATAGTTCGAAATCCGAAAGATGTAGCAGTGTCATATTACTATTTCCATAAGATTGTAGTGGCATTGGGACCTTGGAAGGGAACATGGGATGTATTCTTTGATGCATTTATGAAAGGGGAGGTATTCTTCGGGAATTATTTTGATCACTTGGTTAGCTTTTTTCCCCACCGAAACGACCCAAATATTTTCTATGTGAGTTATGAAGCCCTAAGAAGAGACCCTTCCCGGTGGATAAGAGATATTGCAGAATTCATTGGAAAACCCCTGAATCCAGAGAAACTGGATAAAATCGTAAGGCTAACGGACTTTGATACAATGAAAAAGCATCCGTTCAACCCGACTGGATGTACAACCCTGACACCTGGCGGTGAGTTTATGCGATCTGGCAAAGTTGGATCCTGGAAACAGCTCTTCACTGAGGAGCAAAACAATCAAATGGATGCCATGATAGTAAAGGTGGAAAAGGAGCTGAGTGTTCGGTTTGACTATGATTGACCCGATTCTTTGTTTTGAATGAAATACGATAAGAAAGAATAGAAAACTGTTTTCTGAGTCTTTGATAAATGTGGAAACGATCACCTGTAATGATTCCGTATCTAGTTGTTTCACAATCATAATAAATAATCAGTTTAACATTCATCAATGTGAAAATAATTTGTACTTTCATCAAGAAATGAACCAGACTTTCACATACCTTGTAGCCATCCAAACTTCCTCTGCGTTGTTTAGCATTTCCCTTCAAACAGGATTTTGATCTATCGTTATTTAAGTCACAAGCAGTGGACTGTTCCGGAAGGAGATCTTCAGGTAACGATCATTTACAGAAAATTTGCCATTTAAAAGGCCTTGGAATATATTGCGGAATACAGATAATAACTTTTCTTTACGAGTGATATTTTGTGATAACATAAGTTAACAATATATCGTATCAGGAGTTATGGCTAATCCCTTTGGTATTATATATGTTACATGAAGGCTGATCTTATTTGTTATATTTGGGAAAAAAATCAATTGTGGATTGTGTACATATCTTACGCTATACCGGCTTAAGCTGTCTAGCTTTGCTTTGTTCGGTGAAAGAAACAGTGTTCGTAAGTCTGATCGTCAGTGCAAACCTTATATCAACAAGACACCTGTAGTGCAGCATGGCAAATTCTGACCCAAGCCCCCACCCCCTTTCCCGCCAAGCAAGTGGTTTTGTCTTGGACACAAGAACCACTCCCCAGCTATGCGTGAGTGAAGGCCAAGAAAGAGGATTCATCAGAACAATGCAGTTGAAGAGCAATCCGGGCACAATAAGACAGGAAAGACGCTGCTTGCCATCCACCGTATGTCAGCCTGTCATATCTAATTCTGAATTTCAGCATGAGGCATCTGTTATGGCCTCTCCGCGTGATAAGCCTAAATTCGTGCACATATATAATGCGTTTTATATATAAGAATCTACACTACAATGTCAAATGCACAACAAATTATTTATATGAGGTCAATTAAACTATTTTCCTCCGCACTTTCATGTATGGTTAAACATATTCTTCCATCTTCATTCATGACCAGTTTAAGAACGCATGTTTACTAATTGACGGTCTTTATTTTATTTGACAAGTGATTATTACATATAAGTGAGTTTTTGTTTGCTCTTCGTTTAAGCTCTTTCATCCAGTCACATTTCAGATACGAGATCTCACACAGGCGAGCTTGTAACCGCTTTACTCTCGTGTCCAGTACACTATCCAGCTTTATGGCAAATATTGAATTAGGAACGTCTACAAACGATAAATATTCCGGCACTCAAACAATCAAACACTTTACACCTGACGAGAAAACTGAGCTCCCAAAATTCGTGTCAACCCTTTAAACAAAACAAATTTATTATTAGCAATTTCCTTCACCGTCATATATATTTATATGTGGAAAGAAATTCTCTTCCATACACATTGTGAGTGATACGTAACTAACATAAGATCAATGAAATATGGCAAACATTTTTCTAATTAATTAATATATATATATATATATATATATATATAGTCATAGAGAAAAATGACATACAGTAGCTATCCTTATAATTATCCCTATAATTTCCTTGCCTTAAGGGAGAGGTGTTTGCAGTCATCTACGTAGTACTTTTGATAACTAAATTAAAGCAAAAGATAAATTAATATTGTAAATATAAGATTCAACTATCAACGCCAACGGTCCTATATGAATGCAGTATTGACATAGCATAACTCTGCACAAGGAAAACTTTTTCTACATCTGGGGTTTAAATGTGAGTGGAATAAAAGTAGACCAGAGTCCTCTAGCGACTTTGCCAACTTGAAAGCGTCCTTTAAGCGCTTTGGTGTTTCCCCTTGGCGGAAGTGTAACTCCAAACAGAACTGACGTATTCTGTTGAATTGTTTAGACTGGATCATATTTGGTATGACTTCGTACTCCCATTGTTCGATGTCCATCTTGAAAATGTCGATGATACGCTGAACAAAGAATATAATAATTTGAAAAGATAAACATACCTTTATACTTAATTTAAGATAAACTGTGTTATGCATCCGAGATGTGTAAATATATATATATATATATATATATATATATATATAGAGAGAGAGAGAGAGAGAGAGAGAGAGAGAAAGAGAAAGAGAGAGAAAGACAGTTTTGAGTGCTAATTACCTGTTTCCGGAATATATTTAACAAAATATTGCAAGTGATCTTTAAATAAACTTCTGATATGGTGTTAGATGCTCAGTTACCCCCATTTACCAAAGTAGACTAACCCCCTATCACCTATTTTACCATTGGGCAGGGGTAAGGGAAGTTAGTTTGTCTAGGGCGGAAGGTTAGGACTGCCCTCCGTCAGGTGTGTCAAACCTAAAGCCTAATTCATCGTATTTTACTTAGTGGTGACGTTGCTAAAGTATCTGTTAGATAAAGCAACGGCTGTCCTGTCCCGGAGGAAGAGCATCAGAGGGGATATGCGTGCATCTAAAGACCGTAAGGGCAAGTCAGTGAGTAACTTAAGTTAAATCTCACATTTACCTCAAGGATGCCAGTATGGTATGTTTCGGCTTAATTATATAAATTATTTCGAATAAAGACAGATCTATCGGCTATTTTAGTGACTAGTTCAGCGTTGTTTTATTTGACTTTTTAGCGAAGTCCAACAAAGGTACCTACTGTTTCATGATCAAGCATTTTCTTTATAGTTGTGACGGTCTTCATGTTCCAGCCGTTCTTCTCCACCCTGTCAGCGCCTGCCAACCCTACGTTATGAAACCAAACCAGGTCAGAGTGTTTGTGGTCGTCACAGCCCATGCTTGGAGAAAAGGATACAAATATTCGGTTTTTAAGTTAATCAGTTGAAGTTAAACAACCATTACTCAGTTTGATTACCACTCTCATGAGCGTTCTACTTTATATGTTAATAATGGTTGGCACTCAGACTTAATACAAAAACTATACATTCGCTGTCGCTGAGCGTTCATTTGAAGTGATCCTGAGCGATAATGGGGAATCCTCTACGCCACATACGAACTTGAAAATTAGGTCAAACATAAATATCAGGTGCAAATCTGTCACCTGTGACTAACATTGAGCCCAAAGGCCAGATTTTTCAGTCACTTCTTTTAGTGATTTCGTTTATGAAAATAATTGTATGAAATTTAGTATTGACAAAGCGTCCTGTATTTTAAGTTTCTTGCTTGCGTAATAAAGACCCCATTGAAAAAATATTAAGAAAACTTAGCGGACAGGTTTAAAATGTGGGAATAGATATAAACACCAATTGAGAATACAGTCTCACCTTGGGTCAAACGAATGCACCTCACACTGGAAATCTTTGACGACGGCGTCATCAAATGAAAAATCAAATTTGATCCTGTAAAAGTAATTAATATTCTATAATGTAGGTATCATCCTAACAAAAATCCAATAACCATAAGGCCAAAAAAAAAATAACGGTATGGTTCTCAGGCACCGCCCGCATCAATTTTAAACCCCCGCATCAAACATTTTTATTTTGACTTTCAATAGAAACTTACCAATTTCGAGCTGCAGCCGCTCGGACATTTCTTTCAAGAAGATAAAATCATACAATTTCCTTTGTAATGTAGTGGTTTTACTTGTTAAGCAAAATAAATCTGTTCTTATCATGCTTTTCCAATATCATTTTACATTTTTATCGAAACATGCCAAAAAATTAAATATAAAAAATCCGCCCGCCCGCATTGATATTTGAAAAAAAGTGCCTGAGAACCATACCTTTTTTAATTTTAGCCTGTCATTTATTTTTTAATTGAAACTCAAGAAAGTATATGTCATTGTAAAACTTAATAGTTCAGTAGCAGTCATACTAATTAGGTGTATCTCCAGATTTCTTGCTTTTTATTGTTTATTTTCTAGGAAGCTTTTCAACGAGATTTTTAACGAGATTTGTATACCCTGTAAAATAAGCCTATAACTAAAAATTTGAAATGGTAAATAAATGTGACACCTTTTAAAATATCATTTTAACTTTAAGACCATGCTTTGTGGATAATATCACCATTTACGTATCATGCCCTAGTTACCATACCGTAGTTAGCCCGTTTCTGTTTTAGTCATCTAATTGTGTTTTGTAATACTGTGTTAAACGAGACAATACATATAATTAAAATTAATGGTAATAATGAACTAAATTTTACAAAGAACATTATAACCGAACATACCCGAAAGAGTAAACAAGACAGGACTGTCTGTGAGGAACTATTTCCTGGTCAAGGCAGACCTCCCAGCCACCGTTACCCTGGTGACCTAGCCTTTTAATAACGTCACAGAGAAACGTTGGTCTGGATAAATAACTGAAAAAAGGGAGTTTTTTTGGGGGTTATGCTTATATCCAATCAGTTCACAATAATGTTAATATATAAATATTTACTCCCTTTTTTTCCAGATTTTCATTTTAATTAACACACAGATGCATTCCTGAGAACGCGCTTAGCATGTATTCCTCAGATTTTTACTTGACATAAATGAGTGAAACGGTAGACGAATGGGTAACACTTAATAGTAGTAAAGACTTAAAGCTTACGCACTCTGCTGATAGTTTATAGAAAGTTTATTCACTAAACGTTAAAAGCTAACTTTAAATTATTTTTAACATTTTCATGATTCTTGTAAATATACGTATAAAATTATGTGCGGGTAAATTATTTTCACAGATTGACGTTGGCCCGTTTGATATTTCCTTATAGGGGAAAGGTACCACTGATAAAATAATGTTAGTCAAATAATCGATCGCTTGACCTACAGAAAAACTCCGTCCCGTATCTGTCTCTCCACCATCTCTTCTCTGACAAGCTGATCCGTGGAATTGAGTGGAAATATTTTCTTTGCTCTTCGTCTTGAGTTCTTGCTAAAGAGTTTCTTTGAGGTGAGACTGTATATCTCTTCCTGAAATAATTATGAACAATATGTTTGCAAAATTTATTAAAATGTTTCTCATAAATAGAGTTTTTAAAAATATTCTTTCGCATAAATGTTAAATATTCCCTTTTACGATGACAATTTTAGGCTCTTTACAGGTTTATTTTTTGCTGATTGTTACAATTCATCCCCAAAAAATCAGGATACAGAGTCAACTATTGTTTTGTGCAGAGTCTACTATCGTATCGATACAGTTTCAAGTATCGTGTCGATACAGGAGAAGAAAGAGAGTTCTTTCTGGAAAGAAGCCACAGGCCTAAAGTTCCTGCAATACAATGCAATTAATAAGTCTTAAATAATAAGTGAAATTGAAAGATGACAACTGTTAACATATTAATTAAAATACAAATTAACATTTAGTTTTCAAGTACAACGAAACTGTAAGAGAAAAAGGAATAAATAAATTAGATACTTTAAGTAAACATAGAACTCACTTTTAATTTGCATACTTTAAACCAGTATGCATGAATAATAAATAACCATTGATATGTAATCACATTCGTTTGTATTAGTTAATGTGGTCAAAGACATCACCATACCAACCACAAGAATAACATTAATGTCATTGAGAATGTGATTTTATATTAAGACAGTATATATCAATCATAAATGAAAATACTGGAAAAAAAATAAATGGTAAAAATAATTATATAAGTAAAAATTTATTAAATAAAATGGAAAACATCGAGACAATAAAAAATATGTATCTGTAAATGTGTTCTCTTTTTGAGACAATAAAACACATAAGCTGCTTTATTAAAAGTTTTACATGAATTATCTATATTTAGTAACTTAAAAAACTTTTGTTCATTTTGCTATAGCAATCCTTTTGGCAAAGGATTACCTTTTACGTAAATCAGCGTTCAGTGAGCATTCTAACAAAAAATGTGGTTCATCTTCTATAATATTATAGCCATATTTTAAACAATGTTTACAAATCCTCTCCTCTCTATTCCTTGCTGGCGACTAACCTCAATGTCCAAATGGTGATTTGTTCATCGTAACTTAGCTTTTGCAGTACTGTAACCCAACACACATTAAATATTTTCTAATGTTAACATTGACTTAAAAACCCAATATGCATTTAATTTATTACAATTGCATATATCACTTTGTCATTCCTGTAACGCCATATCAGTTAATCTTAGTTTAATGCAATTAAGAAAAATATTCTGATCTCCAACTGCCTGAGCCATCCAAATGTAACCAGAACCTGTTTAATATAATAAGGAACTAACATAGATACCCATGTTGTTTTTCCTTTACAATCAAGCTGAAATAACATATTATAATTTTTAAGGTGCCTATTTTCATTCATGGATATTAATTTTACCCAGTATTTTAAACAACATACAGAATATATCACAAACAAAGGGAGACGCCCGTATTCTTCTAAAGATGCAGCATTTGGTGTATTACTATTTATTTTTAGAACATACTGACAAAATTGGTATTGAACTCTCTCAATTATCTCCACTCTGTTAAATCCCCAGAGTTCACTTCCATTCAAAAGAATTGCACAGCCATAGTATAAAAAAAGACAGAGTAATTGTTTAACTACTATATGTTCACATTTTTAAAATGATTTTTTTTATAATACATTTGAATTTTTAAGCTTGAATTGCTTGTTTTTATATGTTTTTGCCCACGATGCTCTATTAGTAAAAACACTGCTCAGTTACTTATAATAAGTCACGTCATTTAAAATTTTGCCTTTAGGTACAATTTTTCTATTTTCGAAGAGGCCCACCACGTCTTAATACCATAATTTTAGGTTTATTTAAATTAAATTTCATACCATTTTCCTTACAATTTTTTTTATCTTGAGATATTTGTCTCTGGAGTTACGCTCATTTACAAAGCGCTTTACCTATAGGCCTACTACCTATATCGTAAGCGCTGTTTGTTTTGACCTCGTATCCTGAATTTCTACACCAGAGGGGAGCACCGTATTTTTGTCCAATCAGATGAGACCCTATGCTGGAAGACAGAACAGTTAACCAGCCAAACGAGGAATACACGTAGCCAATGTTGTTCATATTGTTTTGAGTGATAGCTCATCTCCCCGGGAACCGTCTGAACAGGCCACAGGCTCAGGTAGAATGGTCCCACGCGTGGTTTGCTTAGGGCCTTGGGCACATAGCATGCCCGGCCGGTGATCTGTAATTCAAACGAAATGTAACAACACATATATTAAAAAGGCTTTCTCTTAAAGACTATTTAATATATTTTCATGATTCTTGTGTTCATATCATGAACTTGTGATATTGTATAGTTGTAGGATGTATTCTCTCCTTATATTGGTGGTTATTGAATAAATAAATAAATAATGGATATATAATTACCTCTGCTCCATTCCTCTGGGAAGTAGCCAGTATGTATAACACTATTATGTAAGTTTCTCTCCGTTACTAGTTGCCCATTCAATAACGTCTACTGGAATTATATTTATTTTACTATTTACCAATTCCCTGAATAAGTTAAACCACCTTTATGGTTTTATACAGGTAGCTTCTCTGTCTCCTCTGTTTTTTTTTTCAAATGTCGCCATAGTTTACTTGTATTTTTATTAATAAAAACATAAACTTTGGAATTCTCTTCAAGTGTTTCCTTGCACTGTGCACAGATATCTCTAATGTTTGTCTTAAAACTGTGTATGTCTTCAAATCATCGAAGCTTTCCGACTTACTATATTTAGTGCTTTAATTTTTTATGTTTTGCTATTGCACTGGCTTCGTCTCCTCATTTGGTTAACATATCTATATGCATTCTTGTAACTTTTAACTTCCATTGTGGTACATCGTATAATATCAATAAATTGTTTAACAGCTGCATCTGTATCAAATACAAGGTAATGGTAAAATGATCGCTGGTTCTTTCACACTCAGAATTCTGTAACATGACTGATATTTTTTTCTAGTATCCCATGTTTTTATTTTGTATTTGATACATGGTTTGGTGGAAATTGCATTTTGTCTGTTGTACATTATAATAAAATTTTAATTTCAAGGTACACATTACTGGAAAATGATCAGAGATATCAAGTGTCGAAACTGCAACTAACTCTACAACACTTTAAAGTTCTGTACTTACTAATATATAATCAACTACCCTATGCCCGTATGAGTTATGCATGTGAACATCCCAGGGGCAAGTCAGGGGCAGCTCTGCCGTTTAGTATATGTACATTCAATGAACATCACAAATTCTGTCAAGAGAATCCAAAATTATTAATTTTACCATTTTTAGAGTTTCTGCTTATACTAAAGTATCTGTAGAAAAATTATCCCCAATGCCAGTGTATTCTCATTCATCATTTTTTTAAATCTGGCAAATAACCAAGTCTGGCATTTACATCACCTATTATAATAATACGAAGTCTCAGTGATAGGAAATGATTCTGTTATAATATATTCTAATCTTAAAATACCATCACTTTTTACCCCATTTCATAATAAACTATCGAGTCTTGTGGGTGAATATATGCACACACCAACAATATGTCTTTAACAAGCTCTAATGAGTTCCCATCATAGTGAGTGCAATAATATCTGTGTATTTACACACTTTTATGATTTAAAAATTACAGGATCTCCTTATGCACACAAGGATTCCTCCTCTATATATTTTTCTTCTTGAATTACAAAAACAATGAGCCAACAGTAGCACAAGTCTCTACAATTCAAAGAATATCACTTACATTCACCTCATATTTAAATTCCGGTAAATGCTATTTTTTAACCCTCTGGCATTCTAAGATATTAAGCATAAAATGTCATTTATATTATGCTCTACTAAGGAGGTCCAATTATCTACATTTCTGATTGGATCAATTTGTGAAGGTGTGCTTACCTGTCTGGTAGTTCCTGCAAAAAGTGAGTTACAACAAGGTGCAGTTAGATCCAAAGAATTGTCTTGGTGTCCATCGTCTCTGCCATGATGGTCAGTATGTGTGTGGGGTGCAGTTCAAAAGTGGGTGCTTTATGTCCTTTGAGACCCCGTCACATTAGCACTGCGTGGGCTACACGGGCTTTCCGTGTGCATGAATTTTGTTGCACGCAGAACAATTCTGCGGGCAGGCCAAGATTTGGGTCGGTTTCGTGTGGCACTTCCCTGATGGATCCGTGGTACCTGCGTTGGCCTTTCGTGTGCTCCATTTGATATGCGGGCCAGGCGCGTGAGAGCTTACAGACAGGTTAGTGTTAGCTACGGGCCAAAAACGGGCACTGCGGGTTACCTGCGTGCCAGCTCCGTGACACCTGCGTGGGAGTTGCCTGCAAGGCGCAATGGTTGCGTATGCCATTAGCGGGCCTATCAGTGCAGGTCGGGTGGAGAGTTTATCAATTCTCAGCCAGATTTCATAGTCGCAGAACGCCAGCAACTTACCCGCACACAGCCATCAGTTTACCAGCAGGAAGGCAGTAACTGGACCTCAACATGTTCTTACGTTCCTCGTATACCTCGCTCTATGCCCGCAGTAGACGGGCTACGCGCAGGTTGGTATAACCTGCACCGTTCCTTGGCATCAAAGCGCACGTTCTAGCCCGCATCTAACACGCTCTGGCGCGAAATTGCCCCAGGTCTACGGCCAACATACTTTCTTTAAGCGGATAAACTGCCTGTGATTTGCGGCCGCTGCGGGCCTCTGGTGGTGTTCTGCGTGGACTTAACGAGCAAACTCCAGCAGCTTTAGGCCCTGTGATATTAGCAATGCTTGGACCACATGGGCTTGTTGCCCGCATGAGTTTATTGCACGCAGAAAAGATTCTGCGGGCTGGCCAAGATTTGAGTAAGTTTCGCGTGGAACTTGCCCGTTGGATGTGTTGAATCTGCGTGGACCTTGCGTGTGCTCCGTGTGAAATGCGGGCCAGGCGCGCGAGAGCTAAGAGACAGGTTCGTGTCAGCTCCGGGCCTCATACGGGCACTGCGGGTTATCTGCGTTCCAGCTCAGGGCCACCTACGGGGGAGTTGCCTGCAAGTCGCGAGAGTTGCGCATGCCGGTAGCGGGATTATATATACGGCAGGGGTAGTCGCAGAACGCCAGCAACTTACCCGCAGCAAGCCCTCAGATTACCAACAGGAAGTAACTGGCTCTCAACATGCTCTCGCGTTCCTTGTATACCTCGTTCCATGCCTGCAGAAGTGACCAGATACACACGGGTCGGCAGGACCGACACCGTTCCTTGTCAGCAAAACGCACGCTCCATGCCCGCAACTGACACTTGCTGGCGCGAAATTGCCACAGGTCAACGGCTAACATACTTTCTTCAAGCGGGTATCTGCCTGTGACTACGGGCCTCCTGTTGGTGTTCTGTGTGGATTTTACAGACAAACACCCGCAGCTAACACGGACCAAGTTTTGAGCATGTGCAAAACTTGGCTGCGGGCAATCCGGACGTCCGTGCGCACTTTCGGGCATGTCCGGATCAGATCCGGGCGAGATACTGCCAGGTCCGTGCCAACTGCGGGAGTTGCGGGCAGCAAAAATTGTCACCCGTAAGTTGCATGCAGTGCCAATGTGACACGGCCTTTACCCGGACCAAGTTTTGAGCATGTTCAGTACATGGCTTCGGGCAATTCGGGCTTCCCTGCGCATCTGCGGGCAAGTCCGGATAAGATCCGAGCGAGATACTGTCCAACTGCGGGGAGCTGCGGGCAGCAAAACTGTCACCCGTTAGTTGCACGCAGTGCTTATGAGACAGGGGTTTTACATGGATCAAGATTTGGCTGCGGGCAATTCGGTCTTCCGTGCCCACATGCGGGCAAGTCCGGATAAGATCCGAGCGAGATACTGCCATGTCCGTCCAACTGCGGGAGCTGCGAGCAGCAAAAATTGTCACCCGTAAGTTGCACGCAGTGCCAAAGTGACTGGGCCTTTAGGTGCAGACTTTGAATGAGAAAAATTCAGACAATTTGAAGAATTTCCATCAACGAATTCCAAGAATGTAATATTCTCGTTGCCCTGGCCTAACCATTATTCTGTCCAACTATGTTTTCTTTTTGACACCTTTTCTCTTCTACTTCTACCTACTTCCCACACATACACATCACCCTCCATGATCAATTTGTCTTATTTTATTTGTGATTATATATCACTGCCATTGCCCTTGCCTTCAGTTGTCTTTGAACGAAGGTGTCGTCTTGCTTCCTTGACTCTCTGGCTCAAGTCCTCTTGCACGTATACGTCCGAGTTGACCTTCTTCAGTTCTCTGATTGTTAGGCCCATGATTTCCTCCCTCTGTTCAAATTTTCAAAATTAAACTATTATTGGCTTCGGCTTCCCTGGGAATTTCCATTTAAGCCTGTGGGCTCTCTCTACATCTATTTCATCATCTGCCATTTTCATTTCTTCTCTAATAATCTTTTTGACTTTATATACACAATCAGTCCATGTTTTACCTCTTTCAACATCGTTTATGCCATGGAATTTTAAAATTATTCTTTTTTGAATGTTTCACTAATTTATCCAGTTTGGCATTAATTTTTTTTATTCTCACTTTTCAACTCTGCCATCTCTTCCTGTAAAATAGTTATCTTTTCAGTTAATTTGTTCAGTATACCTGGTTAGGACAACTCATTACATCCTATGGTATCCTTAACGGCGGAGCTATGACTTGGTTCATTTGCTTTATTTTTTTCAGATGGCTTAGCTTTTGGGTTCAGATCCTATCCTTCATTACCGCTCACCTTTGTATTGCCAGCCTCCGAGGCTCCTCTATTTGTGCACCATTGCCAGGCGCAATGTCAAACTCAGGGATTTCACAACGAATTTCATTTTTGATCGTGGCTGTACAAGACAGTCAATTCGGGCCCGCCAAATGTATGTGCTGACACCCATATTAATGCAACTCCTAGATATATGTCCTTATAAAGTAAAGGTGATGTAAATGCCTCAAAACAAAATCAAAACTTAACTTTGTGCAACGAAAATGTGTAAACTACCCCTGTACCGTCAAGACCAAAAGTAAACTATCGTACCGGTAAAGAGTCATATCGAGAATGAGTCAAAGGTCGTATTGATACTATCGTATTGGTAAAGAGTGAATTATCTTATCGATAATTAGTCAACTATCGTAACGATAAAGAATCAACTTTGGTTCGATACAAAGTCATCCATCGTATCGGTTCAAAGTAAAATATCGTATCGATACAGATTGAAGTATCGTATCGATGCAGATTCAACCACCGTTTCGGTCCAGAGTCAACTATCGTATCAAATTTTGTATCGAAACAGAGTCAAGAATTGATGTCATTGTATTGATATGTTAACTATATATGACCATTCAAAGACGTTTGATATTCACTAAATTCTAAATAGTTTTAATGAATTCTCCGGCAACGATTTGTGATTTGAAAGCGTAAAAATCTCATATCAATTCATAATCGCCGGATAAAACCACAATTGTTTCGAACATTTATTCCGTGTAATTTGCACCCATGCAGCTTTATTGAATCTTTGAGATTTAACCTTCAAAGCATGCTGATTCTAAATTAACCGTGTACCACTGCCCACTTAGTGAAACATTTTGAAGTAAAATTTTTATCACGCACACGTTACCGATAGTGATTATGAGGAGATGAAGGTTAATTCTCA
Source organism: Sipunculus nudus (assembly GCA_026874595.1). Taxonomy (NCBI): domain Eukaryota; kingdom Metazoa; phylum Annelida; class Sipuncula; order Golfingiida; family Sipunculidae; genus Sipunculus; species Sipunculus nudus. The sequence goes on from CM049320.1 coordinate 51,873,380, forward strand.
CAAACATCTCGAAAACAAATTGGTCAAATTTTGAAAGGATCACAGAGATCATTGGCTCTGATATCTTAACGAAAGGTTATAACTTATTGGTTATTTCTTTTACATATAAAGGAAGGATTAATAATAAATTATCGCAAATGTTAATGACGTTCTCTTACAATTGAAAAAAAAAAATATCAACAGGTCAGGAACATGTCCTTTGCAGCAAAAGGTTCTACTGTTGCACAAGAAAAAAAATCTCAAGCTTACCCTCACACATTGGCTGCTTCTTTGCAAATATTTTAGGGCGAAGAATATACAGATGGTTAAAGCTAAGAATAAGACAACAGCCTGTCCTTTCGAGCCAAGACCAAACAAATGCATTTTCTGTGAATAATTAAGAAAAGAGGACGTAGTTCTAGCTTGTGTTTCTGTCGTCTTAATCTAACAGTTGAAAAACCATATAACTATAATATATATATATATATATATATATATATATATATATATATATATATATATATAACTGTCACGTATTGTATAGTCTAGCATATTTGTGCCATCAGACAAGTCAAATCAGATGTTAGATAATGAACAGGTGCACATAAAGTTGTTTTGTGCTGAATCGCGATTAAATCTTGCCTGAACTTACACTCCGTATTGAATCAAAGGGAAACACTATACAATATAGATAGAGATAAAAGTGTATGCATGCATATACGTTATAGGTCTTCCATCGTGTTATGTTTGCTGAGCAGGTACACGTATGTATGACTGTCAAAATGCCAGTTTGACAGAACATATTACACATATATATAACAATTTAAATGATGACAGCCAGAGGATTGCTCACTATAAACTCAGAAAGTGACCGCCATGTTCCACTCATCAATTCTGAGCCTAGCATATGTGGTGAAAATTAATGTGAAACATGCTTTGCTTATAAACCGCCTATAAAACAGACTAGTATTGAAGCTGACATATTTATATATAGATAAACACATACGTTAAAAAAACATTTTGAATTAAAAGGTATAAAAAGTAAAATGCGGTATCACCCAGCTGAACTATCCGCCATATATATATATATATATATATATATATATATATATATATATATATATATATATACAAACGAAGCCGCTTAATTGCAAGAGGCTTTTGTCAAGCAAAATTGTTGCAATTAACCGAAGTTTCATTTAGGCGAAGTTCATCGTGTACTATATGTAAGGTGAAGCCGAATGATCGGTTGGACAGCCAAATATCTAATTAATTTAGCATTTGTTTTGTAATACTATTCGTATTGTGATAAAGAATAAAAACACCAGTATTAGGTAACCTTTATTAAAAAAATAAAAATATATACAAGAGAACACATTAAAAGCCAATGTTGATGCTGAGAGGGTGCTCTGAGCATCGTCAATCTCTGAGACAATCTTGACGACCATCTTCTTTCTGTAGTCGTGTTTCAGACTTCGGATGATTCCCATGTCGCAGGCCTGTATTATTGAAGTTGTGTTTGGAGGCTTGACATTCTTTAGGCCATTTGCGGAGTCATTAGAATGCGCTGCACAGTTGTCAACCACCAGGACGACATGTCTGTTCTGCAGATGCATTTGTTTGTCGAACGCCGTCAGCCATTCTTTAAACAGAACTCCAGTCACCCATGAATTGCTGCTTTCGCGGATTTTTTGCTTTTGCCGATGATCAGTAGAGGGCGCTTGTCTGTACCTGTCATGTTACCCGCTACAAAGGCTCTCGTGATCAAGGTGTTTAATATGCGTTACGTATTTTTCACCTACCATTGTTAACCCACTTCAAAGAGATGTGTGCTGTGACCGTATGGAATCTCATCACCGAGCACAGGGTAATTAAGGTCCTTTGTACACATGTGCACCTGCAGTTATCACAGCGGCTACTTTTGATGTTCCGGTCTATGATCATTATTGGTATAACACAAACACAACTCACCGACTGATTGAAGTACTTGCATTTAATGTGAGATTTCTACCTTTCTGCCCATATTTCCCTTGCGTTAATCGGAAGTTTGCGATTATGAGGCTTCCAATTATGCGGCGCTTTTTTAATGATAACATATAGGAAATGGTTTTGGTTTTCATAATTTCTTGCAAATAAGCGGCATTTTCTGTTAACCGACTTGCAAATAAGTGGCGTCGTCTGTATATATATATATATATATATATATATATATAGAGAGAGAGAGAGAGAGAGAGAGAGAGAGAGAGAGAGAGAGGGCAGAGATATGTAAGAATAGCCTTGCTGGTTCTTTGTTTAGAGAAGTGGAACATAAATACACAGTAAAAAGTCGGTCCACAGCCGATCAAATTGAGCCCATGACCTTCCGACTGGAGACTGTATATATATATATATATATATATATATATATATATATATATATATATATATATATATATATATCAATGACACTTTTCAAGAAATTGTTTGGATGGTATCCATCCTTCGTGAAATATTATCCAAGGTCCCCCTAGATATTTTCGAAAAGTCCGGGCGTTTCCAATGGGAACGATTTTTGGAAGAAAAATGTTGCCACAGAAAAGGCAACAAGGCTGCATCGTCCGACCATACTTTTGTTTACATGTAACCAAGGAAACTCTATTGAAGAAAGCTTAAAATCATCAATGCTGTTCGGATCCGAAAGATTTGGCAGTGCCGTATTACTATTTTCATAAGAAAGTAGTAGCTTTGCGAGCTTGGAAGGAACAAGGGTGTCTTCTTTGATGCATATATGAGAGGGAATTATTCTTTGGGAGTTAATTTGATCACGTGGTTAGTTTCCTTCCCAATCAAAACGACTCCAGTATTTTCCATGTGACATATAAAGCCCTTAGAAGAGACCCATCTCGGCGGATCAGTGATATAGCAGAATTCAACGGAAACCCCTGAATCCAGAGAACCTTGATAAAATCGGGAAGCTATCGGACGTTGATACAATGAAAAAGCATCTGTTTAACCGATCGGATGTACAACCCTGCCACCTGGCGGTTGGTTTATGCGATCCAACATAGTTGGATCCTGGAAATAACTCTTCATTGACTGGCAAAACAAATAGAAAAAAGATGCAATTATGGAAAAGATGGAGAAGGAGCAAAGTTTCCGATTTGACTGCAATTGACAATATGCTCTGAGTAGCACTCTGTCCAAACAGCACGATAAATGAAAATGAAACGCTGTTTTCCAACTCTGTGATAAATGTGGAAACGATCACCTGTAATGATTGTAGTTGTTTTTCAATAAATGTAAATAATCAATTTAACATATTTACTTCTATCATGTCATACACATTTAAACTTACCGTGCACAGTACTTGTAGGTATCATTTTTCCCTCTATCATATTTAGCAATGTCCTTCAAACATATTCTTTTCTCGAGTCTCAATGATAGTCACAAGCAGAAAACATTTAGTATGAACTCATTGACTAGTATTTATTCACGATCATTTACAGATGATTTGCCATTTAAAAGAACAATGAATATACGGTGCAATATAAATAATCACAAATGTTAATTTATGATAAGAGAAAGAATAATATTATTAAATCGCATCTATAGCGATGGGAGAAAAGTAAGAGAACATATGTAATCAGAAGTTAAGCGGGATCCTATTAGTAATACATATTCAGCCTGAGATCTGATATAGGAAGCCTTGCTTACTTTTTATGCCTTATATAATGTAGACATTGCTTACGGCTATCACCTTCAGCTGCTGTATAACTTCCTAGTCTTGGTGAAAAGGGAGACAAGTTATCAAGTCTACCAGCGAGGCAATGCTCTATATCACAAAGAATATATATATATATATTCAGTTTTTGTATATTTCTTGTCTCTCATTCCAGGTATGTAATTATCAGTGTATTTCCTGATTTAATTATTGTGTTAATGTAAACACAACCCAGAACGTTATTCTATTTTCAAAGTCATGATAACGATGTTGTAGATGTATTATTTGTTGTAGTAATCTTGCATCACTCCGTAGTTCTATTTTTCCTGGTAATAACGATATCATAGACGTATTATTTGCTGTAGTAATCTTGCTGTAGTAATATTTTGCTAAGTTTGGTCAGAAAGGTAGCCTGATCACTGACATTTTTCATATACTTGCCACCGCAGTGTATTATGATGGCGAGGTGTCGCTGTAAATACTGTACATTCTGTAACTGAGGCATATTTCGTAATTATGTATTATTTTGTAAGTCAGCAGGTCTGATCCTGTGCATTTTAAATTGTAAATATGACTTGGCAGACAACCGTTGAACTGGAGAGTTCAGTTTTTGTATATTTCTTGTCTCTCATTCCAGCACAGTAAAAACTGTAAAGCACGCTGTGTTGTGCCTTGGATGAGGTCAGACGTCTGTGTGTGTGCGCCCCCACGACCCCAGTATTTTCCATTCTGCCACTGATGTGACAAATATATGTGTGTGTGTGTGTGTTTGTGTGAACTGCACAATTCCTTAATAACAAGTGCACATATTCCAATTTTAGTCCTTTCAGACAGGGTTAATTAGATGTTAAGATACGACCCGTACACTTATGGCCATTAGCCAGTCAACAGTAACGAAAGTATTCTGTTTCATACATTGTACTTCCGGAATTTAATCACTTACATACTCGTTCAATGTCCAAAATAATGCAATAATGTAAAATACACCAATGTCGAATTGAGTATGAAACTTGGTCTTCAAATGAAATAAGGTGTGTACAACATAAATTACTACCTCAACAATATTTGATTTTTCTCTTGTTTGGGGAGAGTCTTCGTATTGGCGAATACATCAATTAACCGTGAGCTAAGACCTCTTTCTCGTTGTGTCACATTCTGCCTGCCTTTTAATTTTTGTATTTATATCAGCTACTTCGGAGACATGCTATCCAAAGATCATAATCGGTATTAATATCATCCCATTCCTATCTTAGTAAACAATTCCACTTTGTGCCGGAGACCTTGACCGATTTCCTTGACATTAAAAGTTGTTTTGTATGACCAGGAACAATACATTATATGAACATAAAACAAGGGTCCTAGTTGTCACAACTATTAGCAAAACTCATAAGGACTAAGCTGACAGGTCCAAAATCAAATGAAATAGAATATTCTAGAACATTTTAGACAAACTTTATTGTTTAACACGCTGTTGTATCGAACATATAATGTGTAAACACGACCTTATTCCCTTCCCATCGGAACCAGACTCAAATAAATGCGTAGTATGTTTTCCAGCTTTTAGTGTGTCGTCCTAGCATTCCAAAGTAAAATGACATGTGACTTCTCAGACAGTGAGTCTAACTGACCACACAGCGAAAAGTGCACTCCATGAATTTTTTTTTAAATCTGTTTATGCGTCGGATGTAAACAAAAGCCTTTTGAAGGTGACCTTGGTTTTATACCTAAATCTTCTATTACCTTCCAATATAATCTGACAATAAACAGTAAGTGTTATCCCTATTAAATAACTGTGTAATCACAATCTCACCCTAGATCATCAATGGATGACATGAATACATTACCCGCTCCTGGTCTATAGCTATGACGTCACATGCGATTCTCTTTCTTGAGTCTTTCAACGCCAGTATATATTCATCAATACATCAGCATTCATATAACATTATATTAGTGATGTTTATAAAATAAACCTGTATATGACATTATATCGGTGATGTTTACAAAATAAACATTTTACATACAATACATAGGTCTTGGGTTTTGTTTCAACATCATTAAATATGGGCAATTGTGTCACTCGCCCCTCCTTAAGAAATATTTCTCAGTGGGAGACTTTTTCCAAAAATATAAACAAATACCATATTTTATGGTATATTGACGAACAATGAAATAACGACAACCTTTAATCTAACATTAATAATTACCATTGTAATTAATTTATTACATTTACAGTTATCACTAAATTGTTTTATCATGGTGATAATGTCCAGTGCAACATGCAAATACTAGGATAACAATTTAACAATATCGCATATTGAAAAATTTGTCCATGTATGTAATTATACATTGATACAACATACCAGTACTACTATCATATTCCTTTTAACACTTTGATCATACATGACAAATATTTTTTCTGTATCCTAATATAAGTTTCTTATATAACTATTTACACTACTTTTGGAAATTCCATATTATCTTCTTATAAACCAGTAGTAGTACTGCATACCAAACGTCTGTCCCTTCTAGATAATTGTTAATTAGATCAATGAATGGATATTTACACAACCCGTCTTAAAAAATCTGCTCCATCGTTTTTATTCCACAGATTCCACCATAAACCTGTAGTTTGGAAGATGCAAAGACCATCTCATGATACTGTTGGTGATGCATTTAGGTTTGTTCAGATAAAGAAGGTGTTGGTGATCTGTTTGCACAGTAAATTCAACACCTGTAAGATAAAATTTAAATTATTCCACAACCGACGCTAAAGCTAAATATTCCTTTTCAATTGTGGAGTTTTCCTCCCTCTAATTTACAGTTTCTTGCTGGCATTAGCAACTGGGAATAATTGTGAATCGTGCTACTGTAACAAAATAGCACCAATCTCTATATTTGAACCATCAGTTTATAACACAAATGGATTGATGGGATTATGTAACTGCAAAATTGGTCTCTTTACCAAATAATCCTTTAATGTACAGTGAGCTCTCTATCGTGGCTTATCCCATTCTACTTTGTTAGGTTTCCCTTTCTTGGTCAAATGTGTTCATGGTGCAGCTATGGCAGGAGAATTAGGAATCTAATTCCTGTAGTACCCTACCAATCCATTAAATGGTCGAATCTCCTTCTTGGTTCTAGATCTAGCTGCTCCGTCAATAATAAAAAAATGGTCATCATGTGGACCAATGACATTGACCTCAATTTGGTGCCATAAAAAAACAACACTTGTTTGGTCGAAGTTCACGCGTGTCATTTTTTTTGGCTACGCACCATTTCTTTGTCATATTTGGTCACTTTTCATGACCCTGTGATGGAAGCAGATTTGAACGTACATTTAGAACAAAGGAAAATACGCCGAATAGGGGACAATACCCCTTATACCTGTCTTGTGATTTTCCTAGTTCTGTAGGGCCTTATTCCAGAGTTTTCACTATTCTCTCTCTAAATTCAAAGACGTACTGATAACAACTCTGAACTTCTAGAGTCTGTAATTCTTTTGAACATAACTCTTTCAAAATTTGCATTGGTCCTCTAACAGGCCGACAATACAACAATTCAAATGGGTAAAACCTGTGGCCTCTTGTGGCACTTCTCTATATGCAAACAGTAATGCATTGATGTACCTATGCAAGTGCTTAGGTTGTTCATCACAAAATCGCCTTAACATTCTTTTGAGGTACCCATTGAACCTCTCAACAAGACCATTGCAAGTGGGATGGTATGGTAGTCTCTTTGTATCTAAGCTTAGCGGGTGCCTTGCTTCCAAGTCGGCCGGTTACACCATTACGCTGGTTTTTATGAGGTATGACATTGTCACTTTCTAAACCGACATCTAAAGAGTATATATATGCATCAATTCGCTAAGCTTGCGGTCTGGTTTGGTAAAGTTTTTCTCAAATTCTGCTAAAAGAAAAATGTGCATCAGTTTCACCGATGCAGGGCTAGGATTGTATATATATATATATATATATATATATATATATATATATATATGTATACACACACATATGTATATATATATATATATCACATCAGAACTGCTAATGTTTGGCACGCAGTTATATTAAACATATAAATTATGGAGCGAAGACAATTAAACCGCCCGTATGCCTTCATCTGTCTATCAACGCTGTGATCAGTAAAAAAAAGAGTGCGTAAGTCTGTAGTTCTCCTGTACTACATCAGTTTCATCAATGCGGTGCTGGGATAATATTTATATATTCATATTTAGAATTTTAAAAGGGCTAAGAATATATGGCGCATTATAAATAATAACTTTGCTTTTCAAAAGTTATTTTATGGTGAGAAAAGTAAAAATTATATTTTCCCAGGGATAATAGCTTTAACCGTTTGGTGATATAATTGTGCCATGAGAGCTAATATTGTTTTGCACGCTGTTGCATGGAAAATATAATTTGTGGAGCGAAGACAAAGCTTCTGCCCTCCCCCTTTCTGCTGTCTATCATCGCTGTGTTCAGTGAGAAAACGGCCGAGTACATAAGTCTGTAGTTCTCATGTAGTGCCCCCAGATGGCGCACCATAGTTCATTATGACCCAAGAGTGGTTATGTAAAATAACCCATAAACCAGGCCCCGCTATGCGTCAGTGAGTGCTTGGCATGAATTGTATACCTACGCGTGTGTTTATAACATCGTTTAAAGTACAAAATGGCTCAGTAATGTAAAATACACGAGCGTCACATTGAGTGTGGACCTTGGCAGCCCTTCAAGTGATACCACTCTTTAAAACAAGGTGTTTACAACATAATTTACTACCTCAACAAGATTTTATCTTTCACTTGTTTGGAGAAAGTCTTCGTATCAGCGAATTCATCAGTTAATCTTGAAGGTGAGACCTCTTTCTGTTTCATAGATGCAGGGCTAGGATTGTATACACACACACACACACACACACACACACATATATATATATATATACGTGTCACATGAGAGCTGCTTATGTTTTGCACGCTGTTGTATTGAACATATAATTTGTGGATTCGTAGACAATTCTTCCGCCCTCCCGCCTTCGGGTGTCTATCATCGCTGTGTTCAGTGAGAAAAAAAGCCGAGTGCGTTAGTCTGTAGTTCTCCTGTAGTACCCCGAGGTGGCGCACCATAGAACATTCTGACCAAACAGTGGTTATATTATAGAACTCATAAACCAGGGCCCGCTCTGCGTCAGTGAGTTATTGGCAGGAAAGCGCATCCATTACAACAGTACAATCAGGACACAGTGAGACACGAGCGACGCTACTTGCCTCCGTCTGTAGGTAACCCTGACCTTCGATAACAAATACCTTATTCTGAATTCAACACGATGAAATTGACAGGGCCTCTCAGCGTGTGAAGTATGAACTTATTTGATCATGTTAAACTGTAATACCGAGGGCAATCAAATACGAAACCGGAGCGATAAAAGACTTGTCAAAAAAAATAAAGTCCATCAATGACATAACACCTATTCACGCAGAAGCCTGTAAGATGAAAATCTCCCCTTTCTCTATAAAAAAATAATTGGCATTCCGGGCATGTTTAATGTTCTCTATGTAACAACTGCGTTATTCATGCTCAGTCATGCAAGGCAAATTTACGACATGCCATGCAGATGAAAACTGGCACACCAGTGTGGCGATCCAGACATGGGAGTCGGTGAATATAAATTGCAGACTATACTCGTCAAACCATTTTCCTACAAGAGAGGCTCTCGATTATTATAAAGAAGGTCGCAAATAAAAAAAGCCAAATCATAAAGGCCACCCCACACTGTAAAATGTAACCAGTTAAAGGTAATTAACAATATTTACAGGCCGCATAAATAAGAAGATGTGCACCAAACAATTAATAACTTCTCTTTCAAAAAGTTAGTTTATGGTAAGAAAATTATAAACTATATTTTCTCAGGGGTAAAGGCTTATCCCTTTTGGTGATATATATGTCACATGAAAGCTTACACTGTTTTGCACGCTGTTGTATGGAAAATACAATTTGTGGAGCGTAGACAATGCCTTCGCCCCCCCCCCCCCCAATTCAGCTGTCTGTCATCGCTGTGTTCAGTGAGAAAAGAGCCGAGTGCGTAAGTCTGTAGTACTCCTGTAGTGCCCCCAGGTGGCGCACCAGAGTATATTCTGACCCAAGAGTAGTTATGTTAAAGAACATGTCAACTTACATGCGTAAGTGAGGGATAGGCAGGAATTGTATACCCACGCGTGTTCTTATAACATCGTTTTAAAGTCCAAAGTTGCGCAGTAATGTAAAATACTCGAGCGTCAAATTGAGTGTGGACCTTGGCAGGCCTTCAAGTGATACCGTTCTTTAATATAAGGTCCGTACAACATAATTTAGTGCCTCAACAAGATTTAATCTTTCACCTGTTTGGAGAAAGTCTTCGTTTTGGCGAATACATTAGTTAATCTTGAAGGCGAGACCTCTTTCTCTTTGTTTTTTGTCTGCCTTTAATTCTTGTATTCATATCAGCTGCTTCGGAGTCATGCTATCAAAAGATCAAAATCGGTATCAATATCATCCCATTCCTATCTTGGTGAAGAAACTTAGCTTTGTGCATGAGAACTTGACCAATTGTTTTGCATTAAAAGGTGATTTGTATGATCAGGAACAATAAATTATGTGAACATAAATCAAAGGCCCTAGTCGTCAAAACTCTAAGCAAGACTCTAGATAATTATTAAAAGGACAAGTTTACAGGTCCAACATCAAATGAAATCCGACGTATGAAAAGTTAAAAGAACATTTTAGACAAATTGCTTAAGTACTTATAAACAAGAACAGATGCACTGGAAACAGGGAAGGTTTACAAGCCTGTATACGATCGGTCGGGGTCCCGATGGGTGTTCGCATAATAAGAACGTAAATATGAAAATAACGACATATTTGTATTGCTTGGTGCGAACATGGAGGGTTTAAGTGCAAGAAGACATGTTCAGTTGGCTTGTTCATAATTCATGAAACAACATGTCCTGGAGAGGCAGAATATCTTAGCTTAGCGGTCACCTTGCTTCCAAGACGCCCGGCTACCCGGTTAAACCATTACGCTCTGGTTTTCATGAGGTGTGGCATTGTCATTTTCTAAACGGACATCTTAAGAGTATATCTATGCATTAATTCGCTTAGCTTGCCAGCTGGTTTGGTCAAGTTTGTCTCAAATTCAACTTCTGCTAATAGAACATTGTGTATCAGTTTCATCGATGCAGGGCTAGGATTGTATATATACACACACACACATATATATATCACATGAGAGTTGCAAAGGTTTTGCAGGTGATGTTTTGAACATATAATTTATTGAGCGTAGACAATTCTTCCGCCCTTCCGCCTTCGGCTGTTTATCATTTCTGTGATCAGTGAAAAATGCCGAGTACATAAGTCTTTAGTTCTCCTGTAGTACATCAGTTTCATCAATGCAGTGCTAGGATTATATTTATATATTCATATTTAAAAGGGCTTTGAATATATGGCGCACAAAATAACTTTGCTTAACAAAAGTTATTTAATGGTAAGAAAATTAAAAACTAAATTTCCTCAGGGTAATGGGTTTGGAGAAAGTCTTCGTATTGGCGAATACATCAGTTAACCGTGAAGCTAAGACCTCTATCTCGTTATGTCACATTCTGCCTGCCTTTTAATTTTTGTATTTATATCAGCTACTTCGGAGTCATGCTATCCAAAGATCATAATCGGTATAAATATATTCCCATTCCTATCTTAGTGAACATTCTACTCTGTGCTGGAGACCTTGACAGATTTCTTTGACATTAAATGTTTTGTATGACCAGGAACAATAAATTATATTATCATAAATCATGGGTTCTAGTTGTCAAAACTGTCAGCATCACTCAGCTGACAGGTCCAAAATTAAATGAAATCCGACGTATGAAAAATTAATAGAACATTTTAGAAAAACTTTTACGACTTGTAAACAAGAACACGTGGTCCGAAAAATGTACATGTTTACAAGCCTGCGCACGGTCTTTAGGGTTCCCCAACATATTTGATTTGCTTTTTGCGAACATGGAGGGTTCAAGTGCAAACAGACGTTTTCGGTAACCTTGTTCATAATTCAAGAAATTGCATATCCTAAAAGCACAGAGCATCTTAGTTTAGCCGGTGCCTTGCTTCCAAGACGCCCGGTTACACCAGAACGCTCTGGTTTCATGAGGTATGATAAGGTCATGTTTTGAAAAGCATAACTAAGGACTATAGCTATGCATCAATCCACTAACCTTGATAACCTAAAACAACATTGGCATCAGTTTCATCGAAACGGGTTAGGATATATATATATATATAAACTCATATATTTTGTTTTTCACGTTGTTGTATGGAACATATATTTTGTAGAGCGTAGACAATTCTTCCGCCTTCCCGCCATCAGCTGTCTACCATCCCTGTGTTTAGTGAAAAGAGCCAAGTGCGTGAGCGTAAAAAACTCGGACATATGCCCCAGATTCACTTCAAAAGTTCATTGAAGGTAAACGACTGTGTTGTAAGGAATACCTAAATTTATTTTTGATCAACAAACATATGGCATAGCCTGTAAGACTCACGGTTTTGGCGTCCTGTCAGTATTAAACGCTAATGGATATAGATCTGTTGTAAAACCAGAATGTTCATACTCTCAACAGTTCATCCAGCCTCGCCTGATGGCTATGTAAATTCTAATGGTAATACCACAATCCAATGTCCTCTGTATACAAATGCATAGGTATTATAGTGCCCTGCTTGGGTTACAGAACCATACTCTCAGGACACCTATATAATAAATACAAATTTGTAAACATACAGGAGAATGAGTTGCGCAAAAACGCTAAACTTTTCACAATAAAACCTTTTTAATTAAATCAGTCCATAATTAAAAACCTTTTTCTGATAAATTATTTTACTTTAAGTTTTAAAGGCTACAAATAAAAGGAGCATGATCCACTTCAAATACTTTATTTAACATTTGTTTGTTTACATTTATTTTCTGTGGCGTAACAGGACATGAAACAAAAGCAACTTATATTCTTTTCAATGTAAAATTATTTTGAATTTTTGAACATGACATTTCTTGTTTTTCTCTAAAACGAGTGTTGTATATTATTACAGGTGGTGTATAACTATTTGGTTCCTACATATGGACTGAGAGAGATAAACAAATGAACAAGTTTGATGAGACATATATACGGCAACGCAGTTTTATACCAAACTTTCCACAACAGCATGTTGCAATAACCTGATTAGCAGTAAAAAGCGTATATTACATGTCACCACTAAACAGAAAGTAATAAGTTGATGAACGATGTTTATTTAATAAATGTTTAACAAATGTTCAGACTGACACACTAACACATACACACACATATATATATATATATATATATATATATATATATATATATATATATTTATATAAATATACACATATTTTTTTACCGGGAATGCAAAGGTCCTGAGTAACATGTGCACATATTTCATTTACAACTGCACCAACAGGGTCAACTAGATATTGAAATATACCCTGCAAACACATTGTCATTAGTCATTCTGAAGTATCAAAAGATTCTGAGCCCTGCATTTTCCCTGCAGTTTTTATAGAAACATATGTGCAGTAACACTTGCATACCCATGCATGTGCGTATACCGCCTTTCAAGGTCCAATTGTGCTATAATGAAAGATATATATCATATTCAGTTGGAAATTTTGCCTACCTTCATGAGATATCGCTTGGTAACATACTGCCTCATCACGATTTAGTATTTCCCTGGTCTGGAGACTGTCTTCGTATTGGAACATACATTATATGAATCTTGATGGTTAGGTCTCAGTGCTTTTAGCTTTTCGTCTCATTCTGCCTGCCTGTTGATTCTTGTATGAAAATCAGCTATTTTGGAGTCAGACAATACCAACATTTGCATTACCAGGAACAATACATTATGTATACATATACATCAGTCAAGGGCCCTACTCGTCACATCTTTTCCTATAAGCAAGGTTCTCGTTAAATATTGACAAGGAAGCTCATGGTAGGGCCAAATACAAATACAATACATCACATAAAAAGTAACCAGCACAGGGTATACATGACGATTCATGACGAATCAACAAGGATACGTGAACAAAAAACTGAATAGGTTATAGGTTTATAAGCCTGTATTCGATATTTTTGTTCTTGATACCGATTTTTAATTACAAGACCATTTATATAAAAGTAACTAAATATGTGATTCTCTTGGTGCCAACGTGGAGGCTACAAGTGCAACTAGACCAGTTCAGTTGCCTGGTTCATAATTAATAAAACAGAAGGTCCGGAGTCCTGAAGGGACAGAGTCTAATGGTTCAGAGGTTGCCATGCTTATAAGAGGAAGCATCTTATGCATAACATTCAGGTTTGCATGAGGTATGACATGGTTGATTTCTAAACGAAGAACTAAGGAGTGCATCAAACTTCACACCAAGCTTGCCGTTTCGCTCGGTAAGGTTCGTCTCCAATGTCAACTTCTGCCCAAAGACTAAAATAACAGTGAGCATCAGTTTCATTAAAGTGGGAGCAGGGTTGTAGTATATCACATCTACATACTCATATTAAAATTTTAAAGACGTAATTTTTTCGCCTTCGCTTTCTTGCAGAAATGTCTACTTCAATAGTCTTTAGCAAGAATGAACCCGTCCCGTACAGCTTCGAAGGCAAGGGCCACTGGATTGACGGTATAAGGTACTGGATCAACACGACATCTGCGAGCATTGAGATGTTTCGACACATGTCCGTTAATGATGGTGATGTGTTCGTATGTGGTTTTCCGAAATCAGGTATTACCAGGTCTACATGTGTTAGAATTTCCGCGTTTCCCATTTTTTTTCTATGCAGTAATAATGGTACTCCTTCAACTCTTCAGTGCTTGGAGTTCGTGCAAACGTGACTGAAAAGGTTTACAGGCTGTGAAAACTGATTTATAAATTTTTTTATGACACTGAATGGTAAATGTGCAATTTATTCTGCATTAAATGTTTTGATCGTTTGTAAGAGACTATATATATATAATATATATGCCGATGACAATTTTCAGGAAATTTTTGGATGGTTACCATTCTTCGTGCCGTATTTGCCCAGGAACACCTGGATATCTTCGAAAAGTCGGAGCGTTTCGAATTCGAACGATTTTTGGAAGGAAACACAGAAAAGGCACTAAAGCTGCCTCGTCCAAACATATATATTATACATAGATATTTTCACATGTTGCCAAGGGAATTCTACTTGAGAAAACCTAAAATCATCTACATAGTTCGAAATCCGAAAGATGTAGCAGTGTCATATTACTATTTCCATAAGATTGTAGTGGCATTGGGACCTTGGAAGGGAACATGGGATGTATTCTTTGATGCATTTATGAAAGGGGAGGTATTCTTCGGGAATTATTTTGATCACTTGGTTAGCTTTTTTCCCCACCGAAACGACCCAAATATTTTCTATGTGAGTTATGAAGCCCTAAGAAGAGACCCTTCCCGGTGGATAAGAGATATTGCAGAATTCATTGGAAAACCCCTGAATCCAGAGAAACTGGATAAAATCGTAAGGCTAACGGACTTTGATACAATGAAAAAGCATCCGTTCAACCCGACTGGATGTACAACCCTGACACCTGGCGGTGAGTTTATGCGATCTGGCAAAGTTGGATCCTGGAAACAGCTCTTCACTGAGGAGCAAAACAATCAAATGGATGCCATGATAGTAAAGGTGGAAAAGGAGCTGAGTGTTCGGTTTGACTATGATTGACCCGATTCTTTGTTTTGAATGAAATACGATAAGAAAGAATAGAAAACTGTTTTCTGAGTCTTTGATAAATGTGGAAACGATCACCTGTAATGATTCCGTATCTAGTTGTTTCACAATCATAATAAATAATCAGTTTAACATTCATCAATGTGAAAATAATATGTACTTTCATCAAGAAATGAACAAGACTTTCACATACCTTGTAGCCATCCAAACTTCCTCTGCGTTGTTTAGCATTTCCCTTCAAACAGGATTTTGATCTATCGTTATTTAAGTCACAAGCAGTGAACTGTTCCGGAAGGAGATCTTCAGGTAACGATCATTTACAGAAGATTTGCCATTTAAAAGGCCTTGGAATATATTGCGGAATACAGATAATAACTTTTCTTTACGAGTGATATTTTGTGATAACATAAGTTAACAATATATCGTATCAGGAGTTATGGCTAATCCCTTTGGTATTATATATGTTACATGAAGGCTGATCTTATTTGTTATATTTGGGAAAAAAATCAATTGTGGATTGTGTACATATCTTACGCTATACCGGCTTAAGCTGTCTAGCTTTGCTTTGTTCGGTGAAAGAAACAGTGTTCGTAAGTCTGATCGTCAGTGCAAACCTTATATCAACAAGACACCTGTAGTGCAGCATGGCAAATTCTGACCCAAGTCCCCAGCCCACCCCCTTTCCCGCCAAGCAAGTGGTTTTGTCTTGGACACAAGAACCACTCCCCAGCTATGCGTGAGTGAAGGCCAAGAAAGAGGATTCATCAGAACAATGCAGTTGAAGAGCAATCCGGGCACAATAAGACAGGAAAGACGCTGCTTGCCATCCACCGTATGTCAGCCTGTCATATCTAATTCTGAATTTCAGCATGATGCATCTGTTATGGCCTCTCCGCGTGATAAGCCTAAATTCGTGCACATATATAATGCGTTTTATATATAAGAATCTACACTACAATGTCAAATGCACAACAAATTATTTATATGAGGTCAATTAAACTATTTTGCTCCGCACTTTCATGTATGGTTAAACATATTCTTCCATCTTCATTCATGACCAGTTTAAGAACGCATGTTTACTAATTGACGGTCTTTATTTTATTTGACAAGTGATTATTACATATAAGTGAGTTTTTGTTTGCTCTTCGTTTAAGCTCTTTCATCCAGTCACATTTCAGATACGAGATCTCACACAGGCGAGCTTGTAACCGCTTTACTCTCGTGTCCAGTACACTATCCAGCTTTATGGCAAATATTGAATTAGGAACGTCTACAAACGATAAATATTCCGGCACTCAAACAATCAAACACTTTACACCTGACGAGAAAACTGAGCTCCCAAAATTCGTGTCAACCCTTTAAACAAAACAAATTTATTATTAGCAATTTCCTTCACCGTCATATATATTTATATGTGGAAAGAAATTCTCTACCATACACATTGTGAGTGATACGTAACTAACATAAGATCAATGAAATATGGCAAACGTTGTTCTAATTAATTAATATATAGATATAGATATATATATATATATATAAAGTCATAGAGAAAAATGACATACAGTAGCTATCCTTATAATTATCCCTATAATTTCCTTGCCTTAAGGGAGAGGTGTTTGCAGTCATCTACGTAGTACTTTTGATAACTAAATTAAAGCAAAAAATAAATTAATATTGTAAATATAAGATTCAACTATCAACGCCAACGGTCCTATATGAATGCAGCATTGACATAGCATAACTCTGCACAAGGAAAACTTTTTCTACATCTGGGGTTTAAATGTGAGTGGAATAAAAGTAGACCAGAGTCCTCTAGCGAATTTGCCAACTTGAAAGCGTCCTTTAAGCGCTTTGGTGTTTCCCCTTGGCGGAAGTGTAACTCTAAACAGAACTGACGTATTCTGTTGAATTGTTTAGACTGGATCATATTTGGTATGACTTCGTACTCCCATTGTTCGATGTCCATCTTGAAAATGTCGATGATACGCTGAACAAAGAATATAATAATTTGAAAAGATAAACATACCTTTATACTTAATTTAAGATAAACTGTGTTATGCATCCGAGATGTATATATATATATATATATATATATATATAGAGAGAGAGAGAGAGAGAGAGAGCGAGAGAGAGAGAGAGAGAGAGAAAGAGAAAGAGAGAGAGAGACAGTTTTGAGTGCTAATTACCTGTTTCCGGAAATATATATAACAAAATATTGCAAGTGATTTTTAAACCAACTTCTGATATGGTGTTAGATGCTCAGTTACCCCCATTTACCAAAGTAGACTAACCCCCTATCACCTATTTTACCATTGGGCAGGGGTAAGGGAAGTTAGTTTGTCTAGGGCGGAAGGTTAGGACTGCCCTCCGTCAGGTGTGTCAAACCTCAAGCCTAATTCATCGTATTTTACTTAGTGGTGACGTTGCTTTAGTATCTGTTAGATAAAGCAACGGCTGTCCTGTCCTGGAGGAAGAGCATCCGAGGGGATATGCGTGCATCTAAAGACCGTAAGGGCAAGTCAGTTAGTAACTTAAGTTAAATCTCACATTTACCTCAAGGATGCCACTATGGTATGTTTCGGCTTAATTATATAAATTATTTCGAATAAAGACAGATCTATCGGCTATTTTCGTGACTAGTTCAGCGTTGTTTTATTTTACTTTTTAGCGAAGTCCAACAAAGGTACCTACTTTTTCATGATCAAGCATTTTCTTTATAGTTGTGACGGTCTTCATGTTCCAGCCGTTCTTCTCCACCCTGTCAGCGCCTGCCAACCCTACGTTATGAAACCAAACCAGGTCAGGGTGTTTGTGGTCGTCACAGCCCATGCTTGGAGGAAAGGATACAAATATTCGGTTTTTAAGTTAATCAGTTGAAGTTAAACAACCATTACTCAGTTTGATTACCACTCTCATGAGCGTTCTACTTTATATGTTAATAATGGTTGGCACTCAGACTTAATACAAAAACTATATATTCGCTGTCGCTGAGCGGTCATTTGAAGTGATCCTGAGCGATAATGGGGAATCCTCTACTCCACATACGAACTTGAAAATTAGGTCAAACATAAATATCAGGTGCAAATCTGTCACCTGTGACTAACATTGAACCCAAAGGCCAGATTTTTCAGTCACTTCTTTTAGTGATTTCGTTATTGAAAATAATTGTATGGAATTTAGTATTGACAAAGCGTCCTGTATTTTAAGTTTCTTGCTTGCGGAATAAAGACCCCATTGAAACAATATTAAGAAAACTTAGCGGACAGGTTTAAAATGTGGGAATAGATATAAACACCAACTGAGAATACAGTCACACCTTGGGTCAAACGAATGCACCTCACACTGGAAATCTTTGACGACGGCGTCATCAAATGAAAAATCAAATTTGATCCTGTAAAAGTAATTAATATTCTAAAATGTAGGTATCATCCTAACAAAAATCTAATGACCATAAGGCCAAAAAAAAAAATAACGGTATGGTTCTCAGGCACCGCCCGCATCAATTTTAAACCCCCGCATCAAACATTTTTATTTTGACTTTCAATAGAAACTTACCAATTTCGAGCTGC
The DNA here is from genome assembly GCA_026874595.1 of Sipunculus nudus. Classification (NCBI taxonomy): domain Eukaryota; kingdom Metazoa; phylum Annelida; class Sipuncula; order Golfingiida; family Sipunculidae; genus Sipunculus; species Sipunculus nudus. The sequence continues at coordinate 51,892,407 of CM049320.1, forward strand.
AGCCGCTCGGACATTTCTTTCAAGAAGATAAAATCATACAATTTCCTTTGTAATGTAGTGGTTTTACTTGTTAAGCAAAATAAATCTGTTCTTATCATGCTTTTCCAATATCATTTTACATTTTTATCGAAACATGCCAAAAAATTAAATATAAAAAATCCGCCCGCCCGCATTGATATTTGAAAAAAAGTGCCTGATAACCGTACCTTTTTTTAATTTTAGCCTGTCATTTATTTTTTAATTGAAACTCAGAAAGTATATGTCATTGTAAAAATTAATAGTCCAGTAGCAGTCATACTAATTAGGTGTATCTCCAGATTTCTTGTTTTTTATTGTTTATTTTCTAGGAAGCTTTTCAACGAGATTTTTAACGAGATTTGTGTACCCTTTAAAATAAGCCTATAACTAAAAATTTGAAATGGTAAATAAATTTGACACCTGTTAAAATATCATTTTAACTTTAAGACCATGCTTTGTGGATAATATCACCATTTACGTATCATGCCCTAGTTACCATACCGTAGTTAGCCCGTTTCTGTTTTAGTCATTTAATTATGTTTTGTAATACTGTGTTAAACGAGACAATACATATTATTAAAATTAATGGTAATAATGAACTAAATTTTACAAAGAACATTATAACCGAACATACCCGAAAAAGCAAACAAGACAGGAATGTCTGTGAGAAACTATTTCCTGGTCAAGGCAGACCTCCCAGCCACCGTTACCCAGGTGACCTAGCCTTTTAATAACGTTACAGAGAAACGTTGGTCTGGATAAATAACTGAAAAAAGGGAGTTTTTTGGGTTATGCTTATATCCAATCAGTTCAAAATAATGTTAATATATAAATATTTACTCCCCTTTTTTTCTACATTTCCATTTCAATTAACACACAGATGCATTTCTGAGAACGCGCTTAGCATGTATTCCAAAGATTGTTACTTGACATAAATGAGTGAAACGGTAGACGAATGGGTAACACTTAATAGTAGTAAAAGACTTAAAGCTTACACACTCTGCTGATAGTTTATAGAAAGTTTACTCCCAAAACGTTTAAAGCTAAGTTTAAATTATTTTAACATGTTCATGATTCTTGTAAATATACGTATAAAATTATGTGCATGTAAATTATTTTCACAAATTGACGTTGGCCCGTTTGATAATTCCTTATAGATGTAATGTACCACTGATAAAATAATGTTAGTCAAATAATCGTTCACTAGACCCACAGAAAACTCCGTCCCGTATCTGTCTCTCCGCCATCTCTTCTCTGACAAGCTGATTCGTAGGACTGAGTGTAAATATTTTCTTTGCTCTTCGTCTTGCCTTTTTGCTAAAGAGTTTCCTTGAGCTGAGATTGTATATCTCTTCCTGAAATAATCATAAACAATATGTTTGCAAAGTTTTATTAAAATGTTTCTCATTAATAGTTTTTAAAGATATTCTTTCGTATAATTGTTGAAGAATATTCCCTTTCATGATGACAATTTTAGGCTCTTTACATATATATTTTTCGGACTGTTACAATTCATTCCCACAAAATCACGATACAGAGTCAACCATTTTTTTGTACACAGTCAACTATCGTATCGATACAGTTTCAAGTATCGAATCGATACAGGAGAAGAAAGAGAAGTCTTTCTGGAAAAAGGCCACAGGCCTAAAGTTCCTACAATACAATGCAATTAATAAGTCTTAAATAGTGAAATTGAAAGATGACAACTGTAAAAATATTAATTAAAAAAAAATAACATTTAGTTTTCAAGTACAACGAAACTGTAAGAGATAAAGGAATACATAAAAATAGATACTTCAAGTAAACATAGAACTCACTTTTAGTTTGCATACCTTTAACCAGTATGCATGAATAATGAATAATCATTGATATGTAATCACATTCGTTTGTATTAGTTAATGGGGACTAAGACATCACCCATAGCAATTTACAACACAAGAATATTATTGTCATTGAGAATGTGAGTTAAATTCATACAGTATATATCAATCGTAAGTAAAAATACTGGAGAAAAAATAAATAGTAAATATAATTAGATAGGTAAAAATTAATTAAATAAAATGGAAAACATCGAATCATAATCCATTATGCTCAAAACATATTAAAATTATGTTAAGTTTAATTTAAAAATGAAAAAAGATATGAATCTGTACATGTTGTTCTCTTTTTGAGACAATGAAAAACATAAGCTGCTTTATTTAAAGTTTTATATGAATTAACTATATTTAGTAACTTAATAAAGTTTTGTTCATTTGGTTCGATCAATCCTTTTGGCAAATACTTTTTACGTAAATCAGCGTTCAATAAGCATTCTTACAAAAATGTGGTTCATCTTCTTTAATATTATAGCCATATTTTAAACAATGTTTACAAATCCTCTCCTCTCTATTCATTGCTGGCGACTAACCGCAATGTCCAAATGGTGATTAGTACATCGTAACATAGCTTATGCAGTACTGTAACCGAACACACATTAAATATTTTCTAATGTTAACATTGACTTAAAAACCCAATATGCATATAATTTATTACATTTGCATATATCACTTTGTTATTCCTGTACGCCATATAAGTAAATCTTTGTTTAATGCAATTAAGAAAAATATTCTGATCTCCAACTGTCTCAGCCGTCCAAATGTAATCAGAACCTGTTAAATATAATAAGGAACTAACATAGATACCCATGTTGTTTTCCCTTTACAATCAAGCTGAAATACATATTATAATTTTTTTAGGATACCTTTTTTCATTCATGGATATTAATTTTACCCAGAATTCAAACAACATACAGAATATTTAACAAACAACGGGAGACGCCCGTATTCTTCTAAAGATGCAGCATTTGGTGTATTACTATTTATTTTTAGAACATACTTAAAAAATTTGTATTGAGCTCTCTCAATTATCTCCACTCTGTTAAAACCCCAGAGTTCACTACCATTCAAAAGAATTGAACAACCATAGTATCAAAAAGATAGAGTAATTGTTTAACTACTATATGTTCACATTTTTAAAAGGATTTTTTTTATAATACATATGATTTTTTTTGCTTGAATTGCTTGTTTTTATATGTTTTTGCCCACGATGCTCTATTAGTATAATCACTGCTCAGTTACTTATAATAAGTCACGTCATTTAAAATTTTGCCTTTAAGGTTCAATTTTTCTGTTTTTCGAAGAGGGCCACCACGTCTTAATACCATAATTTTAGGTTTATTTAAATCAACTTTCATACCATTAATCTTACAAAATTTTTCATCTTGAGATATTTGTCTCTTGAGTTACGCTCAATTACACAGCGCTTTACCTATGGGTCTATTACCTATATCTTAAGCGCTGTTTGTTTTGACCTCGTATCCTGAATCGCTACACCAGAGGGGGGCACTGTATTTTTGTCCAATCAGATGAGACCCTGTGCTGGAAGACAAAACAGTTTACCAGCCAATACACGAAGCCAATGTTGTTCATTTCGTTTTGAGTGACAGCTCATCGCCCCGGAAACCGTCTGAACAGGCACCGGCTCAGAGAGAATGGTCCCACGCGTGGTTTGCTTAGGGCCTTTGGCACATAGGATGCCCGGCCGGTGAGCTGTAGTTCAAACGAAATGTAACATCAAATATATTAAAAAGGCTTTCTCTTAAAGACTTTTTAATATATTTTCATGATTCTTGTTTTCATATCATGAACTTGTGATATATGTATTGTTGTAGGATGAATATTCTCACCTAATATTGGAGGTTATTAATTAAATAAATAAATAATGCATTTATGATTGCTCTGCTCCATTCCTCTGGGAAGTAGCCAGTAGGTATAACACCATTATATAAGTTCCTCTCTACGTAACTAGTTGCCTATTCAATAACGTCTTCTGGAATTATATTTCTTTCACTATTTACTAATTCTGTGCAAAAAAGTTAAACCACCTTTGAGGTTTTATACAGTTAGCTTTTCTGTCTCCTCTGTTATTTTTCAAATGTCGCCATAGTTTATTTGTATTTTTACTAATAAAAACATAAATTCTCTTCAAATTTTTCCTTGCTCTGTGCACAGATATCTCTAATTTTTTTGTCTTAAAACTGTGTATGTCTTCAAATCATCTAAGCTTCCTGACTTACTATGAAAATTTAGCGCTTTAAGTTTGTTATGTTTTGCTTTTGCACTGGCTTCGTCCCTTCATTTGGTTAACATATTCTATATGCATTCTTGTAACTTTTAACTTCCATTGTGGTACATCGTATAATATCAATAAATTGTTTAACAGCGGCATCTGTATCAAATTTAGTGTAATGGTAAAATGATCGCTGGTTACTTTCACACTCAGAATAACATGACTGATATTTTTCCTAGTATCCCATGTTTTTATTTTGTATTTGATCCATGGTTTGGTGAAATTGCATTTTGTGTCTGTTGTACATTATAATAAGATTTTAATTTTAAGGTACACATTACTGGAAAATGATCAGAGATATCAAGTGTCGGAACTGCAAATGACTCTACAACACTATAAAGTTCTGTACTTACTAATATATAATCAAATAACCTTTGCCCCACATGAGTTATGCATGTAAACATCCCGACTAAGTCGGGGCAGCTCTGCCGTTGAGTATATGTACATTCAATGAGCATCACAAATTGTGTAAAGAGAATCCAAAATTATAAATTTTACAGTTTTTTTAGAGTTTCTGCTTATACTAAAGGTATCTGTACGAAAGTCATCCCCAATGCCAGTGTATTCTCATTCATCTTTTTTTTTTAAATCTCGCAAATGACCAAGTCTGGCATTTAAATCACCTATTATAATAATACGAAGTCTCAATGATGGGAAATGATTCTGTTATAATATATTTTAATCTTAAAATGCCATCACTTTTTTTCCTACTTTTTTCCACTTTTCATAATACAATATAAAGCCTTCTGGGTGAATATATGCACACACCAACAATACGTCTTTATCAAGCTCTAATGAGTTCCCATCAAAAGTGAGTGCAATAATATCTGTGTATTTATACACTTTTATGATTTTAAAATTACAGGATCTCCTTATGCACACAAGGATTCCTCTTCGAGACATTTTACTTCTTGAATTACAAAAACAATGTGCCAAACAGTACCACAAGTCTCTACAAATTCGAAGAATATCACACACATTCACCTCATATTTAAATTCCGGTAAATGCTGTTTTTTTTAACTACTAAGAAGGTCCAATTATCTACATTTCTGATTGGATCAATTTGTGAAGGTGTGCTTAACTGTCTGGTAGTTGCTGCAAAAGGTGAGTTAAAACAAGGTGCAGTTAGATCCAAAGAATTGTCTTGTTGTCCATCGTCACTGCAATCATGGTTAGTATGTGTGTGGGGTGCAGTGCAAAAAGTGGGTGCTTCATGTACTTTAAGACCCTGTCACATTAGCACTGTGTGGGCTACACGGGCTTTCCTGCACGAACAATTCTGCGGGCATGCCAAGATTTGGAGCGGTTTCGTGTGGCACTTCCCTGATTGATCCGTGGTACCTGCGTGGGCCTTGCGTGTGCTCCCTGGATATGCGGGCCAGGCTCGTGAGAGCTTACAGACAGGTAAGTGTTAGCTACTCGACAAACAAGGGCACTGCGGGTTACCTGCGTGCAAGCTACGTGACACCTGCGTGGGAGTTGCCTGCAAGGCGCAAGGGTTGCGTATGCCATTAGCGGACCTATCAATGCAGGTCGGGTGGAGAGTTAATCAAATCTCAGCCAGATTTCATAGTCGCAGAACGCCAGCAACTTGCCCCCACCCAGTCATCAGTTTACCGGCAGGAAGGCAGTAACTGGCCCTCAACATGTCCTTACGTTCCTCGTATACCTCGCTCTATGCCCGCAGTAGACGGGCTACACGCAGGTTGGTGTTACCTGCACCGTTCCTTGGCAGCAAAACGCACGTTCTAGCCCGCATCTGACACGCGCTAGCGCAAAATTGCCACAGGGCCACGGCAAATGAACTTTCTTCAAGCGGATTAACTGCCTGTGATTTGCGGCCGCAGCGGGCCTCTGGGTGGTGTTCTGCGTGGACTTAACGGGCAAACTCCAGCAGCTTAAGGCCCTGTCACATTAGCACAGCGTGGACCATACGGGATTGTTGCCCGCATAAGTTTATTGCACGCAGGAAAGATTGTGCGGGCTGGCCAAGATTTGGGTAAGATTCGCGTGGAACTTGTCCATTGGATATGTTGAATCTGCGTGGACCTTGCGTTTGCGGGCTAGGCGCGCGAGAGCTTAGAGACCGTGTTAGCTCCGAACCTCACTGCGGGTTATCTGCGTTCCAGCTCCGGGTCACATACGGGGGAGTTGCCTGCAAGGCGCGAGAGTTGTGTATGCCGGTAGCGGGATTATATATACGGCAGGGGTAGTCGCAGAACGCCATTAATTTACCCGCAGCAAGCCCTCAGATTTCCAACAGGAAGTAACTGGCTCTCAACATGCCCTCGCGCACCTCGTATACCTTGCTTCATGCCTGTAGAAATGACCAGGTACACACGCAGGTCGGCAGTACCGACACCGTTTCACGGCTAACAGACATTCTTTAAGCGGGTATCTGCCTGTGACTTGTGGCGGCTACGAACTCCCGCAGCTAACACGGACCACGTTTTGAACATGTTCAAAACTTGGCTGCGGGCAATTCGGACTTCCGTGCGCACCTGCGGGCAAGTCCGGATCAGATCCGAGCTAGATACTGCCAGGTCCGTGCCAACTGCGGGGAGCTACGGGAAGCAAAAACTGTCACCCGTTAGTTGCACGCAGTGCTTTTGTGACAGGGGCTTTACCTGGACCAAGATTTGGCTGCTTTGCCAGCCTCCGAGGCTCCTCTATTTGTTCACCATGTGACCCTTACATGCTTGAGCATCGGGCCTTCAACGTCCTTAGGGCTGGGTGGTTTCTTCGGGCCTTGGTTCAGCTCAAAATCCCCCCCCCCCCATCCTGCGTCAACAACATCGCCAGCTGTGTTGCCAAACGCAATGCTAAACTCAGGGTTTTTACAGCGAATTTTATTTTTTAGCGTGGCTGTACAAGACAGTCAATTCGGGCCCGCCAAATGTATGTGCTGACACCCATATTAATGTAACTCCTAGATATATGTTCTTAAAAGTAAAAGGTGATGTAAAAGCCTCAAAACAAAATCAAAACTTAACTTTTTGCAAAAATGTGTAAACTACCCCTGTACCGTCAAGCCAAAAAGTAAACTTTCGTACCGGTAAAGAATCATATCGAAAATGAGTCAAATGTCGTATTGATACTATCGTATCGGTAAAGAATGAATTATCTTGTCGATAATTAGTCAACTGTCGTAACGATACAGAGTCAACTTTGGTTCGATACAAATTCGTCCATCGTATCGGTTCTAAGTCAACTATCGTATCGATACAGATTCAAGTATCGTATCGATGCAGATTCAACTACCGTGTCGGTCCAGAGTCAACTATCGTATCGGTACAGAGTCAACTTTTGTATCGAAACAGAGTCAATAATCGATGTCATTGTATTGATATGTTAACTATATATGACCATTCAAAAACGTTTGACATTCGCTGAATTCTAAATAGTTTTAATGAATTCTCCGGCAACGATTTGTGATTCGAAAGCGTAAAAATCTCATATCAATTCATAATTGCCGGATAAAACCACGATTGTTTCGAACATTTATTCCGTGTAATATACACTCATGCAGCTGAATTGAATCTTTGTGATTTAACCTTTAAAGCATGCCTACTTAGTGAAACATTTGGAAGAAAATTTGAACCAGTAGTGATTAGGTTGAGATGAAGGTCGATTCTCACAAACATCTCGAAAACAAATTGGTCAAAGTTGAAAGGCTCACAGAGCTCATTGTCTGTGATATCTTAACCAAAGGTTATAACTTATAGCTTATTTCCTTTAAATATAAAGAAAGTATTAACTATAAATTATTGCAAATGTTTCTCACGTTCTCTTATAATTGAAAAAAAAATATATTTTGTCAGGAACATGTCGTTTGCAGCAAAAGGTTCTGCTGTTGCATAAGAAAAAAAGGAAAAAATTCAAGCTTACCTTCTCACTTTGGCTGCTTCGTTGCCTATATTCAAGGTCAAAGAATATACAGATGGTTAAAGCTATGAATAAGACAACAGCCTGTCTTTTCGAGCCAAGACCAAACAAATGCATTGTCTGTGAATAATTAAGAAAAGAACACATTGTAATAAAACTACTACATATATGGACGTAGTTCTAGCTTGAAGTTACTGTCATCTTGTTCTAACAGTTGAACAACTGATATATATATATATATATATATATATATATATATATATATTTACATAACTGTCACGTAATTTATAGTCTAGCACATTTGTGCTATCAGACAAGTCTAATCAGATGTTAGACAATGAAAAAAAAGTTGTTTGTGCTGAATCGCGATTAAATCTTGCCTGAACTGACACTCCGTATTGATTCAAAGGGAAACGCTATACAATATAGATAGAGATAAAAGTTTATGCATGCATGTACGTTATAGGCCTTACATTGTGTTGCGTTTGCTGAGCAGGTACACGTATGTATGACTGGTCAAATGCGAGTTTGAAAAAAACATGTTAAAGAAAATGACGAATGAGACTGAAAGTGACCGCCATGTTCAACTCATCGAAAATATATTAATGTGAAACATGCTTTGCTTATAAAAAGCTTAAAAACAGAATAATGTTGAGACTGACATATTTATATATAGATATACAAATACTTTAAATAATCAAAACCATTTTTAATGAAAAGGTTTTCAAAATACAATGCAGTATCACTCAGGTAAACTATCCGCCACACACACACACACACACACACATATATATATATATAGAGAGAGAGGGAGGGAGATGTAAGAATAGCCATGTTCGTTATTTGTTTGGAGAAATGGATCATGAATACACAGAAAAAGTAGGTTCACAGCCGATTAAGTTGAGCCCACGACCTTTCGACCAAGAGACGGTAAATATTTAAAATATACATATATATATGACTCTTCTCAGGAAATGGTTGAAACGTACCTATCTTTCGACGCGTAATATCCCCGGGCCACCTAGATATTTTCGAAAAGTGCGCGCGTTTCGAATTGAAACGATTTTTGGAAGGAAACACAGGAAAAGCAATAAGGCTTCCTCGTCCTACCAAAAAAAAAATTATGTTTTCTGTGCGTTGTAATATAAGAATGATCAGTGAACACATTTCGAATATTACAACGAATCTTTTAGATAATGCTGATATTTCACCAATATAACATTTGACATGTTGATTACAAAGATCCTATGGTACAAACTTAAAATACTTTTGTTCAAAATATAAGTAGAATACTTATTCTGTTTTTTTTTAAAATAAAATTTCAGTGAGGTAGATGAATGCGTTGACAGGAAATGGAACCTATTATGTAGCCCTACCACCCATGCTGTGTGAGAGCCTTAGAACATCTTTGAGATTGTCAACAGCTGTTTCGGAGTCATGCAATCCGATAATCATGATAGGTATTTTCTTGGTAGGCTTAGTTCAAACACTCTCTGTAATATTCTCCTTCGGTAATATATATATATATATATATATATATATATATATATATATATATATATTCTCCTTAATATATATTTTTATATTTATGGATAGATCTGCAGGTTTTCTGCAAGCAACAACTACTAGAGTGCTCTATCGCATTTCACCAGAGCTTTAAATTATACAAAATGACGACGAATCAAGTATTTTTAGACATTTTACTATTACGTAGTTTGGTGCAACATGTTGCTGCACTCGTCAGGTAATGCTGTCTGGCTGAAGTGGACTAGATCATACCGGTATATTAGTGTTACAGAGATATGGGACCTTGAATGTTTATATGTTACTAATTTCATAGTTTAAAACTCAGTCTTCATATATATGGAAGCATAGGTCCCCAGGTTTGTAACTTTAAAACAGGGCGTCTTTAATTTGGAAGACGACCCTATCTGTTCATTATGGTTTAAATGCGGACACGTTAATAAACAATTATATGTAAACATACTGGAGAATGAGTCGCACGACATCGCTACATCTTTCACTACAAACCCTTTTTATATGAATACCATAATAAAGGCCACTTTCTGATAAATGATTTACTTTAGTTTTAAAGTCTTCAAATAAAAGTAGCATTAGCCATTATACTTTAATTCACGTGTTTGTTTTCATTTATTTTCCTTATAATGGGAGAGTCGTAACAAGACATGCAGCAAAAGCTTCTTATATTCTTTTCAAAGTAAAAATAATTTTAATTATTTTCACATGAGAATAATTGTAAAACGAGTATTGTATATTACTACAGGTGATGTTTAATCCCTTCATAATGAAATATTTCTTTACTATACATGGACTAGGAGGGATAAACGAATAAATATGTATATATTGTATAGACATGTATCCGGCAACCGATTTCTTGCCAAACTGTTCAAAACAATATTTTTCAAGAACCTAGGTAGCAGTAAAAAGCGTTGTTTACTACATGTTTTCACTAAACGGAAGTAATAAGTTGATGAATGATGTTTATTTAAAAAAATGTTTGACAAATGTTTAGAAATATATATATAAGATATATAACTATATATATATATATATATATATATATATATATATATATAATACATATGCACATATGTTTTGGTACCTGAACTGCAAAGGCCCTGAATAATAAGTGCACATTTTCCATTTACAACTGCACAAACAGGGTTAATTAAATGTTTAAATATATCCTGTACTCAAATTATCATTTCTCATTCTAAAGTATCAAAATATTCAGAGCCCCACATTTTCCCTGCGGTCTTTATAGAAAAATATGTACCAAAACCTTTTAACTTTGAGCTTTACGTCTCATTCTGCCTGCCTGTTGGTCCAGTTTACGTCTTCTTCCTGCCAGTGATTCATGTATTAAAATCAGCTATTTCGGAGTCAAGCAATACTAACAATCATAATAGGTACCAGTATCAGCCCATTCTTGTCTTGATGAAGGGAGCTAGCCTGTTGCTGGAAACCATGACAGTATAGCTGGACTTATATACATAAGTCATGGGCCCAACTTGTCACCTCTCTTCCTATAAGCAAGTTTCTCGTTAAAAATTAACAAGGGAGCTCATGGTAGGGCCAAATTAAAAAAAAATTCAACTCATAAAAAATAACCAGTACAGAGTAAAAAACATTTCCCATTACAAGACTGTTAATATAACAACATATTTGATTCGCTTTGTTGGTGCAAACATGGAGGTTACAAGAACAACTAAACCTCAGTTGCCTTGTCCATAATTCAAAACATAGCAGGTACGGAGTCATGAATGGACAGTCTCTTATCATAGGGGTTGCCATGCTTCTAGGAGGAAGAACTTATGCATAACATCCAAGTTTGCATGAGGTATGACATGGTTATTTTCTATACGAAGAACTAACGAATGCATCATTGCAACTTCACACCAAGCTTGCCGTTTCGCTTGGTAAGGTTTGTCTCCAACGATAGCTTCTGCCCAATGACTTAAATGACAGTGTGTATCAGTTTCATCAAAGCAGCAGCAGGATTGTAGTATGTCACATCTACATACTCATATTAAAATTTAAAGACGTAATTCCACCGCCATTGTTTTCTGGCAGAAATGTCTCCTTCATTTGCCTTCAACAAAAATGAACCCGTCCCCTACAGCCTCGAAGGCAAAGAAACCCAGGGTTGACGGTATAAGGTACTGGATCAACACGACACCTGCCAGCATTGAGATGTTTCGACGCATGTCCGTTCATGATGGTGATGTGGTCGTATGTGGTTTTCCGAAATCAGGTATTACCAGGTTTGCATGTGTAAGAATTTCCCCACGTTTCCCATTTTGTTTTCCTATGCAGTGATAGAGGTACTCCTTCAACTCTATAGTGCTTGGAATTTGTGCAAACGTGACTGAAAAACTTTAAAGGTTGTGACAACTGTTGTATGAAATGTTTTCGTGAAACTAAATGGTAAATGTGCAATTTATTCTGCATTTTAATGTTTTGTTCGTTTATGAGAGACTGTATATATTTAAAATGTATGCCAATGACACTTTTCAGGAAATGTTTGGATGGTTACTATCCTTCGTGCCATATTTGCCCAGGAACACCTGGATATATTTGAAATGTGCGAGCGTTTCGAATTAGAAATATTTTTGGATGGAAACACAGAAAAGGCACTAAAGCTGCCTCGTCCAAACATATATATTATAAATAGTTATTATCATATGTTGCCAAGGGATTCTACTGGAGAAAGCCTAAAATCATCTACATAGTTCTACCAGGTTTACATGTGATAGAATTTGCCCACATTTCTAATCTTTTTTTCTATGCAGTGATAATGGTACTCCTTCAACTCTTCAGTGCTTGGAGTTCGTGCAAACATGACTGAAAAGGTTTACAGGCTGTGAAAACTGTTTTACAAAACTTTCTTCTATGAAAATGATTGATAAATGTGCAATATATGCATGTGCGTATACCGCCTTTCAAGGTCCAATTGTGCTATAATGAAAGAAATATATCATATTAAGTTGGAAATTTTGCCTACCTTCATGAGATATCGCTTGGTAAGATACTGCCTCATCACGATTTAGTATTTCACTGGTCTGGAGACTGTCTTCGTATTGGGACATACATTATATGAACCTTGATGGTTAGGTCTCAGTGCTTTTAGCTTTTCGTCTCATTCTGCCTGCCTGTTGATTCTTGTATGAAAATCAGCTATTTTGGAGTCAGACAATACCAATATTTGCATTACCAGGAACAATACATTATGTGTACATATACATCAGTCAAGGGCCCTACTCGTCACATCTTTTCCTATAAGCAAGGTTCTCGTTAAATATTGACAAGGAAGCTCATGGTAGGGCCAAATACAAATACAATACATCACATAAAAAGTAACCAGCACAGGGTATACATGACGATTCATGACGAATCAACAAGGATACGTGAACCAAAAACTGAATAGGTTATAGGTTTATAAGCCTGTATACGATATTTTTGTTCCTGATCCCGATTTTTAATTACAAGACCATTAATATAAAAGTAACTAAATATTTGATTCTCTTGGTGCCAACGTGGAGGCTACAAGTGCAACAAGACCAGCTCAGTTGCCTGGTTCATAATTAATAAAACAGAAGGTCCGGAGTCCTGAAGGGACAGAGTCTAATGGTTCAGAGGTTGCCATGCTTATAAGAGGAAGCATCTTATGCATAACATTCAGGTTTGCATGAGGTATGACATGGTTGATTTCTAAACGAAGAACTAAGGAGTGCATCAATGCAACTTCACACCAAGCTTGCCGTTTCGCTCGGTAAGGTTCGTCTCCAATGTCAACTTCTGCCCAAAGACTAAAATAACAGTGAGTATCAGTTTCATTAAAGTGGGAGCAGGGTTGTAGTATATCACATCTACATACTCATATTAAAATTTTAAAGACGTAATTTCTTCGCCTTCGCTTTCTTGCAGAAATGTCTACTTCAATAGTCTTTAGCAAGAATGAACCCGTCCCGTACAGCTTCGAAGGCAAGGACCACTGGATTGACGGTATACGGTACTGGATCAACACGACATCTGCGAGCATTGAGATGTTTCGACACGTCCGTTCATGATGGTGATGTGTTCGTATGTGGTTTTCCGAAATCAGGTATTACCAGGTCTACATGTGTTAGAATTTCCGCGTTTCCCATTTTTTTTTTATGCAGTGATAATGGTACTCCTTCAACTCTTCAGTGCTTGGAGTTCGTGCAAACGTGACTGAAAAGGTTTACAGGCTGTGAAATCTGATTTATAAATTTTTTTATGACACTGAATGGTAAATGTGCAATTTATTCTGCATTAAATGTTTTGATCGTTTGTAAGAGACTATATATATATAATATATATGCCGATGACAATTTTCAGGCAATGTTTGGATGGTTACCATTCTTCGTGCCGTATTTGCCCAGGAACACCTGGATATCTTCGAAAAGTCGGAGCGTTTCGAATTCGAACGATTTTTGGAAGGAAACACAGAAAAGGCAATAAAGCTGCCTCGTCCAAACATATATATTATACATAGTTATTATCACATGTTGCCAAGGGAATTCTACTTGAGAAAACCAAAAATCATCTACATAGTTCGGAATCCGAATGATGTAGCAGTGTCATATTACTATTTCCATAAGATTGTAGTGGCATTGGGACCTTGGAAGGGAACATAGGATGTATTCTTTGATGCATTTATGAAAGGGGAGGTATTCTTCGGGAATTATTTTGATCACTTGGTTAGCTTTTTTCCCCACCAAAACGACCCAAATATTTTCTATGTGAGTTATGAAGCCCTAAGAAGAGACCCTTCCCGGTGGATAAGAGATATTGCAGAATTCATTGGAAAACCCCTGAATCCAGAGAAATTGGATAAAATCGTAAGGCTAACGGACTTTGATACAATGAAAAAGCATCCGTTCAACCCGACTGGATGTACAACCCTGACACCTGGCGGTGAGTTTATGCAATCTGGCAAAGATGGATCCTTGAAACAGCTCTTCACTGAGGGGCAAAACAAACAAATGGATGCCATGATAGAAAAGGTGGAAAAGGAGCTGAGTGTTCGGTTTGACTATGATTGACCCGATTCTTTGTTTTGAATGAAATACGATAAGAAAGAATAGAAAACTGTTTTCTGAGTCTTTGATAAATGTGGAAACGATCACCTGTAATGATTCCGTATCTAGTTGTTTCACAATAATAATAAATAATCAGTTTAACATTCATCAATGTGAAAATAATATGTACTCTCATCAAGAAATGAACAAGACTTTCGTATACCTTGTAGCCATCCAAACTTCCTCTGCGTTGTTTAGCATTTCCCTTCAAACAGGATTTTGATCTATCGTTATGTAAGTCACAAGCAGTGAACTGTTCCGGAAGGAGATCTTCAGGTAACGATCATTTACAGAGGATTTGCCATTTAAAAGGCCTTGGAATATATTGCGGAATACAGATAATAACTTTTCTTTACAAGTGATATTTTGTGATAACATAAGTTAACAATATATCGTATCAGGAGTTATGGCTAATCCCTTTGGTATTATATATGTTACATGAAGGCTGATCTTATTTGTTATATTTGGGAAAAAAATCAATTGTGGATTGTGTACATATCTTACGCTATACCGGCTTAAGCTGTCTAGCTTTGCTTTGTTCGGTGAAAGAAACAGTGTTCGTAAGTCTGATCGTCAGTGCAAACCTTATATCAACAAGACACCTGTAGTGCAGCATGGCAAATTCTGACCCAAGCCCCCACCCCACCCCCTTTCCCGCCAAGCAAGTGGTTTTGTCTTGGACACAAGAACCACTCCCCAGCTATGCGTGAGTGAAGGCCAAGAAAGAGGATTCATCAGAACAATGCAGTTGAAGAGCAATCCGGGCACAATAAGACAGGAAAGACGCTGCTTGCCATCCACCGTATGTCAGCCTGTCATATCTAATTCTGCATTTCAGCATGAGGAATCTGTTATGGCCTCTCCGCGTGATATGGCCTCTCCGCGTGATAAGCCTAAATTCGTGCACATATATAATGCGTTTATTATATAAGAGGTCTACACTTCAATGTCAAATGCACAACAAATTATTTATATGAGGTCAATTAAACTATTTTGCTCCGCACTTTCATGTATGGTTACACATATTCTTCAATCTTCATTCATGGCCAGTTTAAGAACGCATGTTTACTAATTGACGGTCTTTATTTTATTTGACAAGTTATTATTACATATAAGTGAGTTTTTGTTTGCTCTTGGTTTAAGCTCTTTCATCCAGTCACATTTCAGATACGAGATCTCACACAGGCGAGCTTGTAAACGCTTTACTCTCGTGTCCAGTACACTATCCAGCTTTATGGCAAATATTGAATTAGGAACGTCTACAAACGATAAATATTCCGGCACTCAAACAATCAAACACTTTGCACCTGACGAGAAAACTGAGCTCCCAAAATTCGTGTCAACCTTTTAAACAAAACAAATTTATTATTTGCAATTTCCTTCACCGTCATATATATTTATATGTGGAAAGAAATTCTCTACCATACACATTGTGAGTGATACGTAACTAACATAAGATCAATGAAATATGGCAAACATTTTTCTAATTAATTAATATATATATATATATATAGTCATAGAGAAAAATGACATACAGTAGCTATCCTTATAATTATCCCTATAATTTCCTTGCCTTAAGGGAGAGGTTTTTGCAGTCATCTACGTAGTACTTTTGTTTACTAAATTAAAGCAAAAAATAAATTAATATTGTAAATATAAGATTTAACTATCAACGCCAACGGTCCTATATGAATGCAGCATTGACATAGCATAACTCTGCACAAGGAAATTTTTTTCTACATCTGGGGTTTAAATGTGAGTGGAATAAAAGTAGACCAGAGTCCTCTAGCGACTTTGCCAACTTGAAAGCGTCCTTTAAGCGCTTTGGTGTTTCCCCTTGGCGGAAGTGTAACTCCAAACAGAACTGACGTATTCTGTTGAATTGTTTAGACTGGATCATATTTGGTATGACTTCGTACTCCCATTGTTCGATGTCCATCTTGAAAATGTCGATGATATGCTGAACAAAGAATATAATAATTTGAAAAGATAAACATACCTTTATACTTAATTTAAGATAAACTGTGTTATGCATCCGAGATGTATAAATATATATATATATATATAGAGAGAGAGAGAGAGAGAGAGAGAGAAAGAGAAAGAGAGAGAGAAAGACAGTTTTGAGTGCTAATTACCTGTTTCCGGAATATATTTAACAAAATATTGCAAGTGATCTTTAAATAAACTTCTGATATGGTGTTAGATGCTCAGTTACCCCCATTTACCAAAGTAGACTAACCCCCTATCACCTATTTTACCATTGGGCAGGGGTAAGGGAAGTTAGTTTGTCTAGGGCGGAAGGTTAGGACTGCCCTCCGTCAGGTGTGTCAAACCTAAAGCCTAATTCATCGTATTTTACTTAGTGGTGACGTTGCTAAAGTATCTGTTAGATAAAGCAACGGCTGTCCTGTCCCGGAGGAAGAGCATCAGAGGGGATATGCGTGCATCTAAAGACCGTAAGGGCAAGTCAGTGAGTAACTTAAGTTAAATCTCACATTTACCTCAAGGATGCCAGTATGGTATGTTTCGGCTTAATTATATAAATTATTTCGAATAAAGACAGATCTATCGGCTATTTTCGTGACTAGTTCAGCGTTGTTTTATTTTACTTTTTAGCGAAGTCCAACAAAGGTACCTACTGTTTCATGATCAAGCATTTTCTTTATAGTTGTGACGGTCTTCATGTTCCAGCCGTTCTTCTCCACCCTGTCAGCGCCTGCCAACCCTACGTTATGAAACCAAACCAGGTCAGAGTGTTTGTGGTCGTCACAGCCCATGCTTGGAGAAAAGGATACAAATATTCGGTTTTTAAGTTAATCAGTTGAAGTTAAACAACCATTACTCAGTTTGATTACCACTCTCATGAGCGTTCTACTTTATATGTTAATAATGGTTGGCACTCAGACTTAATACAAAAACTATATATTCGCTGTCGCTGAGCGTTCATTTGAAGTGATCCTGAGCGATAATGGGGAATCCTCTACGCCACATACGAACTTGAAAATTAGGTCAAACATAAATATCAGGTGCAAATCTGTCACCTGTGACTAACATTGAGCCCAAAGGCCAGATTTTTCAGTCACTTCTTTTAGTGATTTCGTTTATGAAAATAATTGTATGAAATTTAGTATTTACAAAGCGTCCTGTATTTTTAAGTTTCTTGCTTGCGGAATAAAGACCCCATTGAAACAATATTAAGAAAACTTAGCGGACAGGTTTAAAATGTAGGAATATATATAAACACCAATTGAGAATACAGTCTCACCTTGGGTCAAACGAATGCACCTCACACTGGAAATCTTTGACGACGGCGTCATCAAATGAAAAATCAAATTTGATCCTGTAAAAGTAATTAATATTCTATAATGTAGGTATCATCCTAACAAAAATCCAATGACCATAAGGCCAAAAAAAATAACGGTATGGTTCTCAGGCACCGCCCGCATCAATTTTAAACCCCCGCATCAAACATTTTTATTTTGACTTTCAATAGAAACTTACCAATTTCGAGCTGCAGCCGCTCGGACATTTCTTTCAAGAAGATAAAATCATACAATTTCCTTTGTAATGTAGTGGTTTTACTTGTTAAGCAAAATAAATCTGTTCTTATCATGCTTTTCCAATATCATTTTACATTTTTATCGAAACATGCCAAAAAATTAAATATAAAAAATCCGCCCGCCCGCATTGATATTTTAAAAAAAGTGCCTGAGAACCATACCTTTTTTAATTTTAGCCTGTCATTTATTTTTTAATTGAAACTCAAGAAAGTATATGTCATTGTAAAACTTAATAGTTCAGTAGCAGTCATACTAATTAGGTGTATCTCCAGATTTCTTGTTTTTTATTGTTTATTTTCTAGGAAGCTTTTCAACGAGATTTTTAACGAGATTTGTATACCCTTTAAAATAAGCCTATAACTAAAAATTTGAAATGGTAAATAAATGTGACACCTTTTAAAATATCATTTTACCTTTAAGACCATGCTTTGTGGATAATATCACCATTTACGTATCATGCCCTAGTAACCATACCGTAGTTAGCCCGTTTCTGTTTTAGTCATCTAATTATGTTTTGTAATACTGTGTTAAACGAGACAATACATATAATTAAAATTAATGGTAATAATGAACTAAATTTTACAAAGAACATTATAACCGAACATACCCGAAAGAGTAAACAAGACAGGAATGTCTGTGAGGAACTATTTCCTGATCAAGGCAGACCTCCCAGCCACCGTTACCCAGGTGACCTAGCCTTTTAATAACGTCACAGAGAAACGTTGGTCTGGATAAATAACTGAAAAAAGGGAGTTTTTTTGGGGGTTATGCTTATATCCAATCAGTTCACAATAATGTTAATAATTAAATATTTACTCCCTTTTTTTCTAGATTTTCATTTTAAATAACACACAGATGCATTCCTGAGAACGCGCTTAGCATGTATTCCTAAGATTTTTACTTGACATAAATGAGTGAAACGGTAGACGAATGGGTAACACTTAATAGTAGTAAAAGACTTAAAGCTTACGCACTCTGCTGATAGTTTATAGAAAGTTTATTCACTAAACGTTAAAAGCTAACTTTAAATTATTTTTAACATTTTCATGATTCTTGTAAATATACGTATAAAATTATGTGCGGGTAAATTATTTTCACAGATTGACGTTGGCCCGTTTGATATTTCCTTATAGGGGAAAGGTACCACTGATAAAATAATGTTAGTCAAATAATCGATCGCTAGACCTACAGAAAAACTCCGTCCCGTATCTGTCTCTCCACCATCTCTTCTCTGACAAGCTGATTCGTGGAATTGAGTGGAAATATTTTCTTTGCTCTTCGTCTTGAGTTCTTGCTAAAGAGTTTCTTTGAGGTGAGACTGTATATCTCTTCCTGAAATAATTATGAACAATATGTTTGCAAAATTTTATTAAAATGTTTCTCATAAATAGAGTTTTTAAAAATATTCTTTCGCATAAATGTTAAATATTCCCTTTTACGATGACAATTTTAGGCTCTTTACAGGTTTATTTTTTTGCTGATTGTTACAATTCATCCCCAAAAAATCAGGATACAGAGTCAACCATTCTTTTGTGCAGAGTCTACTATCATATCGAAACAGTTTCAAGTATCGTGTCGATACAGGAGAAAAAAGAGAGTTCTTTCTGGAAAGAAGCCACAGGCCTAAAGTTCCTGCAATACAATGCAATTAATAAGTCTTAAATAATAAGTGAAATTGAAAGATGACAACTGTTAACATATTAATTAAAATACAAATTAACATTTATTTTTCAAGTACAACGAAACTGTAAGAGAAAAAGGAATAAATAAAATTAGATACTTTAAGTAAACATAGAACTCACTTTTAATTTGCATACTTTAAACCAGTATGCATGAATAATAAATAACCATTGATATGTAATCACATTCGTTTGTATTAGTTAATGTGGTCTAAGACATCACCATACCAACCACAAGAATAACATTAATGTCATTGAGAATGATCAAGAGTTTATATTAAGACAGTATATATCAATCATAAATGAAAATACTGGAAAAAAAATAAATGGTAAAAATAATTATATAAGTAAAAATTTATTAAATAAAATGAAAAACATCGAGACAATAAAAAATATGTATCTGTAAATGTGTTCTCTTTTTGAGACAATAAAAAACAAAAGCTGCTTTATTAAAAGTTTTACATGAATTATTTATATTTAGTAACTTAAACAAACTTTTGTTCATTTTGTTATAGCAATCCTTTTGGCAAATACCTTTTACGTAAATCAGCGTTCAGTGAGCATTCTAACAAATGTGGTTCATCTTCTATAATATTATAGCCATATTTTAAACAATGTTTACAAATCCTCTCCTCTCTATTCCTTGCTGGCGACTAACCTCAATGTCCAAATGGTGATTTGTTCATCGTAACTTAGCTTATGCAGTACTGTAACCCAACACACATTAAATATTTTCTAATGTTAACATTGACTTAAAAACCCAATATGCATATAATTTATAACATTTGCATATATCACTTTGTCATTCCTGTAACGCCATATCAGTTAATCTTAGTTTAATGCAATTAAGAAAAATATTCTGATCTCCAACTGCCTGAGCCATCCAAATGTAACCAGAACCTGTTTAATATAATAAGGAACTAACATAGATACCCATGTTGTTTTTCCTTTACAATCAAGCTGAAATAACATATTATAATTTTTAAGGTGCCTATTTTCATTCATGGATATTAATTTTACCCAGTATTTTAAACAACATACAGAATATTTCACAAACAAAGGGAGACGCCCGTATTCTTCTAAAGATGCAGCATTTGGTGTATTACTATTTATTTTTAGAACATACTTACAAAATTTGTATTGAACTCTCTCAATTATCTCCACTCTGTTAAATCCCCAGAGTTCACTTCCATTCAAAAGAATTGCACAACCATAGTATAAAAAAGATAGAGTAATTGTTTAACTACTATATGTTCACATTTTTAAAATGATTTTTTATAATACAAATGAATTTTTAGCTTGAATTGCTTGTTTTTATATGTTTTTGCCCACGATGCTCTATTAGTAAAAACACTGCTCAGTTACTTATAATAAGTCACGTCATTTAAAATGTTGCCTTTTAGGTACAATTTTTTCTATTTTCGAAGAGGCCCACCACGTCTTAATACCATAATTTTAGGTTTATTTAAATTAACTTTCATATCATTTTCCTTACAAAATTTTTTATCTCGAGATATTTGTCTCTGGAGTTACGCTCATTTACAAAGCGCTTTACCTATAGGCCTACTACCTATATCGTAAGCGCTGTTTGTTTTGACCTCATATCCTGAATTTCTACACCAGAGGGGAGCACCGTATTTTTGTCCAATCAGATGAGACCCTGTGCTGGAAGATAGAACAGTTAACCAGCCAAACGAGGAATACACGTAGCCAATGTTGTTCATTTTGTTTTGAGTGATAGCTCATCTCCCCGGTAACCGTCTGAACAGGCCACAGGCTCAGGTAGAATGGTCCCACGCGAGGTTTGCTTAGGGCCTTGGGCACATAGGATGCCCGGCCGGTGAGCTGTAATTCAAACGAAATGTAACAACACATATATTAAAAAGGCTTTCACTTAAAGGTTATTTAATATAGTTTCATGATTCTTGTGTTCCTATCATGAACTTGTGATATTGTATAGTTGTAGGATGAATATTCTCTCCTAATATTGGTGGTTATTGAATAAATAAATAAATAATGGATATATAATTACCTCTGCTCCATTCCTCTGGGAAGTAGCCAGTATGTATAACACTATTATGTAAGTTCCTCTCTACGTAACTAGTTGCCTTTTCAATAACGTCTACAGGAATTATATTTATTTTACTATTTACCAATTCCCTGAATAAGTTAAACCACCTTTGAGGTTTTATACAGGTAGCTTCTCTGTCTCCTCTGTTTTTTTTTCAAATGTCGCCATAGTTTACTTGTATTTTTATTAATAAAAACATAAACTTTGGAATTCTCTTCAAGTGTTTCCTTGCTCTGTGCACAGATATATCTAATGTTTGTCTTAAAACTGTGTATGTCTTCAAATCATCGAAGCTTTCCGACTTACTATATTTAGTGCTATAATTTTTTATGTTTTGCTATTGCACTGGCTTCATCCCCTCATTTGGTTAACATATTCTATATGCATTCTTGTAACTTTTAACTTCCATTGTTGTACATCGTATAATATCAATAAATTGTTTAACAGCTGCATCTGTATCAAATACAATGTAATGTTAAAATGATCGCTGGTTCTTTCACACTCAGCATTCTGTAACATGACTGATATTTTTTCCTAGTATCCCATGTTTTTATTTTTTATTTGATACATGGTTTGGTGGAAATTGCATTTTGTCTGCTGTACATTATAATAAAATTTTAATTTCAAGGGACACATTACTGAAAAAATGATCAGAGATATCAAGTAACGAAACTGCAACTAACTCTACAACACTTTAAAGTTCTGTACTTACTAATATATAATCAACTACCCTTTGCCCCGTATGAGTTATGCATGTGAACATCCCAGGGGCAAGTCAGGGGCAGCTCTGCCGTTTAGTATATGTACATTCAATGAACATCACAGATTTTGTCAAGAGAATCCAAAATTATTCATTTTACCATTTTTAGAGTTTCTGCTTTTAATAAAGGTATCTGTAGAAAAGTTATCCCCAATCCAGTGTATTCTCATTCATCATTTTTTTTTAATCTGGCAAATAACCAAGTCTGGCATTTACATCACCTATTATAATAATACGAAGTCTCAGTGATAGGAAATGATTCTGTTATAATATATTCTAATCTTAAAATACCATCACTTTTTTTTCCCATTTCATAATAAACTATCGAGTCTTCTGGGTGAATATATGCACACACCAACAATATGTCTTTAACAAGCTCTAATGAGTTCCCATCATAGTGAGTGCAATAATATCTGTGTATTTACACACTTTTATGATTTTAAAATTACAGTATCTCCTTATGCACACAAGGATTCCTCCTCTAGATATTTTTCTTCTTGAATTACAAAAACAATGAGCCAAACAGTAGCACAAGTCTCGACAATTCAAAGAATATCACACACATTCACCTCATATTTAAATTCCGGTAAATGCTTTTTTTTAACCCTCTGGCATTCTAAGATATTAAGCATAAAATGTCATTTATATTATGCTCTACTAAGGAGGTCTAATTATCGACATTTCTGATTGGATCAATTTGTGAAGGTGTGCTTACCTGTCTGGTAGATCCTGCAAAAAGTGAGTTATAACAAGGCGTAGTTAGATCCAAAGAATTGTCTTGGTGTCCATCGTCTCTGCCATCATGGTTAGTATGTGTGTGGGGTGCAGTTCAAAAAGTGGGTGCTTTATGTCCTTTGAGACCCATTCACATTAGCACTGCGTGGGCTACACGGGCTTTCCGTGTGCATGAATATTGTTGCACACAGAACAATTCTGCGGGCAGGCCAAGATTTGGGTCGGTTTCGTGTGGCACTTCCCTGATGGATCCGTGGTACCTGCGTGGGCCTTGCGTGTGCTCCATTTGATATGCGGGCCAGGCGCGTGAGAGCTTACAGACAGGTTAGTGTTAGCTACGGGCCAAAAACGGGCACTGCGGGTTACCTGCGTGCCAGCTACGTGACAACTGCGTGGGAGTTGCCTGCAAGGCGCAATGGTTGCGTATGGCATAAGCGGGCCTATCAGTGCAGGTCAGGTGGAGAGTTTATCAATTCTCAGCCAGATGTCATAGTCGCAGAACGCCAGCAACTTACCCTGCACCCAGCCATCAGTTTACCAGCAGGAAGGCAGTAACTTGCCCTCAACATGTTCTTACGTTCCTTGTATACCTCGCTCTATGCCCACAGTAGACGGGCTACGCGCAGGTTGGTATTACCTGCACCGTTCCTTGGCAGCAAAGCGCACGTTCTAGCCCGCATCTAACACGCTCTGGCGCGAAAATGCCCCAGGTCTACGGCCAACATACTTTCTTCAAGCGGATAAACTGCCTGTGATTTGCGGCCGCTGCGGGCCTCTGGTGGTGTTCTGCGTGGACTTAACGAGCAAACTCCAGCAGCTTATAGACCTGCGGCAGAGAGGGGTTTTACGGGGTCAAACCCCAACCCAAGGTATAACAAAACACAACCTATTTTTTATTAGTAATGAACTCCTCTACTTCCTGAAAAAATAGGTCGTGGTCTAAAGAGAGTATTTTGTCCAACATTTTCAGCCATGTTTCCATGGTAACCATTTTCATTTACAAGGTCATAATAATTTCTAAATAAATAGCCATAACTCTGCTTTTTAGCTAACATTATATATATGTATATATATATATATATATATATATATATATATATATATGTATGAATTATGTGTATGAATTATTAAGACAATGCAACTGCTGAAATTATTTTTATTGAAAGCTCAATACAAGGTTATTATTTTTTCAGTGTCGTATTATAAATATATATTTCACTAAATTGACAATCATTATGAATAGTAATCATATTATACGCACCTGTAACATTATAATGAAACTTGCATTAATTGTGAATAATGAGAAGTGTTTTCTTTAATATGTTTATTGAATAATTAAGTATTATATTATATATTTTTAAGAAACAAACAATGAAGCAAAAAATGCTCAAAATTCTTATTGGACAATTTTCGCAATGTAGCTGAAAGTAGATTGAAGTCGGCTGTTTTTTATTAGTTACTGTTTCAATTTCCACAGAGTTAGCCTAATTTGCATATTTCTATTTCTGGCTGTTTAATAATAATATACCCATTAAACCCTGGCATATTTTATATTAATTTATTCCTTAGTTGATGGTCGTTCCATCTGATAACATTTTGTGGCTCCTTTTTTCTACATTTTCAAAACTACAGAAAATATAATTGCATATATAGCCAATTTTAAAATAAAAATTAACATAAATTTACATAAACAATATGCAGATATCTTAATTGTTTAAAAAATCTTTCGGTTTTCAAAATCAGTGAATGAAATGTTACATTTTGGTGAAAACTGCACGTTCCTATCGTTAATATTAATCAAGATATTAACATAAAAGTTAAAATAATTACTTCACCTAAAAGTTGATAGGTTGCCATGGAAACAAGTCAATAAATATGCAAAAAAACAATTATCTAAAATCACGACCTATTTTTTCTGAATGAGGGGATGACTACCTCTAATAAGATGTAGGTTGTGTTTGTTATACCTCCGGTTGGGGTTACACCTATTTTTAAGCCCCTTTTAGGAGGTTGGCCGCTAGTCTATTAAGGCCCTGTGATATTAGCACTGCTTGGACCACACGGGCTTGTTGCCCGCATGAGTTTATTGCACGCAGAAAAGATTCTGCGGGCTGGCCAAGATTTGGGTAAGTTTTGCGTGGAACTTGCCCGTTGGATGTGTTGAATCTGCGTGGACCTTGCGTGTGCTCCGTGTGACATGCGGGCCAGGCGAGCAAGAGCTAGGAGACAGGTTCGTGTCAGGTCCGGGCCTCATACGGGCACTGCGGGTTATCTGCGTTCCAGCTCAGGGCCACATACGGAGGAGTTACCTGCAAGGCGCGAGAGTTGTGCATGCCGGTAGCGGGATTATATATACGGCAGGGGTAGTCGGAGAACGCCAGCAACTTACCCGCAGCAAGCCATCAGATTACCAACAGGAAGCAACTGGCTCTCAACATGCCCTCGCGTTCCTTGTATACCTCGCTCCATGCCTGCAGAAGTGACCAGATACACACGGGTCGGCAGGACCGACACCGTTCCTTGTCAGCAAAACGCACGCTCCATGCCCGCAACTGACACTTGCTGGCGCGAAATAGGCACAGGTCAACGGCTAACATACTTTCTTCAAGCGGGTATCTGCCTGTGACTACGGGCCTCCTGTTGGTGTTCTGTGTGGATTTTACAGACAAACTCCCGCAGCTAACACGGACCAAGTTTTGAGCATGTGCAAAACTTGGCTGCGGGCAATCCGGACGTCCGTGCGCACCTTCGGGCATGTCCGGATCATATCCGGGCGAGATACTGCCAGGTCCGTGCCAACTGCGGGAGTTGCGGGCAGCAAAATTTGTTTGCATGCAGTGCCAATGTGACACGGCCTTTATCCGGGCCAAGTTTTGAGCATGTTCAGTCCATGGCTTCGGGCAATTCGGGCTTCCCTGCGCATCTGCGGGCAAGTTCGGATAAGATTCGAGCGAGATACTGCAAGGTCCGTCCAACTGCGGGGAGCTGCGGGCAGCAAAACTGTCACCCGTTAGTTGCACGCAGTGCTTATGAGACAGGGGTTTTACCTGGATCAAGACTTGGCTGCGGGCAATTCGGTCTTCCGTGCGCACATGCGGGCAAGTCCGGATAAGATCCGAGCGAGATACTGCCAGGTCCGTCCAACTGACGGAGCTGCGAGCAGCAAAAATTGTCACCCGTAAGTTGCACGCAGTGCCAAAGTGACTGGGCCTTTAGGTGCAGACTTTGAATGAGAAAAATTCAGACAATTTGAAGAATTTCCATCAACGAATTCCAAGAATGTAATATTCTCGTTGCCCTGGCCT
Source organism: Sipunculus nudus (assembly GCA_026874595.1). Lineage (NCBI taxonomy): Eukaryota > Metazoa > Annelida > Sipuncula > Golfingiida > Sipunculidae > Sipunculus > Sipunculus nudus. The sequence goes on from CM049320.1 coordinate 51,919,214, forward strand.
AACCATTATTCTGTCCAACTATGTTTTCTTTTTGAAACCTGTTCTCTTCTACTTCTACCTACTTCCCACACATACACATCACCCTCCATGATCAATTTGTCCTATTTTATTTGTGATCATATATCACTGCCATTGCCCTTGCCTTCAGTTGTCATGAACGAAGGTGTCGTCTTGCTTCCCTGACTCTCTGGCTCAAGTCCTCTTGCACGTATACGTTCGAGTTGACCTTCTTCAGTTCTCTGATTGTTAGGCCCATGATTTCCTCCCTCTGTTCAAAATTTCCAAATTAAACTATTATTGGCTTCGGCTTCCCTGGGAATTTCCATTTAAGCCTGTGGGCTCTCTCTACATCTATTTCATCATCTGCCATTTTCATTTCTTCTCTAATAATCTTTTTGACTTTATATACACAATCAGTCCATGTTTTACCTCTTTCAACATCGTTTACGCCATGGAATTTTAAAATTATTCCTTTTTGTATGTTCCACTAATTTATCCAGTTTGGCATTAAATTTTTTTTATTCTCACTTTTCAACTCTGCCATCTCTTCCTGTAAAATAGTTATCTTTTCAGTTAATTTGTTCAGTATACCTGGTTAGGACAACTCATGACATCCTATAGTATCCTTAACGGCGGAGCTATGACTTGGTTCATTTGCTTTATTTTTTCAGATGGCTTGGCTTTTGGGTCCAGATCCTATCCTTCATTACCGCTCACCTTTGTATTGCCAGCCTCCGAGGCTCCTCTATTGTGCACCATGTGACCCTTACATGCTTGAGCATCGGGCCTTGAATGTCCTTGCGGGCAGGGTGGTTTCTTCGGGCCTGGGTTCAGCTCACCCCCCCCCCCCATCCTGCGCCAACAACATCGCCAGCAGTGTTGCCAGGCGCAATGTCAAACTCAGGGATTTCACAACGAATTTCATTTTTGAGCGTGGCTGTACAAGACAGTCAATTCGGGCCCGCCAAATGTATGTGCTGACACCCATATTAATGCAACTCCTAGATATATGTCCTTATAAAGTAAAGGTGATGTAAATGCCTCAAAACAAAATCAAAACTTAACTTTGTGCAACGAAAATGTGTAAACTACCCCTGTACCGTCAAGACCAAAAGTAAACTTTCGTACCGGTAAAGAGTCATATCGATAATGAGTCAAAGGTCGTATTGATACTATCGTTTCGGTAAAGAGTGAATTATCTTATCGATAATTAGTCAACTATCGTAACGATAAAGAATCAACTTTGGTTCGATACAAAGTCATCCATCGTATCGGTTCAAAGTAAAATATCGTATCGATACAGATTGAAGTATCGTATCGATACAGATTCAACCACCGTTTCGGTCCAGAGTCAACTATCGTATCAAATTTTGTATCGAAACAGAGTCAAGAATTGATGTCATTGTATTGATATGTTGACTATATATGACCATTCAAAGACGTTTGACATTCACTAAATTCTAAATAGTTTTAATGAATTCTCCGGCAACGATTTGTGATTTGAAAGCGTAAAAATCTCATATCAATTCATAATCGCCGGATAAAACCACAATTGTTTCGAACATTTATTCCGTGTAATTTGCACCCATGCAGCTTTATTGAATCTTTGAGATTTAACCTTTAAAGCATGCTGATTCTAAATTAACCGTGTACCACTGCCCACTTAGTGAAACATTTTGAAGTAAAATTTTTATCACGCACACGTTACCGATAGTGATTATGAGGAGATGAAGGTTAATTCTCACAAACATCTCGAAAACAAATTGGTCAAATTTTGAAAGGATCACAGAGATCATTGGCTCTGATATCTTAACGAAAGGTTATAACTTATTGGTTATTTCTTTTACATATAAAGGAAGGATTAATAATAAATTATCGCAAATGTTAATGACGTTCTCTTACAATTGAAAAAAAAAATATCAACAGGTCAGGAACATGTCCTTTGCAGCAAAAGGTTCTACTGTTGCACAAGAAAAAAAATCTCAAGCTTACCCTCACACATTGGCTGCTTCTTTGCAAATATTTTAGGGCGAAGAATATACAGATGGTTAAAGCTAAGAATAAGACAACAGCCTGTCCTTTCGAGCCAAGACCAAACAAATGCATTTTCTGTGAATAATTAAGAAAAGAGGACGTAGTTCTAGCTTGTGTTTCTGTCGTCTTAATCTAACAGTTGAAAAACCATATAACTATAATATATATATATATATATATATATATATATATATATATATATATATATATATATATATATATACAACTGTCACGTATTGTATAGTCTAGCATATTTGTGCCATCAGACAAGTCAAATCAGATGTTAGATAATGAACAGGTGCACATAAAGTTGTTTTGTGCTGAATCGCGATTAAATCTTGCCTGAACTTACACTCCGTATTGAATCAAACGGAAACACTATACAATATAGATAGAGATAAAAGTGTATGCATGCATATACGTTATAGGTCTTCCATCGTGTTATGTTGACTGAGCAGGTACACGTATGTATGACTGTCAAAATGCCAGTTTGACAGAACATATTAAACATATATATAACAATTTAAATGATGACAGCCAGAGGATTGCTCACTATAAACTCAGAAAGTGACCGCCATGTTCCACTCATCAATTCTGAGCCTAGCATATGTGGTGAAAATTAATGTGAAACATGCTTTGCTTATAAACCGCCTATAAAACAGACTAGTATTGAAGCTGACATATTTATATATAGATAAACACATACGTTAAAAAAACATTTTGAATTAAAAGGTATAAAAAGTAAAATGCGGTATCACCCAGCTGAACTATCCGCCATATATATATATATATATATATATATATATATATATATATATATATATACAAACGAAGCCGCTTAATTGCAAGAGGCTTTTGTCAAGCAAAATTGTTGCAATTAACCGAAGTTTCATTTAGGCGAAGTTCATCGTGTACCATATGTAAGGTGAAGCCGAATGATCGGTTGGACAGCCAAATATCTAATTAATTTAGCATTTGTTTTGTAATACTATTCGTATTGTGATAAAGAATAAAAACACCAGTATTAGGTAACCTTTATTAAAAAAATAAAAATATATACAAGAGAACACATTAAAAGCCAATGTTGATGCTGAGAGGGTGCTCTGAGCATCGTCAATCTCTGAGACAATCTTGACGACCATCTTCTTTCTGTAGTCGTGTTTCAGACTTCGGATGATTCCCATGTCGCAGGCCTGTATTATTGAAGTTGTGTTTGGAGGCTTGACATTCTTTAGGCCATTTGCGGAGTCATTAGAATGCGATGCACAGTTGTCAACCACCAGGACGACATGTCTGTTCTGCAGATGCATTTGTTTGTCGAACGCCGTCAGCCATTCTTTAAACAGAACTCCAGTCACCCATGAATTGCTGCTTTCGCGGATTTTTTGCTTTTGCCGATGATCAGTAGAGGGCGCTTGTCTGTACCTGTCATGTTACCCGCTACAAAGGCTCTCGTGATCAAGGTGTTTAATATGCGTTACGTATTTTTCACCTACCATTGTTAACCCACTTCAAAGAGATGTGTGCTGTGACCGTATGGAATCTCATCACCGAGCATAGGGTAATTAAGGTCCTTTGTACACATGTGCACCTGCAGTTATCACAGCGGCTACTTTTGATGTTCCGGTCTATGATCATTATTGGTATAACACAAACACAACTCATCGACTGATTGAAGTACTTTCATTTAATGTGAGATTTCTACCTTTCTGCCCATATTTCCCTTGCGTTAATCGGAAGTTTGCGATTATGAGGCTTCCAATTATGCGGCGCTTTTTTAATGATAACATATAGGAAATGGTTTTGGTTTTCATAATTTCTTGCAAATAAGCGGCATTTTCTGTTAACCGACTTGCAAATAAGTGGCGTCGTCTGTATATATATATATATATATATATATATATATATATAGAGAGAGAGAGAGAGAGAGAGAGAGAGAGAGAGGGCAGAGATATGTAAGAATAGCCTTGCTGGTTCTTTGTTTAGAGAAGTGGAACATAAATACACAGTAAAAAGTCGGTCCACAGCCGATCAAATTGAGCCCATGACCTTCCGACTGGAGACTGTATATATATATATATATATATATATATATATATATATATATATATATATATATATATATATATATATATATATATATCAATGACACTTTTCAAGAAATTGTTTGGATGGTATCCATCCTTCGTGAAATATTATCCAAGGTCCACCTAGATATTTTCGAAAAGTCCGGGCGTTTCCAATGGGAACGATTTTTGGAAGGAAACACAGAAAAGGCAACAAGGCTGCATCGTCCGACCATACTTTTGTTTACATGTAACCAAGGAAACTCTATTGAAGAAAGCTTAAAATCATCAATGCTGTTCGGATCCGAAAGATTTGGCAGTGCCGTATTACTATTTTCATAAGAAAGTAGTAGCTTTGCGAGCTTGGAAGGAACAAGGGTGTCTTCTTTGATGCATATATGAGAGGGAATTATTCTTTGGGAGTTAATTTGATCACGTGGTTAGTTTCCTTCCCAATCAAAACGACTCCAGTATTTTCCATGTGACATATAAAGCCCTTAGAAGAGACCCATCTCGGCGGATCAGTGATATAGCAGAATTCAACGGAAACCCCTGAATCCAGAGAACCTTGATAAAATCGGGAAGCTATCGGACGTTGATACAATGAAAAAGCATCTGTTTAACCGATCGGATGTACAACCCTGCCACCTGGCGGTTGGTTTATGCGATCCAACATAGTTGGATCCTGGAAATAACTCTTCATTGACTGGCAAAACAAATAGAAAAAAGATGCAATTATGGAAAAGATGGAGAAGGAGCAAAGTTTCCGATTTGACTGCAATTGACAATATGCTCTGAGTAGCACTCTGTCCAAACAGCACGATAAATGAAAATATAACGCTGTTTTCCAACTCTGTGATAAATGTGGAAACGATCACCTGTAATGATTGTAGTTGTTTTTCAATAAATGTAAATAATCAATTTAACATATTTACTTCTATCATGTCATACACATTTAAACTTACCGTGCACAGTACTTGTAGGTATCATTTTTCCCTCTATCATATTTAGCAATGTCCTTCAAACATATTCTTTTCTCGAGTCTCAATGATAGTCACAAGCAGAAAACATTTAGTATGAACTCATTGACTAGTATTTATTCACGATCATTTACAGATGATTTGCCATTTAAAAGAACAATGAATATACGGTGCAATATAAATAATCACAAATGTTAATTTATGATAAGAGAAAGAATAATATCATTAAATCGCATCTATCGCGATGAGAGAAAAGTAAGAGAACATATTTAATCAGGAGTTAAGCGGGATCCTATTAGTAATACATATTCAGCCTGAGATCTGATATAGGAAGCCTTGCTTACTTTTTATGCCTTATATAATGTAGACATTGCTTACGGCTATCACCTTCAGCTGCTGTATAACTTCCTAGTCTTGGTGAAAAGGGAGACAAGTTATCAAGTCTGCCAGCGAGGCAATGCTCTATATCACAAAGAATATATATATATATATATATTCAGTTTTTGTATATTTCTTGTCTCTCATTCCAGGTATGTAATTATCAGTGTATTTCCTGATTTAATTATTGTGTTAATGTAAACACAACCCAGAACGTTATTCTATTTTCAAAGTCATGATAACGATGTTGTAGATGTATTATTTGTTGTAGTAATCTTGCATCACTCCGTAGTTCTATTTTTCCTGATAATAACGATATCATAGACGTATTATTTGCTGTAGTAATCTTGCTGTAGTAATATTTTGCTAAGTTTGGTCAGAAAGGTAGCCTGATCACTGACATTTTTCATATACTTGCCAGCGCAGTGTATTATGATGGCGAGGTGTCGCTGTAAATACTGTACATTCTGTAACTGAGGCATATTTCGTAATTATGTATTATTTTGTAAGTCAGCAGGTCTGATCCTGTGCATTTTAAATTGTAAATATGACTTGGCAGACAACCGTTGAACTGGAGAGTTCAGTTTTTGTATATTTCTTGTCTCTCATTCCAGCACAGTAAAAACTGTAAAGCACGCTGTGTTGTGCCTTGGATGAGGTCAGACGTCTGTGTGTGTGCGCCCCCACGACCCCAGTATTTTCCATTCTGCCACTGATGTGACAAATATATGTGTGTGTGTGTGTGTTTGTGTGAACTGCACAATTCCTTAATAACAAGTGCACATATTCCAATTTTAGTCCTTTCAGACAGGGTTAATTAGATGTTAAGATACGACCCGTACACTTATGGCCATTAGCCAGTCAACAGTAACGAAAGTATTCTGTTTCATACATTGTACTTCCGGAATTTAATCACTTACATACTCGTTCAATGTCCAAAATAATGCAATAATGTAAAATACACCAATGTCGAATTGAGTATGAAACTTGGTCTTCAAATGAAATAAGGTGTGTACAACATAAATTACTACCTCAACAATATTTGATTTTTCTCTTGTTTGGGGAGAGTCTTCGTATTGGCGAATACATCAATTAACCGTGAGCTAAGACCTCTTTCTCGTTGTGTCACATTCTGCCTGCCTTTTAATTTTTGTATTTATATCAGCTACTTCGGAGACATGCTATCCAAAGATCATAATCGGTATTAATATCATCCCATTCCTATCTTAGTAAACAATTCCACTTTGTGCCGGAGACCTTGACCGATTTCCTTGACATTAAAAGTTGTTTTGTATGACCAGGAACAATACATTATATGAACATAAAACAAGGGTCCTAGTTGTCACAACTATTAGCAAAACTCATAAGGACTAAGCTGACAGGTCCAAAATCAAATGAAATAGAATATTCTAGAACATTTTAGACAAACTTTATTGTTTAACACGCTGTTGTATCGAACATATAATGTGTAAACACGACCTTATTCCCTTCCCATCGGAACCAGACTCAAATAAATGCGTAGTATGTTTTCCAGCTTTTAGTGTGTCGTCCTAGCATTCCAAAGTAAAATGACATGTGACTTCTCAGACAGTGAGTCTAACTGACCACACAGCGAAAAGTGCACTCCATGAATTTTTTTTAAATCTGTTTATGCGTCGGATGTAAACAAAAGCCTTTTGAAGGTGACCTTGGTTTTATACCTAAATCTTCTATTACCTTCCAATATAATCTGACAATAAACAGTAAGTGTTATCCCTATTAAATAACTGTGTAATCACAATCTCACCCTAGATCATCAATGGATGACATGAATACATTACCCGCTCCTGGTCTATAGCTATGACGTCACATGCGATTCTCTTTCTTGAGTCTTTCAACGCCAGTATATATTCATCAATACATCAGCATTCATATAACATTATATTAGTGATGTTTATAAAATAAACCTGTATATGACATTATATCGGTGATGTTTACAAAATAAACATTTTACATACAATACATAGGTCTTGGGTTTTGTTTCAACATCATTAAATATGGGCAATTGTGTCACTCGCCCCTCCTTAAGAAATATTTCTCAGTGGGAGACTTTTTCCAAAAATATAAACAAATACCATATTTTATGGTATATTGACGAACAATGAAATAACGACAACCTTTAATCTAAAATTAATAATTACCATTGTAATTAATTTATTACATTTACAGTTATCACTAAATTGTTTTATCATGGTGATAATGTCCAGTGCAACATGCAAATACTAGGATAACAATTTAACAATATCGCATATTGAAAAATTTGTCCATGTATGTAATTATACATTGATACAACATACCAGTACTACTATCATATTCCTTTTAACACTTTGATCATACATGACAAATTTTTTTCTGTATCCTAATATAAGTTTCTTATATAACTATTTACACTACTTTTGGAAATTCCATATTATCTTCTTATAAACCAGTAGTAGTACTGCATACCAAACGTCTGTCCCTTCTAGATAATTGTTAATTAGATCAATGAATGGATATTTACACAACCCGTCTTAAAAAATCTGCTCCATCGTTTTTATTCCACAGATTCCACCATAAACCTGTAGTTTGGAAGATGCAAAGACCATCTCATGATACTGTTGGTGATGCATTTAGGTTTGTTCAGATAAAGAAGATGTTGGTGATCTGTTTGCACAGTAAATTCAACACCTGTAAGATAAAATTTAAATTATTCCACAACCGACGCTAAAGCTAAATATTCCTTTTCAATTGTGGAGTTTTCCTCCCTCTAATTTACAGTTTCTTGCTGGCATTAGCAACTGGGAATAATTGTGAATCGTGCTACTGTAACAAAATAGCACCAATCTCTATATTTGAACCATCAGTTTATAACACAAATGGTTTGATGGGATTATGTAACTGCAAAATTGGTCTCTTTACCAAATAATCCTTTAATGTACAGTGAGCTCTCTATCGTGGCTCATCCCATTCTACTTTGTTAGGTTTCCCTTTCTTGGTCAAATGTGTTCATGGTGCAGCTATGGCAGGAGAATTAGGAATCTAATTCCTGTAGTACCCTACCAATCCATTAAATGGTCGAATCTCCTTCTTGGTTCTAGATCTAGCTGCTCCGTCAATAATAAAAAAATGGTCATCATGTGGACCAATGACATTGACCTCAATTTGGTGCCATAAAAAAACAACACTTGTTTGGTCGAAGTTCACGCGTGTCATTTTTTTTGGCTACGCACCATTTCTTTGTCATATTTGGTCACTTTTCATGACCCTGTGATGCAAGCAGATTTGAACGTACATTTAGAACAAAGGAAAATACGCCGAATAGGGGACAATACCCCTTATACCTGTCTTGTGATTTTCCTAGTTCTGTAGGGCCTTATTCCAGAGTTTTCACTATTCTCTCTCTAAATTCAAAGACGTACTGATAACAACTCTGAACTTCTAGAGTCTGTAATTCTTTTGAACATAACTCTTTCAAAATTTGCATTGGTCCTCTAACAGGCCGACAATACAACAATTCAAATGGGTAAAACCTGTGGCCTCTTGTGGCACTTCTCTATATGCAAACAGTAATGCATTGATGTACCTATGCAAGTGCTTAGGTTGTTCATCACAAAATCGCCTTAACATTCTTTTGAGGTACCCATTGAACCTCTCAACAAGACCATTGCAAGTGGGATGGTATGGTAGTCTCTTTGTATCTAAGCTTAGCGGGTGCCTTGCTTCCAAGTCGGCCGGTTACACCATTACGCTGGTTTTTATGAGGTATGACATTGTCACTTTCTAAACCGACATCTAAAGAGTATATATATGCATCAATTCGCTAAGCTTGCGGTCTGGTTTGGTAAAGTTTTTCTCAAATTCTGCTAAAAGAAAAATGTGCATCAGTTTCATCGATGCAGGGCTAGGATTGTATATATATATATATATATATATATATATATATATATATATATATATATATATGTATACACACACATATGTATATATATATATATATCACATCAGAACTGCTAATGTTTGGCACGCAGTTATATTAAACATATAAATTATGGAGCGAAGACAATTAAACCGCCCGTATGCCTTCATCTGTCTATCAACGCTGTGATCAGTAAAAAAAGAGTGCGTAAGTCTGTAGTTCTCCTGTACTACATCAGTTTCATCAATGCGGTGCTGGGATAATATTTATATATTCATATTTAGAATTTTAAAAGGGCTAAGAATATATGGCGCATTATAAATAATAACTTTGCTTTTCAAAAGTTATTTTATGGTGAGAAAAGTAAAAATTATATTTTCCCAGGGATAATAGCTTTAACCGTTTGGTGATATAATTGTGCCATGAGAGCTAATATTGTTTTGCACGCTGTTGCATGGAAAATATAATTTGTGGAGCGAAGACAAAGCTTCTGCCCTCCCCCTTTCTGCTGTCTATCATCGCTGTGTTCAGTGAGAAAACGGCCGAGTACATAAGTCTGTAGTTCTCATGTAGTGCCCCCAGATGGCGCACCATAGTTCATTATGACCCAAGAGTGGTTATGTAAAATAACCCATAAACCAGGCCCCGCTATGCGTCAGTGAGTGCTTGGCATGAATTGTATACCTACGCGTGTGTTTATAACATCGTTTAAAGTACAAAATGGCTCAGTAATGTAAAATACACGAGCGTCACATTGAGTGTGGACCTTGGCAGCCCTTCAAGTGATACCACTCTTTAAAACAAGGTGTTTACAACATAATTTACTACCTCAACAAGATTTTATCTTTCACTTGTTTGGAGAAAGTCTTCGTATCAGCGAATTCATCAGTTAATCTTGAAGGTGAGACCTCTTTCTGTTTCAAAGATGCAGGGCTAGGATTGTATACACACACACACACACACACACACATATATATATATATATATATACGTGTCACATGAGAGCTGCTTATGTTTTGCACGCTGTTGTATTGAACATATAATTTGTGGATTCGTAGACAATTCTTCCGCCCTCCCGCCTTCGGGTGTCTATCATCGCTGTGTTCAGTGAGAAAAAAAGCCGAGTGCGTTAGTCTGTAGTTCTCCTGTAGTACCCCGAGGTGGCGCACCATAGAACATTCTGACCAAACAGTGGTTATATTATAGAACTCATAAACCAGGGCCCGCTCTGCGTCAGTGAGTTATTGGCAGGAAAGCGCATCCATTACAACAGTACAATCAGGACACAGTGAGACACGAGCGACGCTACTTGCCTCCGTCTGTAGGTAACCCTGACCTTCGATAACAAATACCTTATTCTGAATTCAACACGATGAAATTGACAGGGCCTCTCAGCGTGTGAAGTATGAACTTATTTGATCATGTTAAACTGTAATACCGAGGGCAATCAAATACGAAACCGGAGCGATAAAAGACTTGTCAAAAAAATTAAAGTCCATCAATGACATAACACCTATTCACGCAGAAGCCTGTAAGATGAAAATCTCCCCTTTCTCTATAAAAAAATAATTGGCATTCCGGGCATGTTTAATGTTCTCTATGTAACAACTGCGTTATTCATGCTCAGTCATGCAAGGCAAATTTACGACAGGCCATGCAGATGAAAACTGGCACACCAGTGTGGCGATCCAGACATGGGAGTCGGTGAATATAAATTGCAGACTATACTCGTCAAACCATTTTCCTACAAGAGAGGCTCTCGATTATTATAAAGAAGGTCGCAAATAAAAAAGCCAAATCATAAAGGCCACCCCACACTGTAAAATGTAACCAGTTAAAGGTAATTAACAATATTTACAGGCCGCATAAATAAGAAGATGTGCACCAAACAATTAATAACTTCTCTTTCAAAAAGTTAGTTTATGGTAAGAAAATTATAAACTATATTTTCTCAGGGGTAAAGGCTTATCCCTTTTGGTGATATATATGTCACATGAAAGCTTACACTGTTTTGCACGCTGTTGTATGGAAAATACAATTTGTGGAGCGTAGACAATGCCTTCGCCCCCCCCCCCCCCCCAAATTCAGCTGTCTGTCATCGCTGTGTTCAGTGAGAAAAGAGCCGAGTGCGTAAGTCTGTAGTACTCCTGTAGTGCCCCCAGGTGGCGCACCAGAGTATATTCTGTCCCAAGAGTAGTTATGTTAAAGAACATGTCAACTTACATGCGTAAGTGAGGGATAGGCAGGAATTGTATACCCACGCGTGTTCTTATAACATCGTTTTAAAGTCCAAAGTTGCGCAGTAATGTAAAATACACGAGCGTCAAATTGAGTGTGGACCTTGGCAGGCCTTCAAGTGATACCGTTCTTTAATATAAGGTCCGTACAACATAATTTAGTGCCTCAACAAGATTTAATCTTTCACCTGTTTGGAGAAAGTCTTCGTTTTGGCGAATACATTAGTTAATCTTGAAGGCGAGACCTCTTTCTCTTTGTTTTTTGTCTGCCTTTAATTCTTGTATTCATATCAGCTGCTTCGGAGTCATGCTATCAAAAGATCAAAATCGGTATCAATATCATCCCATTCCTATCTTGGTGAAGAAACTTAGCTTTGTGCATGAGAACTTGACCAATTGTTTTGCATTAAAAGGTGATTTGTATGATCAGGAACAATAAATTATGTGAACATAAATCAAAGGCCCTAGTCGTCAAAACTCTAAGCAAGACTCTAGATAGTTATTAAAAGGACCAGTTTACAGGTCCAACATCAAATGAAATCCGACGTATGAAAAGTTAAAAGAACATTTTAGACAAATTGCTTAAGTACTTATAAACAAGAACAGATGCACCGGAAACAGGGAAGGTTTACAAGCCTGTATACGATCGGTCGGGGTCCCGATGGGTGTTCGCATAATAAGAACGTAAATATGAAAATAACGACATATTTGTATTGCTTGGTGCGAACATGGAGGGTTTAAGTGCAAGAAGACATGTTCAGTTGGCTTGTTCATAATTCATGAAACAACATGTCCTGGAGAGGCAGAATATCTTAGCTTAGCGGTCACCTTGCTTCCAAGACGCCCGGCTATCCGGTTAAACCATTACGCTCTGGTTTTCATGAGGTGTGGCATGGTCATTTTCTAAACGGACATCTTAAGAGTATATCTATGCATTAATTCGCTTAGCTTGCCAGCTGGTTTGGTCAAGTTTGTCTCAAATTCAACTTCTGCTAATAGAACATTGTGTATCAGTTTCATCGATGCAGGGCTAGGATTGTATATATACACACACACACATATATATATCACATGAGAGTTGCAAAGGTTTTGCAGGTGATGTTTTGAACATATAATTTATTGAGCGTAGACAATTCTTCCGCCCTTCCGCCTTCGGCTGTTTATCATTTCTGTGATCAGTGAAAAATGCCGAGTACATAAGTCTTTAGTTCTCCTGTAGTACATCAGTTTCATCAATGCAGTGCTAGGATTATATTTATATATTCATATTTAAAATTTTAAAGGGCTTTGAATATATGGCGCACAAAATAACTTTGCTTAACAAAAGTTATTTAATGGTAAGAAAATTAAAAACTAAATTTCCTCAGGGTAATGGGTTTGGAGAAAGTCTTCGTATTGGCGAATACATCAGTTAACCGTGAAGCTAAGACCTCTTTCTCGTTATGTCACATTCTGCCTGCCTTTTAATTTTTGTATTTATATCAGCTACTTCGGAGTCATGCTATCCAAAGATCATAATCGGTATAAATATATTCCCATTCCTATCTTAGTGAACATTCTACTCTGTGCTGGAGACCTTGACAGATTTCTTTGACATTAAATGTTTTGTATGACCAGGAACAATAAATTATATTATCATAAATCATGGGTTCTAGTTGTCAAAACTGTCAGCATCACTCAGCTGACAGGTCCAAAATTAAATGAAATCCGACGTATGAAAAATTACTAGAACATTTTAGAAAAACTTTTACGACTTGTAAACAAGAACACGTGGTCCGGAAAATTTACATGTTTACAAGCCTGCGCACGGTCTTTAGGGTTCCCCAACATATTTGATTTGCTTTTTGCGAACATGGAGGGTTCAAGTGCAAACAGACGTTTTCGGTAACCTTGTTCATAATTCAAGAAATTGCATATCCTAAAAGCACAGAGCATCTTAGTTTAGCCGGTGCCTTGCTTCCAAGACGCCCGGTTACACCAGAACGCTCTGGTTTCATGAGGTATGATAAGGTCATGTTTTGAAAAGCATAACTAAGGACTATAGCTATGCATCAATCCACTAACCTTGATAACCTAAAACAACATTGGCATCAGTTTCATCGAAACGGGTTAGGATATATATATATATATAAACTCATATATTTTGTTTTTCACGTTGTTGTATGGAACATATATTTTGTAGAGCGTAGACAATTCTTCCGCCTTCCCGCCATCAGCTGTCTACCATCCCTGTGTTTAGTGAAAAGAGCCAAGTGCGTGAGCGTAAAAAACTCGGACATATGCCCCAGATTCACTTCAAAAGTTCATTGAAGGTAAACGACTGTGTTGTAAGGAATACCTAAATTTATTTTTGATCAACAAACATATGGCATAGCCTGTAAGACTCACGGTTTTGGCGTCCTGTCAGTATTAAACGCTAATGGATATAGATCTGTTGTAAAACCAGAATGTTCATACTCTCAACAGTACATCCAGCCTCGCCTGATGGCTATGTAAATTCTAATGGTAATACCACAATCCAATGTCCTCTGTATACAAATGCATAGGTATTATAGTGCCCTGCTTGGGTTACAGAACCATACTCTCAGGACACCTATATAATAAATACAAATTTGTAAACATACAGGAGAATGAGTTGAGCAAAAACGCTAAACTTTTCACAATAAAACCTTTTTAATTAAATCAGTCCATAAGTAAAAACCTTTTTCTGATAAATTATTTTACTTTAAGTTTTAAAGGCTACAAATAAAAGGAGCATGATCCACTTCAAATACTTTATTTAACATTTGTTTGTTTACATTTATTTTCTGTGGCGTAACAGGACATGAAACAAAAGCAACTTATATTCTTTTCAATGTAAAATTATTTTGAATTTTTGAACATGACATTTCTTGTTTTTCTCTAAAACGAGTGTTGTATATTATTACAGGTGGTGTATAACTATTTGGTTCCTACATATGGACTGAGAGAGATAAACAAATGAACAAGTTTGATGAGACATATATACGGCAACGCAGTTTTATACCAAACTTTCCACAACAGCATGTTGCAATAACCTGATTAGCAGTAAAAAGCGTATACTACATGTCAGCACTAAACAGAAAGTAATAAGTTGATGAACGATGTTTATTTAATAAATGTTTAACAAATGTGCAGACTGACACACTAACACATACACACACACACACATATATATATATATATATATATATATATATATATATTTATATAAATATACACATATTTTTTTACCGGGAATGCAAAGGTCCTGAGTAACATGTGCACATATTTCATTTACAACTGCACCAACAGGGTCAACTAGATATTGAAATATACCCTGCAAACACTTTGTCATTAGTCATTCTGAAGTATCAAAAGATTCTGAGCCCCGCATTTTCCCTGCAGTTTTTATAGAAACATATGTGCAGTAACACTTGCATACCCATGCATGTGCGTATACCGCCTTTCAAGGTCCAATTGTGCTATAATGAAAGATATATATCATATTCAGTTGGAAATTTTGCCTACCTTCATGAGATATCGCTTGGTAACATACTGCCTCATCACGATTTAGTATTTCCCTGGTCTGGAGACTGTCTTCGTATTGGAACATACATTATATGAATCTTGATGGTTAGGTCTCAGTGCTTTTAGCTTTTCGTCTCATTCTGCCTGCCTGTTGATTCTTGTATGAAAATCAGCTATTTTGGAGTCAGACAATACCAACATTTGCATTACCAGGAACAATACATTATGTGTACATATACATCAGTCAAGGGCCCTACTCGTCACATCTTTTCCTTAAAGCAAGGTTCTCGTTAAATATTGACAAGGAAGCTCATGGTAGGGCCAAATACAAATACAATACATCACATAAAAAGTAACCAGCACAGGGTATACATGACGATTCATGACGAATCAACAAGGATACGTGAACAAAAAACTGAATAGGTTATAGGTTTATAAGCCTGTATTCGATATTTTTGTTCTTGATACCGATTTTTAATTACAAGACCATTAATATAAAAGTAACTAAATATGTGATTCTCTTGGTGCCAACGTGGAGGCTACAAGTGCAACTAGACCAGTTCAGTTGCCTGGTTCATAATTAATAAAACAGAAGGTCCGGAGTCCTGAAGGGACAGAGTCTAATGGTTCAGAGGTTGCCATGCTTATAAGAGGAAGCATCTTATGCATAACATTCAGGTTTGCATGAGGTATGACATGGTTGATTTCTAAACGAAGAACTAAGGAGTGCATCAAACTTCACACCAAGCTTGCCGTTTCGCTCGGTAAGGTTCGTCTCCAATGTCAACTTCTGCCCAAAGACTAAAATAACAGTGAGCATCAGTTTCATTAAAGTGGGAGCAGGGTTGTAGTATATCACATCTACATACTCATATTAAAATTTTAAAGACGTAATTTTTTCGCCTTCGCTTTCTTGCAGAAATGTCTACTTCAATAGTCTTTAGCAAGAATGAACCCGTCCCGTACAGCTTCGAAGGCAAGGGCCACTGGATTGACGGTATAAGGTACTGGATCAACACGACATCTGCGAGCATTGAGATGTTTCGACACATGTCCGTTAATGATGGTGATGTGTTCGTATGTGGTTTTCCGAAATCAGGTATTACCAGGTCTACATGTGTTAGAATTTCCGCGTTTCCCATTTTTTTTCTATGCAGTAATAATGGTACTCCTTCAACTCTTCAGTGCTTGGAGTTCGTGCAAACGTGACTGAAAAGGTTTACAGGCTGTGAAAACTGATTTATAAATTTTTTTATGACACTGAATGGTAAATGTGCAATTTATTCTGCATTAAATGTTTTGATCGTTTGTAAGAGACTATATATATATAATATATATGCCGATGACAATTTTCAGGAAATTTTTGGATGGTTACCATTCTTCGTGCCGTATTTGCCCAGGAACACCTGGATATCTTCGAAAAGTCGGAGCGTTTCGAATTCGAACGATTTTTGGAAGGAAACACAGAAAAGGCACTAAAGCTGCCTCGTCCAAACATATATATTATACATAGTTATTTTCACATGTTGCCAAGGGAATTCTACTTGAGAAAACCTAAAATCATCTACATAGTTCGAAATCCGAAAGATGTAGTAGTGTCATATTACTATTTCCATAAGATTGTAGTGGCATTGGGACCTTAGAAGGGAACATGGGATGTATTCTTTGATGCATTTATGAAAGGGGAGGTATTCTTCGGGAATTATTTTGATCACTTGGTTAGCTTTTTTCCCCACCGAAACGACCCAAATATTTTCTATGTGAGTTATGAAGCCCTAAGAAGAGACCCTTCCCGGTGGATAAGAGATATTGCAGAATTCATTGGAAAACCCCTGAATCCAGAGAAACTGGATAAAATCGTAAGGCTAACGGACTTTGATACAATGAAAAAGCATCCGTTCAACCCGACTGGATGTACAACCCTGACACCTGGCGGTGAGTTTATGCGATCTGGCAAAGTTGGATCCTGGAAACAGCTCTTCACTGAGGAGCAAAACAATCAAATGGATGCCATGATAGTAAAGGTGGAAAAGGAGCTGAGTGTTCGGTTTGACTATGATTGACCCGATTCTTTGTTTTGAATGAAATACGATAAGAAAGAATAGAAAACTGTTTTCTGAGTCTTTGATAAATGTGGAAACGATCACCTGTAATGATTCCGTATCTAGTTGTTTCACAATCATAATAAATAATCAGTTTAACATTCATCAATGTGAAAATAATATGTACTTTCATCAAGAAATGAACAAGACTTTCACATACCTTGTAGCCATCCAAACTTCCTCTGCGTTGTTTAGCATTTCCCTTCAAACAGGATTTTGATCTATCGTTATTTAAGTCACAAGCAGTGAACTGTTCCGGAAGGAGATCTTCAGGTAACGATCATTTACAGAAGATTTGCCATTTAAAAGGCCTTGGAATATATTGCGGAATACAGATAATAACTTTTCTTTACGAGTGATATTTTGTGATAACATAAGTTAACAATATATCGTATCAGGAGTTATGGCTAATCCCTTTGGTATTATATATGTTACATGAAGGCTGATCTTATTTGTTATATTTGGGAAAAAAATCAATTGTGGATTGTGTACATATCTTACGCTATACCGGCTTAAGCTGTCTAGCTTTGCTTTGTTCGGTGAAAGAAACAGTGTTCGTAAGTCTGATCGTCAGCGCAAACCTTATATCAACAAGACACCTGTAGTGCAGCATGGCAAATTCTGACCCAAGTCCCCAGCCCACCCCCTTTCCCGCCAAGCAAGTGGTTTTGTCTTGGACACAAGAACCACTCCCCAGCTATGCGTGAGTGAAGGCCAAGAAAGAGGATTCATCAGAACAATGCAGTTGAAGAGCAATCCGGGCACAATAAGACAGGAAAGACGCTGCTTGCCATCCACCGTATGTCAGCCTGTCATATCTAATTCTGAATTTCAGCATGAGGCATCTGTTATGGCCTCTCCGCGTGATAAGCCTAAATTCGTGCACATATATAATGCGTTTTATATATAAGAATCTACACTACAATGTCAAATGCACAACAAATTATTTATATGAGGTCAATTAAACTATTTTCCTCCGCACTTTCATGTATGGTTAAACATATTCTTCCATCTTCATTCATGACCAGTTTAAGAACGCATGTTTACTAATTGACGGTCTTTATTTTATTTGACAAGTGATTATTACATATAAGTGAGTTTTTGTTTGCTCTTCGTTTAAGCTCTTTCATCCAGTCACATTTCAGATACGAGATCTCACACAGGCGAGCTTGTAACCGCTTTACTCTCGTGTCCAGTACACTATCCAGCTTTATGGCAAATATTGAATTAGGAACGTCTACAAACGATAAATATTCCGGCACTCAAACAATCAAACACTTTACACCTGACGAGAAAACTGAGCTCCCAAAATTCGTGTCAACCCTTTAAACAGAACAAATTTATTATTAGCAATTTCCTTCACCGTCATATATATTTATATGTGGAAAGAAATTCTCTACCATACACATTGTGAGTGATACGTAACTAACATAAGATCAATGAAATATGGCAAACGTTGTTCTAATTAATTAATATATAGATATATATATATATATATATATATATATATATATAGTCATAGAGAAAAATGACATACAGTAGCTATCCTTATAATTATCCCTATAATTTCCTTGCCTTAAGGGAGAGGTGTTTGCAGTCATCTACGTAGTACTTTTGATAACTAAATTAAAGCAAAAAATAAATTAATATTGTAAATATAAGATTCAACTATCAACGCCAACGGTACTATATGAATGCAGCATTGACATAGCATAACTCTGCACAAGGAAAACTTTTTCTACATCTGGGGTTTAAATGTGAGTGGAATAAAAGTAGACCAGAGTCCTCTAGCGACTTTGCCAACTTGAAAGCGTCCTTTAAGCGCTTTGGTGTTTCCCCTTGGCGGAAGTGTAACTCCAAACAGAACTGACGTATTCTGTTTAATTGTTTAGATTGGATCATATTTGGTATAACTTCGTACTCCCATTGTTCGATGTCCATCTTGAAAATGTCGATGATACGCTGAACAAAGAATATAATAATTTGAAAAGATAAACATACCTTTATACTAAATTTAAGATAAACTGTGTTATGCATCCGAGATGTATATATATATATAATCAGGTGTATCTCCAGATTTCTTGTTTTCAATGAGATTTTAAAGAAATTTGTGTACCCTTAAAATTAGCCTATAACTAAAAATTTGAAATGGTCAATAAATGTGACACCTGTTAAAAATATCATTTTAACTTTAAGTCCATGGTTTGTGGATAATATCACCATTTACGTATCATGCCTTAGTTACCATACCGTAGTTAGCCCGTTTCTATTTTAGTCATCTAATTATGTTTTGTAATACTGTGTTAAACGAGACAATACATATGATTTAAATTAATGGAAATAATGAACTAAATTTTTCAAAGAACATTATAACCGAATATACCCGAAAGAGTAAACAAGACAGGAATGTCTGTGAGAAACTATTTCCTGGTCAAGGCAGACCTCCCAGCCACCGTTTCCCTGGTGACCTAGCCTTTTAATTACGTCACAGAGAAACGTTGGTCTGGATAAATAACTGAAAAAAGGTAGTTTTTTTTGGGTTATGCTTATATCCAATGAGTTCACAATAATGTTAATATATAAATATTTACTCCCCTTTTTTCTAGATTTTCATTTCAATTAACACACAGATGCATTCCTGAGAACGCGCTTAGCATGTATTCCTAAGATTTTTACTTGACATAAATGAGTGAAACAGTAGACGAATGGGTAACACTTAATAGTAGTAAAAGACTTAAAGCTTACGCACTCTGCTGATAGTTTATAGAAAGTTTACTCCCAAAACGTTTAAAGCTAAGTTTAAATGATTTTTAACATGTTCATGATTCTTGTAAATATACGTATAAAATTATGTGCGGGTAAATTATTTTCACAGATTGACGTTGGCCCGTTTGATAATTCCTTATAGATGTAATGTACCACTGATAAAATAATGTTAGTCAAATAATCGTTCGCTAGACCCACAGAAAACTCCGTCCCGTATCTGTCTCTCCGCCATCTCTTCTCTGACAAGCTGATTCGTAGGACTGAGTGGAAATATTTTCTTTGCTCTTCGTCTTGAGTTCTTGCTAAAGAGATTCCTTGAGCTGAGATTGTACATCTCTTCCTGAAATAATCATAAACAATATGTTTGCAAAATTTTATTAAAATGTTTCTCATTAATAGTTTTTAAAGATATTCTTCCGTATAATTGTTGAAGAATATTCCCTTTCATGATGACAATTTTAGGCTCTTTACATATATATTTTTCGGATTGTTACAATTCATTCCCACAAAATCACGATACAGAGTCAACCATTTTTTTGTACACAGTCAACTATCGTATCGATACAGTTTCAAGTATCGTATCGATACAGGAGAAGAAAGAGAAGTCTTTCTCGAAAAAGGCCACAGGCCTAAAGTTCCTACAATACAATGCAATTAATGTCTTAAATAGTAAGTGAAATTGAAAGATGACAACTGTAAAAATATTAATTAAAATATAAATTAACATTTAGTTTTCAAATACAACGAAACTGTAAGAGATAAAGGAATAAATAAAAATACATTCTTCAAGTAAACATAGAACTCACTTTTAGTTTGCATACCTTAAACCAGTATGCATGAATAATGAATAACCATTGATATGTAATCACATTCGTTTGTATTAGTTAATGGGGACTAAGACATCACCCATAGCAATTTACAACACAAGAATATTATTGTCATTGAGAATGTGAGTTAAATTCAGTATATATCAATCGTAAGTAAAAATACTGGAGAAAAAATAAATAGTAAATATAATTAGATAGGTAAAAATTAATTAAATAAAATGGAAAACATCGAATCATAATCCATTATGCTCAAAGCATATTAAAAGTTTAATTAAAAAATGAAAAAAAGATATGAATCTGTACATGTTGTTCTCTTTTTGAGACAATGAAAAGCATAAGCTGCTTTATTTAAAGTTTTATATGAATTAACTATATTTAGTAACTTAATAAAGTTTTGTTCATTTGGTTCGATCAATCCTTTTGGCAAATACCTTTTACGTAAATCATCGTTCAATAAGCATTCTAACAAAAATGTGGTTCATCTTCTTTAATATTATAGCCATATTTTAAACAATGTTTACAAATCCTCTCCTCTCTATTCATTGCTGGCGACTAACCGCAATGTCCAAATGGTGATTAGTACATCGTAACATAGCTTATGCAGTACTGTAACCGAAAACACATTAAATATTTTCTAATGTTAACATTGACTTAAAAACCCATGCATATAATTTATTACATTTGCATATATCACTTTGTTTTTCCTGTACGCCATATAAGTCAATCTTTGTTTAATGCAATTAAGAAAAATATTCTGATCTCCAACTGTCTCAGCCATCCAAATGTAATCAGAACCTGTTAAATATAACAAGGAACTAACATAGATACCCATGTTGTTTTCCCTTTACAATCAAGCTGAAATACATATTATAATTTTTTTAGGATACCTTTTTTATTCATGGAGATTAATTTTACCCAGTATTCAAACAACATACAGAATAGTTAACAAACAAAGGGAGACGCCCGTATTCTTCTGAAGATGCAGCATTTGGTGTATTACTATTTATTTTTAGAACATACTTACAAAATTTGTATTGAGCGCTCTCAATTATCTCCACTCTGTTAAAACCCCAGAGTTCCCTACCATTCAAAAGAATTGCACAACCATAGTATCAAAAAGATAGAGTAATTGTTTAACTACTACATGTTCACATTTTTAAAAGGATTTTTTTTTTATAATACATATGATTTTTTTGCTTGAATTGCTTGTTTTTATATGTTTTTGCCCACGATGCTCTATTAGTAAAAACACTGCTCAGTTACTTATAATAAGTCACGTCATTTAAAATTTTGCCTTTTAGGTTCAATTTTTCTATTTTTCGAAGAGGGCCACCACGTCTTAATACCATAATTTTAGGTTTATTTAAATTAACTTTCATACCATTAATCTTACAAAATTTTTCATCTTGAGATATTTGTCTCTTGAGTTACGCTCATTTACACAGCGCTTTACCTATGGGCCTACTACCTATATCGTAAGCGCTGTTTGTTTTGACCTCGTATCCTGAATCGCTACACCAGAGGGGGGCACTGTATTTTTGTCCAATCAGATGAGACCCTGTGCTGGAAGACAAAACAGTTTACCAGCCAATACACGGAGCCAATGTTGTTCATTTCGTTTTGAGTGACAGCTCATCGCCCCGGAAACCGTCTGAACAGGCCACAGGCTCAGAGAGAATGGTCCCACGCGTGGTTTGCTTAGGGCCTTTGGCACATAGGATACCCGGCCGGTGAGCTGTAATTCAAACGAAATGTAACATCAAATATATTAAAAAGGCTTTCTCTTAAAGACTTTTTAATATAATTTCATGATTCTTGTTTTCATATCATGAACTTGTGATATATGTATTGTTGTAGGATGAATATTCTCACCTAATATTGGAGGTTATTAAATAAATAAATAAATAATGCATTTATAATCGCTCTGCTCCATTCCTCTGGGAAGTAGCCAGTAGGTATAACACCATTATATAAGTTCCTCTCTACGTAACTAGTTGCCTATTCAATAACGTCTTCTGGAATTATATTTCTTTCACTATTTACCAATTCTGTGCAAAAAAATTAAACCACCTTTGAGGTTTTATACAGGTAGCTTTTCTGTCTCCTCTGTTATTTTTCAAATGTCGCCATAGTTTATTTGTATTTTTACTAATAAAAACATAAATTCTCTTCAAATTTTTCCTTGCTCTGTGCACAGATATCTCTAATTTTTTGTCTTAAAACTGTGTATGTCTTCAAATCATCTAAGCTTCCTGACTTACTATGAAAATTTAGCGCTTTAAATTTGTTATGTTTTGCTTTTGCACTGGTTTCGTCCCCTCATTTGGTTAACATATTCTATATGCATTCTTGTAACTTTTAACTTCCATTGTGGTACATCGTATAATATCAATAAATTGTTTAACAGCTGCATCTGTATCAAATTCAGTGTAATGGTAAAATGATCGCTGGTTACTTTCACACTCAGAATAACATGACTGATATTTTTCCTAGTATCCCATGTTTTTATTTTGTATTTGATCCATGGTTTGGTGAAATTGCATTTTGTGTCTGTTGTACATTATAATAAGATTTTAATTTTAAGGTACACATTACTGGAAAATGATCAGAGATATCAAGTGTCGGAACTGCAACACTATAAAGTTCTGTACTTACTAATATATAATCAACTAACCTTTGCCCCACATGAGTTATGCATGTGAACATCCCGACTAAGTCGGGGCAGCTCTGCCGTTGAGTATATGTACATTCAATGAGCATCACAAATTTTGTAAAGAGAATCCAAAATTATTAATTTTACAGTTTTTTAGAGTTTCTGCTTATACTAAAGGTATCTGTACGAAAGTCATCCCCAATGCCAGTGTATTCTCATTCATCTTTTTTTTTTTTAAATCTTGCAAATGACCAAGTCTGCCATTTAAATCACCTATTATAATAATACGAAGTCTCAATGATGGGAAATGATTCTGTTATAATATATTTTAATCTTAAAATGCCATCACTTTTTTCCTACTTTTTTCCACTTTTCATAATACAATATAAAGCCTTCTGGGGGAATATATGCACACACCAACAATACGTCTTTATCCAGCTCTAATGAGTTCCCATCAAAAGTGAGTGCAATAATACCTGTGTATTTATACACTTTTATGATTTTAAAATTACAGGATCTTATGCACACAAGGATTCCTCTTCTAGACATTTTACTTCTTGAATTACAAAAACAATGTGCCAAACAGTAGCACAAGTCTCTAAAATTCAAAGAATATCACACACATTCACCTCATATTTAAATTCCGGTAAATGCTGTTTTTTTTAACTACTAAGAAGGTCCAATTATCTACATTTCTGATTGGATCAATTTGTGAAGGTGTGCTTAACTGTCTGGTAGTTGCTGCAAAAGGTGAGTTAAAACAAGGTGCAGTTAGATCCAAAGAATTGTCTTGTTGTCCATCGTCACTGCAATCATGGTTAGTATGTGTGTGGGGTGCAGTGCAAAAAGTGGGTGCTTCATGTACTTTAAGACCCTGTCACATAAGCACTGCGTGGGCTACACGGGCTTTCCGTGTGCATGAATTTTGTTGCACGCAGAACAATTCTGCGGGCAGGCCAAGATTTGGGTCGGTTTCGTGTGGCACTTCCCTGATTGATTCGTGGTACCTGCGTGGGCCTTGCGTGTGCTCCCTGGATATGCGGGCCAGGCTCGTGAGAGCTTACAGACAGGTAAGTGTTAGCTACTCGACAAACAAGGGCACTGCGGGTTACCTGCGTGCAAGCTACGTGACACCTGCGTGGGAGTTGCCTGCAAGGCGCAAGGGTTGCGTATGCCATTAGCGGACCTATCAATGCAGGTCGGGTGGAGAGTTAATCAATTCTCAGCCAGATTTCATAGTCGCAGAACGCCAGCAACTTGCCCCCACCCAGTCATCAGTTTACCGGCAGGAAGGCAGTAACTGGCCCTCAACATGTCCTTACGTTCCTCGTATACCTCGCTCTATGCCCGCAGTAGACGGGCTACACGCAGGTTGGTATTACCTGCACCGTTCCTTGGCAGCAAAACGCACGTTCTAGCCCGCATCTGACACGCGCTAGCGCAAAATTGCCACAGGTCCACGGCAAATGAACTTTCTTCAAGCGGATTAACTGCCTGTGATTTGCGGCCGCAGCGGGCCTCTGGGTGGTGTTCTGCGTGGACTTAACGGGCAAACTCCAGCAGCTTAAGGCCCTGTCACATTAGCACAGCGTGGACCACACGGGATTGTTGCCCGCATAAGTTTATTGCACGCAGGAAAGATTGTGCGGGCTGGCCAAGATTTGGGTAAGATTCGCGTGGAACTTGTCCATCTGATATGTTGAATCTGCGTGGACCTTGCGTTTGCGGGCTAGGCGCGCGAGAGCTTGGAGACCGTGTTACCTCCGAACCTCACTGCGGGTTATCTGCGTTCCAGCTCCGGGTCACATACGGGGGAGTTGCCTGCAAGGCGCGAGAGTTGTGTATGCCGGTAGCGGGATTATATATACGGCAGGGGTAGTCGCAGAACGCCATTAATTTACCCGCAGCAAGCCCTCAGATTTCCAACAGGAAGTAACTGGCTCTCAACATGCCCTCGCGCTCCTCGTATACCTTGCTTCATGCCTGTAGAAATGACCAGGTACACACGCAGGTCGGCAGTACCGACACCGTTTCGCGGCTAACAGACATTCTTTAAGCGGGTATCTGCCTATGACTTGTGGCCGCTACGAACTCCCGCAGCTAACACGGACCACGTTTTGAACATATTCAAAACTTGGCTGCGGGCAATTCGGACTTCCGTGCGCACCTGCGGGCAAGTCCGGATCAGAACCGAGCGAGATACTGCCAGGTCCGTGCCAACTGCGGGGAGCTGCGGGAAGCAAAAACTGTCACCCGTTAGTTGCACGCAGTGCTTTTGTGACAGGGGCTTTACCTGGACCAAGATTTGGCTGCTTTGCCAGCCTCCGAGGCTCCTCTATTTGTTCACCATGTGACCCTTACATGCTTGAGCATCGGGCCTTCAACGTCCTTAGGGCTGGGTGGTTTCTTCGGGCCTTGGTTCAGCTCAAAATCCCCCCCCCCCCATCCTGCGCCAACAACATCGCCAGCTGTGTTGCCAAACTCAATGCTAAACTCAGGGTTTTTACAGCGAATTTTATTTTTTTAACGTGGCTGTACAAGACAGTCAATTCGGGCCCGCCAAATGTATGTGCTGACACCCATATTAATGTAACTCCTAGATATATGTCCTTAAAAGTAAAAGGTGATGTAAAAGCCTCAAAACAAAATCAAAACTTAACTTTGTGCAAAAATGTGTAAACTACCCCTGTACCGTCAAGCCAAAAAGTAAACTTTCGTACCGGTAAAGAATCATATCAAAAATGAGTCAAATGTCGTATTGATACTATCGTATCGGTAAAGAATGAATTATCTTATCGATAATTAGTCAACTATCGTAACGATACAGAGTCAACTTTGGTTCGATACAAATTCGTCCATCGTATCGGTTCTAAGTCAACTATCGTATCGATACAGATTCAAGTATCGTATCGATGCAGATTCAACTACCGTGTCGGTCCAGAGTCAACTATCGTATCGGTACAGAGTCAACTTTTGTATCGAAACAGAGTCAATAATCGATGTCATTGTATTGATATGTTAACTATATATAACCATTCAAAAACGTTTGACATTAGTTGAATTGTAAATAGTTTTAATGAATTCTGCGGCAACGATTTGTGATTCGAAAGCGTAAAAATCTCATATCAATTCATAATCGCCGGATAAAACCACGATTGTTTCGAACATTAATGCCGTGTAATATACACCAATGCAGCTGAATTGAATCTTTGGGATTTAACCTTTAAAGCATGCCTACTTAGTGAAACATTTGGAAGTAAAATTTGGACCAGTAGTGATAAGGAGGAGATGAAGGTCGATTCTCACAAACATCTCGAAAACAAATTGGTCAAATTTGAAAAGCTCACAGAGCTCATTGGCTGTGATATCTTAACCAGAAGTTATAACTTAAAGCTTATTTCCTTTAAATATAAAGAAAGTATTAACTATTAATTATTGCAAATGTCTCTGACCGTCTCTTATAATTGAAAAAAAATATATCAACAAGTCAGGAACATGTCGTTTGCAGCAAAAGGTTCTGCTGTTGCATAAGAAAAAGAAAAAGAAAAAAATCAAGCTTACCTTCTCACTTTGGCTGCTTCGTTGCCAATATTCAAGGGCAAAGAATATACAGATAGTTAAAGCTATAAATAAGACAACAGCCTGTCTTTTCGAGCCAAGCCCAAACAAATGCATTGTCTGTGAATAATTAAGAAAAGAACACATTGTAATAAAACTACTACATATATGGACGTAGTTCTAGCTTGAAGTTACTGTCATCTTGTTCTAACAGTTGAACAACTGATATATATATATATATATATATATATATATATATATATATATATATATATATTTACATAACTGTCACGTAATTTATAGTCTAGCACATTTGTGCTATCAGACAAGTCTAATCAGATGTTAGACAATGAAAAAAAAGTTGTTGTGCTGAATCGCGATTAAATCTTGCCTGAACTGACACTCCGTATTGATTCAAAGGGAAACGCTATACAATATAGATAGAGATAAAAGTTTATGCATGCATGTACGTTATAGGCCTTCCATTGTGTTGCGTTTGCTGAGCAGGTACACGTATGTATGACTGGTCAAATGCGAGTTTGAAAAAACATGTTAAAGAAAATGACGTATGAGATTGAAAGTGACCGCCATGTTCCACTCATCGAAAATATATTAATGTGAAACATGCTTTGCTTATAAAAAGCTTAAAAACAGAATAATGTTGAGACTGACATATTTATATATAGATATACAAATACTTTAAATAATCAAAACCATTTTTAATGAAAAGGTTTTCAAAATACAATGCAGTATAACTCAGGTAAACTATCCGCCACACACACACACACACACACACACACATATATATATATATATATAGAGAGAGAGAGAGAGGGAGGGAGATGTAAGAATAGCCATGTTCGTTATTTGTTTGGAGAAATGGATCATGAATACACAGAAAAAGTAGGTTCACAGCCGATTAAGTTGAGCCCACGACCTTTCGACCAAGAGACGGTAAATATTTAATATATATATATATATATATATATATGACTCTTCTCAGGAAATGGTTGAAACGTACCTATCTTTCGACGCGTAATATCCCCGGGCCACCTAGATATTTTCGAAAAGTGCGCGCGTTTCGAATTGGAACGATTTTTGGAAGGAAACACAGGAAAAGCAATAAGGCTTCCTCGTCCTACCAAAAAAAAAAGTTATGTTTTCTGTGCGTTGTGATATAAGAATGATCAGTGAACACATTTCGAATATTACAACGAATCTTTTAGATAATGCTGATATTTCACCAATATAACATTTGACATGTTGATTACAAAGATCCTATGGTACAAACTTAAAATACTTTTGTTCAAAATATAAGTAGAATACTTATTCTGTTTTTTTTTTAAATAAAATTTCAGTGAGGTAGATGAATGCGTTGACAGGAAATGGAACCTATTATGTAGCCCTAACACCCATGCTGTGTGAGAGCCTTAGAACATCCTTTGAGATTGTCAACAGCTGTTTCGGAGTCATGCAATCCGATAATCATGATAGGTATTTTCTTGGTAGGCTTAGTTCAAACACTCTCTGTAATATTCTCCTTCGGTAATATATATATATATATATATATATATATATATATATATATATATATATATATTCTCCTTAATATATATTTTTATATTTATGGATAGATCTGCAGGTTTTCTGCAAGCAACAACTACTAGAGTACTCTATCGCATTTCACCAGAACTTTAAATTATACAAAATGACGACGAATCAAGTATTTTTAGACATTTTACTATTACGTAGTTTGGTGCAATATGTTGCTGCACTCGTCAGGTAATGCTGTCTGGCTGAAGTGGACTAGATCATACCGGTATATTAGTGTTACAGAGATATGCGACCTTGAATGTTTATATGTTACTGGCATGTTGTGTCACTTGTAACCAAGACTGTTGAGTGTAAATGTGCGCCCTGTGGCAAAGCTACACCAGGATCAGATAGAGAAAGTCAGGATACGGGAGGACTGGGGTCAAAGGTCGCTCTATGAGTTTGCTAGTAAGAGGCTGACTGAGAGCAGTTAGTAAAAGTGCTTAAAGTCGGTTATATGTGTATAAACATGGGGCACTCCATGTGTTTTCTTGTGGCTGTTATGAAAGAAAGAGAGAGAGAGGGACGGGGAGAGAGAGAAATGAGGGCAGCCTATAAACTTAAATCTATGATATCATTTGCAACCCACATTTGGCCACCCTCAATTAACGGAACGAACTTGTCACCGCCTGAAGGCATGCGAACAAATTTCTCCTAAAGAATTGCATAACATAGATTTTTTTACAAGTGACACAACAGGCCAGTAACATATACATTCAAGGTCGCATATCTCTGTAACACTTATATACCGGTATGATCTAGTCCACTTCAGCCAAACAGCATTACCTGGCGAATGCAACAACATGTTGCACGTTAATTTTAAAGGGAAGAAGCTATGTTCCGTGTTAATTCAACATTCCCTATAATTGATTTGGCCCCTTTAATTGGGCTCCAGCTGTCGACATAAACCTGACCCCAACACCTCCAACGGCATGGAACGTTAGCTACAGACGACATCTGCTAATCTGGAAACAAATCTGGAAACATGTCATTCCATGATGGTCATCATCAACCATTGCGGAGCAAGGAGTGAAAAGCACATTCGTGTCAACAGCATATATGCGGTGAACTGTCGGTTTTCCAGACTTATCCCTGGGATTCTTTGCTACCATTGCGCATAGCCCGGCACAACGCGCACTCAGCTTCCACTCACTTTGCTACCATTCTGCTCTCAGCGGCTATTCAGCGCAAAGTGCGCGGTAGCAAATGGCAGTCGCACGGTAGCATTTGCTACTCTTGTGCATAGCTTGCCACATCGCGCACTGAACAGCCACCGGACTTGCTACCATCAGGCACAGACCGACTCGTAGCGCAAAGTGCGCGGTAGCAAATCAGACCTGCGCGGTAGCAAGTGGCTGTCATTGCTACCAATGGGAACTATGAATTTGCGATCGCAAAATCTGCGACTGTTGACGTAGTGCAAGTCTTTGCTGCCAGAGGTCGTTCGGACAGGAACACTCAAAGCAATATGCACGGTAGCAATTAACAGTCGCAAAGTAGCAAACAGATATGCGCGGTAGCAAATGCCTTTGGTCATATTAAGCTGCGAGCGCAATGCGCAATGTGCGCGATAGCAAAACATAGTGCAAGTCTTTGCTGCCAGAGGTCGCTCGGACAGGAACACTCAAAGCAATATGCACGGTAGCAATTAACAGTCGCAAAGTAGCAAACAGATATGCGCGGTAGCAAATGCCTTTGGTCATATTAAGCTGCGATCGCAATGCGCAATGTGCGCGATAGCAAAAAGACCTGCGCGGTCGCAAGTTACTGTCCACTGCGACCGCAATGGGGACTAAGAATTTGCGATCGCAAAATCTGCTACTGTTGACGTAGTGCAAGTCTTTGCTGCCAGAGGTCGCTCGGACAGGAACACTCAAAGCAATATGCGCGGTAGCAATTAACAGTCGCAAAGTAGCAAACAGATATGCGCGGTAGCAAATGCCTTTGGTCATATTAAGCTGCGATCGCAGTGCGCATTTCACCGAAAACTCTACTTACCGTTCATATGTATATGGCGTAATATATTCTTCATTTAACAAGATGCCCGCTCAAACATTGTATAGAAGCATGTGTGCAGGAAATTTATTTAAGTTGAAAGGATTGTATAATAATATACTGATTACACACCATATATTAAGCTATGTAATGTCAACGAGTCGTAATATTATGACTTTTTATAATGCCCCGTATCCCGGATAAAGCACATATTATTAGTGACACAGACTTACTGGGGTGTTTCATGCCAGAAGGGTTAGGGACTTGTACCCCCGATACAGCATATCATATATCAATAGTGAAAAACATTTACATGAGTATTTCATGGTCGAAGGGTAGGGCCACCCGTATCCTGAATATAGCATATATTAACCCTTTACTGTTCAGATTAGGCTGGGGGCTTGTGACACTCCTACTGTTCAGATTAATTTTGCATTTTTTTCCCACATTTTGACATGAATCCATATAAGACACATTAACTCCGTCCCTTTCAAGGTATCTTTGTGACATTTTCTGCATTTACTGTAAGGTATATTTCCTTTATGTCAATTATATTTTTTTTCTGCATACCTTCTCATATGTATGTAAGTTAGGTTAATACAGGTAACAATAGGTAAATCTGTAATACCTGAATTTCTGCTCACTGGTATTTCACCAAAGTGACCCCTTTATCTTGTTCAGGTAACCCATTTACCATTTGATCAAAAAAGGGAAATATCAGGATTTTTTTACTCAAAGGTAATTATTATTTAAAGGTAAGTAAAATTGTAAATGATTTGTTTTATTTATGGAAAGGGAATCACCAAAAAAATCAGAATATGCAAATAAAATTGGATTTTACAGTGAAAATCAAATATTTTTCACCTGAAAAGCTTGCTGACCCAAGAAGCATATTCTAGGACTCTGTTAAAATATAACACATATGTTTACCTGCACAGGAAAGTAAAGGTAAGTATAGGTAAATTATTTTTTTCTGAATGTGTACGCAAACATCTTGTTCATCATTACAGTAACTATAAATTAATACCATTTCCATTTATTGACTGTATAATTCACTTTTGATATAAGAACAGGTGCTATTAAGTACAGTAATTAAGTTACCTATGTGAATACCTTTGTTCTTCAACTGATCTAATTACCTATGGCAGAGACAAAATCATGCTGATTAGTGCCAAAGACGAATATGGATGAACAAGTGTCAACTATGTCAAAACATATTATATTTTGATTTTAGAGACGTAGAATATAAATTGATAATTTTGGTTATGGTAAAACATAAAAATATACTCACCTGTACAGGTGGGTTCAGGTAAACACAGGTAAATTATCATGTATTATTATAAAGTAATAAGGGATACCGACAGAATAAATCTTAATTTTGTGTGGCATGTGTACATTATATGAATTACTGGGCCTAACTGCACAATTTATTGGGTTACCTGTAATAATACCTTTCATCTTAAAAGGATTTAATTACTTTTGCCAGTACCGACAATAAAGACTACTTCTCAGTTGAAGACTGGGAAGGAAATTTTTTAAAAGTAGCCAAAACAATATGCGCAAACTATCTTTCAATCAATTACACAGCCACGCAAGTTGCGTATTTCAATTTTGACAACTACTACCTGTAACATATGCTCACCTGCACAGGTGAGTTCAGGTAAATTAAGGTAACATCTCATTTTTTAAATTAAATTTAAAAAATTATACATGTTATAAGGGACATCACCAAAATAATCTATATTTTTGCGCAAAATGTATGAATTATCGCTGCAAACTGCACTGATTATGTGCTTACCTTTACATCCTAAATTAATATATTTTCACCTGTGCAGGTAGACAAAAAATGGCAAATCTAATTAGTTTTCATGAAATCTAGAAAAGTTTTTACTCTGGCTGTGAACGTCTCATACAAAAAAATATTAAATGCTGTTCAGCTTGGTCAATCACCTGCACAGGTAAAAAATCCAGGTGTGACATGTATCAGGTGTGCACTCGGTATGACCATTGATTAGCACAATTACACATTGAATATCCAAAATTTTCCAGCTTGAAACAGTACTGATGTACTGAAATGAAAATAAAAATCCAAATTTGTCATAAATGTTTTAAAACATTGGTAATTTACCTAATTGAGGAGTTCCATGCAATTTCCTTTGAACTACCCGCCCCTCCGTGGGCCGACGTGCTTTGAGCGATAAAATGTGAATTTCAAGCGCGAGTTTATATAAACAGGTTTAAATAATGCCAGTTTTAACAAAATTAAAACATTTCTAGCATAAATAGGATGTAAGACTCCCCGTTTGTTTTATTGCTTTTCATCTCTGGAACGGTCTCTCCTGCCGCGTCTCCTTCCTGGCAGCGGTGACGCTGCTACGGTCCTCAGACAATCAGATATATTTTTACATTCTCAACGAGCACGTGATATTGTCATTTGTGTTTTATGTTCAGAAGGCCTCATGAGATAAACTGCAGTCATACGGTCACAGTGAAAATGCAGTGCCGACTGACGGTTCAGTTGTTGGGGGGGGGGGGGGGGCTCTTTTGAAGCGTGCTCGAGATCACGCCATATAAAGGCATATTAGAACGATTCTTTCTAGCAAGTATCACAAAATAAGACAAACCAGTAGTAGGGGAACAATTTATTACACGGTGATCAATGGTCACGAGTGGCGTAATGTTCAGCCAATAACAAAAACGGTTAAAATATGATCAAGGCACTACATAACGGAAGTTAAATCTGTAAACAAATTTAACTTAGTTTTGTCAATTGTTCTGTCACCGAGACTGCCTATAATTACCGATTTCTGAGGAATTTAGCGCAAGTACCTGATTTCACCCTCGTGGACGACGTTGGGGGGGGGGGGGCTCTTTTGAAGCGTGCTCGAGATCACGCCATATAAAGGCATATTAGAACGATTCTTCCTAGCAAGTATCACAAAAAAAGACAAACCAGGTTATAGCACGTATTAATAATGACAAACAATTACTGGAGTAGGGTAGGGCAGGACAAGACGCCCACCTTAAGCGGAAACGTTTCCTGCTGGTTCTGAAACATCTTTAAATCATATTTTTATGGTCAAACGTTCAGATATATTCGACAAAATAAATTCTGATGGGAATTTTGGCACAATTCAGAATACTTTCGACGAAATCCGGAAAATACATATCTTCTGACCATGGGCGTTTTACCCCAGACTTGGGCCGATATGCCCATGGGTGGGCATGTTACCCGGCTCTCTTCATTCATTCTCGAGTTTCCATTTATAGATAATCACAGTGCAAATTCATTTGCCTAAAGTACTATATTTAAGGGAAGATTACAGCCCAACTTCGAATCGAATGTTTTTTTTATGCTTAAATACTAGAAAATCGGTTACACTTTATTTGAATAACAATTCGTGGAAAATTATACAAATTCACAAAGCCACATTCACTACAGGTAACTCACAAAGTAACACTTCGAACAAGGAATATAATCAGGAGCAATATTTTTCCTATTCTTTCACTCTATCAGTCCAGTTTTGCTTTATACAAAAGTTTCCCAGCAAAAACACCCCAAAAAACATTACTTCCCATTCAGCTACCTGTTAGGACCTTGTTATGGTTCTGTGTGTGAGTAAGCATGGTCCACGTGTTTTTGTTTACCATAACAAGGTCGCGTAACCAGAGTTCCCATTTTGTGCATCCGAACTCAAACAAAGTCAAGTTCAAACTAGTCCATACGTGGACCGTCATATTCTCTGATTTATCTCTGCTGGATGGACATTACGCTCCTGGATGGACATTACGAATGTAAATTCATTGTAGAACCTATCGCAACAGTTTTTTACGATATGTCCACGGGCCTCAGCTGAAATGACACGCACCATGTGCCCCATGTATCGGGTCCCTGATCCACTGCAACAAGCGATGTTTCAGTCAGCGGGGACATGTACTAATTTTTTTCCAGTGTCACTCAGGGCATCTCCTGATTGACAGGTATTGTGGCCCGGGCAATACACGGGGTCCCTCTCGCTATGTTTACGTTGGCGCCTGCTAGTGATCGCGCTAGGTCCACTCTAGTAAGCCAACACTTTTAGGGAAATATTTTGGCAGGTACCAATTGATTTCAAAGAGGAGACGCCATTTTTCTTGCATATTCAACATGCTTTATAGGTGATTATGGCCCCCTTTAATTAGATAAAAACCAAGGCTGAGCATCAGGTGGCTGGCAAATCCAAATACATTCCTTCTAAGAATCTAAGCTGGACGCTGCTAAGCACTTTTTAGTGTTTCGGGAGACGCCGAAGTCTCTGGGAGCCACCTTTTCACTTACTCCTTGGGCAACAGCTTTAACATCCTGCCCATAGACACCTCGCGTGGATTTCAAAGTATACGTCTGAGCCATCCTAAAAAGCGAGAGAGCATTTAATAAATCTCTCTCCCACCACATTATATATTATATATATATATATATATATATATATATATATATATATATATGTATATAAATATATATATATATATATATATATATATATATATATAAACCTATATATATAAGACTATCCACGGGTCTGGCCAGAAGTGGTCTTAATTCACAGGCGCTCTTATTGCACAGGTTACAC
Organism: Sipunculus nudus; assembly: GCA_026874595.1. Classification (NCBI taxonomy): domain Eukaryota; kingdom Metazoa; phylum Annelida; class Sipuncula; order Golfingiida; family Sipunculidae; genus Sipunculus; species Sipunculus nudus. The sequence continues at coordinate 51,954,475 of CM049320.1, forward strand.
TATATAAATATATATATATATAATATGTTTGGGGTATATATATATACATGTATATTTATTAGTTTATATATATGTGACCGGGTGCACTGCCGTTAGTTTAGTTTGTTTCATATTTGATGTGATATGCATACATTGTGTGCACCCTGTGTCTGTATTGGTCAGAGAGTAGCGCGCCAACTTGCAATCCTTCTCGGAGCATAGCACCTGGGTTGTCACCTTTGACCTGTTAATTAATATCCGTCATTTTATGTTTTTCATGCAGTAACAAGGCATACGTACATAAAAGTTGCCATAATAAGCGTTATATGCAATATCGGAAACGTATCCAGTACTTACACGTTTTTGTTCAACATTGATTTAATTTGCTCCGTTGCAATATCGGAAACGTATCCAGTACTTACACGTTTTTGTTCAACATTGATTTAATTTGCTCCGTTGTTTCGTAATATTGTCCATTGACATGTTAATTATGTACCTGGTTTTGCCGCCAAGTTTCCGTCTAGCGTCACTTGGCAGACAACCGTTGAACTGGAGAGTTCAGTTTTTGTATATTTCTTGTCTCTCATTCCAGGTATGTAATTATCAGTGTATTTCCTGATTTAATTATTGTTTTAATGTAAACACAACCCAGAACGTTATTCTATTTTCAAAGTCATGATAACGATGTTGTAGATGTATTATTTGTTGTAGTAATCTTGCATCACTCCGTAGTTCTATTTTTCCTGGTAATAACGATATCATAGACGTATTATTTGCTGTAGTAATCTTGCTGTAGTAATATTTTGCTAAGTTTGGTCAGAAAGGTAGCCTGATCACTGACATTTTTCATATACTTGCCAGCGCAGTGTATTATGATGGCGAGGTGTCGCTGTAAATACTGTACATTCTGTAACTGAGGCATATTTCGTAATTATGTATTATTTTGTAAGTCAGCAGGTCTGATCCTGTGCATTTTAAATTGTAAATATGACTTGGCAGACAACCGTTGAACTGGAGAGTTCAGTTTTTGTATATTTCTTGTCTCTCATTCCAGCACCGTAAAAACTGTAAAGCACGCTGTGTTGTGCCTTGGATGAGGTCAGACGTCTGTGTGTGTGCGCCCCCACGACCCCAGTATTTTCCATTCTGCCACTGATGTGACAAATACTGCTACAGAAATGGCGCCCAACGTGGGGCTTGCACATCTTCCGTTATAACACACTGCCAAGTGGAGCTACGAGAGTCCAACCAGACGAGCCATAGGGAGTCGCTGCCGGAGGGTGCCTGGTCCTTTGTGGTTGTGATTGTGTGTACCGGTCGACGGTTTTTCCGCTTCGCTGGATCTGACGCCAGGAATCTTCGTCGCCCATAGGTGTTCTTCTTGAACTTTCAGAGGATTTCACGCCTGATGTACATTGGACATTGTTTTGTGTACTTTGCCGGACTTTGGATTTATTATACTCATTTGGAGGATATTGTGTTGGATATTGTACATGTGGACTTTTGGACCTGTATAATGTGTTCATGTGGAGCAGCGGAAGCATGAAGGTAACCGATTTGTGTTGATTTGAGAACTGTTATATTATTTCCATGCATGTAACCACAAGTGATCTTCTTATTGTAAACAACTACATGTGACTGTACACATCCGGTCATGACAGCTCTTCTGTAAACAAATCAACGTGTTTGGTCATGGCGGCCATGTTGTAAACAAACACACGTGTTTTATATTCATGAGTTAATGTAAACACGGTTTTCTAGCATGTACTTTCTGTGAGTGACCACAGCCACAGTTAAAACTGATAGTGGTATGTTTTATGTGATTAGACATTTATATGTTTTTCTTCTGTACTTCATATTTTGCCATTTTGTTACGTATTCATACCTCAACTGAAAATTGTACTGCCTTAAAATGCTGTTTTGTGGATACTTTCCATAAGTCAAGTAAACATTGGTAAACGGATATCAGTAGTATTATTGTACCGGAAGTAATACAAATACATAAGGTCAAGGTTTCAAAGTTTTACTGATTGTTGCTCAGTGTTTACCTTTTTGTCAGAGGACAAATTAAGACATTAACTTCATAGTCAGTTTGTCGCTTATTTTTTTCAGATTACGTTTTTCAGCCATTGCAATTTAGTCTATATTCGCTTTCGTCACTGATATTTTTATCAGTGTTTACATTTACATTTTACAGTTATTGTACATTCGAATATCACTGACTGGTGGTCAGTGTTAACCTGTTCAATACTCATATTTCATATATGACTTTGTTAAACCATCGTTAATGTTCTGTCGAAGCTCCCTGAGTTTAAGGCAGTATTTTCATTTTGCCGGTGCTACCACTCACAAATTGACTTTATATTCTCATCGTTTGGCCGGTGTTTACAATTTCAAACACTCCAATTGAACATTCGACCTTTCATTTTAACTGGGTGGTGTTTATATTTTGCTGACACCCAGATTTATCATATATGCTGTCACCATATTATTGTCAGTGTTCGATTGTTTGGATGCTTACATTTAATTCACATTAGGCTTTGTCAGTGATACTAGTCAGTGTTGACACATCTCAGACACGAATACTTTAGTTATTTTCTAAATATTTCTCGAGCTTTGTTACCGAACTGAAATCAACGTTTGCTTTATCAGTCAAATATTTTTTTATATATCGACTATATCACTTGCATATCAACAATTGCTTATATCAACCTTGAGTGACATTTAACATTGTGACCGACCATATTCAACGCTTCAGTTGTCACCCTTTGTATTTGTAATATTTTGTTTATATTTTTTTTCGATGATTGCATGAACTTGATTTGATCTAGTATTAACACCTGAGTATTATTGAACTTTGTGACTGAATTGATTCAGGTAACACCTAAACCTACATCCATTTTTGAGAATTTGAGTAGATCCTTTTCGTTGATTGACTGAACTTTATCCAGTGTAATCACGTCAGCAAAATTGAACTTTTCAACATTTCAATTAGATCCTTGTACATTGTATTGAATTATTTGGCATAGGCCACACACATGTTCATTTGAGATCTGTCTATCATTGTTTGGTGATTGGCTGAACTTGATTCAGATTTATCACCTGATTTTTATTGAATTATTTTTATTCATTTGATTCATTTGGTACATATAACACACATACAACAGACCTTTGTTCACAATTAGGCTTGGTGATTTACTGAACTCGATTCAGTGTTATCACCCAAGTATAAGGTTGTGCCAGACGTGATAAGATATATCAGATATATAAGCATCTGGTTCAACTGAGCACTTTATCGCAGTTTCAATAACTTGCGAATAGCTAGTTAATGACATATCTCTGGCAAGATGTCGCTTATTGACCGTAGCCTGCTATTGATTAATTTACCTGGGGACTTCAAATTAAGTGATATCACTCACTTAATTAAATTGCATGGAGATCCACAGTGTGTTGACAGGATTATCCCCCGTGACAACTCAGCCTTTATTGTATTCCATAAAGCTGATGATGTGGTTAGTGCTAGGAAATCCTTAGATAGTTGTCAGATAAGTGAGCAGGTAGTGAGGGTGGAAACCGTTCAAGCTGAGTTAGAGCAGGCTTTAACTCAGTGCTACTATGCTCTACCTAAACCACCATTTGATGTTAAAGGTTTTGTTAAGCAACTGTCTTCGCTGTCAGTTGAAGACAGACAACTGTTGACAGAAGCTCTTGGGACTGGATCTGGCAAGCAGACAGAGCAAGCCACTCCCGGGAGACCACTACCCAAGCAGTCGGACCAGGAAGTCCGTGTTGAGGAAGGTCAACCATTTCGGTCGCCGTGGCGTACATCAGTCACGACACAAGTATGTGCACCCCTGCCTTTTGGGACACCACACGTAGCGTATCGATTGGCATCGTCTGATGGAATGTACACATGTGCACCAGTAGCAACATCTCAGGTTCCGAGGTATGAGGGCCCAGCATCGAATACGTTCTTCAACTACCAACCTGCTGTTACATCACCAAGTTTACATCCTTATGGTTACATACCCCCAGCAAATCCACCCAGACTGACGACTTTCTCTGGAGAGGGCATGAAAGAAGAGACATCTTATCAGCAATGGCGACATGAGGTGCGCAGTCTGATCAGACAGGGGCTTTATCCAGATCATCAGATCGTACAGGCCATCGTGAAGTCTTTGAAGGGACAGGCAGGACAATTCGCGATCCGTTTGGGGGAGGAGGCAACCTCGGCTGAGATAGTCAACAAGCTAGACAAGATCTATGGAAATGTGTTACCATCAGAGGTCGGCATGGAACAGTTCTTCTCCGCGAAACAACACAAGTGAGAGACTATAGCAGAATGGAGTTGTAGACTGGAGGATTTCTATTCCCGTAGCAACAAGTCACTTATTATAGCCACTGCTGGACCAAATATATTGAAGTCTAAGTTCTTCACGGGACTTCGCTCGGAGCAGATCCAAAATGAGATTCGCCATAAAGTCGAGAATGCCACTTACGAACAACTGATCGTAGAAGCCAGAGCGGCAGAGTTACGACTAAAGGATCTACCCCAGGACATCAAGGCAAGAGTCTATGCAGTAGAGACAAAGAAACCCACTGAGACGTCACCCGTCAAACAGCTGGAATTACTGACGAGACAGCTATCAGAGAAAGTAGATGAGATGGTGAGAGGAATGAGAGACCTGGAAAAACGATTGACCAATCTGGAGAGGGGCACCGGATCAAATACAACCTTCCAGAGCGATCACCAGTCCAGCCAGACTTCCTCCTACAACAACCATGCTAGCGGACACAAACTGGGTACCAATGCTACCAGCAACGAGGGTCGGCGTCTGAATAATCAGCCAGGATCACTCCAGTTCAGAGGCCATTGTTGGCACTGTGGCGTGTACGGACACAGGGCAGCTGACTGTCATTTAAACTAGGATCGGCCAAATTCGTGGGACAGAATTTGGACCGTAGTGGTCAAAATAGTCCCAATGTCAACCAGAAATTGATCGGTCAAGCAAGTGAAGTAGACATCACCGTCAATGACCAGCCATGTAAAGCCCTCTTAGACACCGGATCAATGGTTAGTACTATATGTGACTCTTTCTGTAACAAGCTAGGATTAGAGGTTTGGCCGCTGGAGGAGCTAATTCGACTAGAGGCAGCAGATGGGCAGTCACTAGAGTACCTGGGTTATACAGAAATAGAACTGAAGGTAAAAGGTCTCCCACAGCTGAGCAGTGTCATCGTAGCCTTGGTTGTACCAGAAACTACTTACCGAAGCAGAGTTCCAGTGTTGATTGGCACCAATGTATTGCAGTTGAGCAGCAATGACGAGAGCATATTGGCTACCAACATTCCGAAACCGTGGAAACTAGCTTTTGGTAATCTATCGGAGAACCAGAGAACAGCTCATCAATCCGGTGCAATAGGTTCTGTGATAACGACAAAACCTATTCTTATACAGCCACACACCCGGCAACTGGTACAAGGACTTACCCATGCCACAAGAGGATACTGTAAACAGGTTCATGTACTTGCAGAAGGATCAATGACTTTACCAGGTGGGTTGGTTGTATCTCCCGTGTTGCAGAAACTTGGAGCAAGGATGTCAGCACAACAAGTATATGTTGAGATTAATAACCACTCTGAGAAGGCGGTTGCCATACCAAGCAGAAGTAAGCTCTGTGATGTACATCAAGTGGAAGTGGTACCAGTGGATTCAACTCAGGAAAATAAAGACTCTCCCAGGGAGGAATTCCCGTATTCCTACCATGAGATGCTCTCTGCCGAGCTAGACAAAGACCAGGTGACAGAAGTAGAACAACTCTTATCAAAATGGCGTGATGTGTTCTCCTTGCATGATCTAGACCTTGGGCAGACAGACTTGGTGAAACACAAGATCAAACTACAAGATGACCGACCATTCAAAGAAAGGCACCGAAGGATACCACCTGCTATGCTTGAAGAAGTCCGGAAACATGTGCGGGAGATGTTAGATCTCGGAGTAATCAGGAAATCTGACAGTCCCTATACATCCAATGTCGTTCTGGTCAGGAAGAAAGACGGAACTCTCAGATTTTGCATAGACTTTAGGCAACTTAACTCAGTGACAGTGAAGGATGCATACGCCCTTCCCCGAATTGAAGAAACTTTTGATAGTTTACATGGTTCCAAGTGGTTCAGCACCCTTGATCTGAAAAGCGCATATTGGCAGGTGGAAATAGAGGAACAAGATAAACCAAAGACAGCGTTTGCGGTAGGGCAGGTTGGGTTTTTTTAGTGCCAGCGCATGCCGTTCGGATTGACCAATGCACCAGCCACGTTCCAACGTCTAATGGAACAGTGCATGTGCGATCTACACTTGAATTCGTGTTTACTGTATTTGGACGATATAGTTGTTTTCAGTCGGACGTATGAGGAACACATTGAGAGACTTGGGGCAGTGTTCAATCGCTTGAGGAACGCAGGCTTAAAGTTGAAGGCTTCTAAATGTAACTTCTTCCAGACGTCTATTAAGTACCTTGGACATGAAGTATCCGAAGAAGGAGTATCCCCCGATCCAGATAAGATTCGATGCGTTCGAGAGTGGCCGATACCAAGTAATGCCAAACAACTCCAGAGCTTTTTAGGTTTTGCAGGGTTCTACCGACGATTCATAAAGGATTTTTCTAAGATCGCCAAACCACTGTACGAGTTAACTCAAGGCGCTGGTGCTCACCGAAAGAAAACAAAGAAATCGACAGAATCAGGTAACAACATTTTCAGATGGGAAGATCGTCACCAAGCAGCATTTGAACAGCTTATTGAACTGTGTACCTCTGCACCCGTGCTTGCTTTCGCGAATTTTGCTAAACCGTTCTCTGTGCATGTGGATGCCAGTGGTGAGTCCTTGGGAGCAGCATTATATCAAAAACAACCGGATGGAACCGAACGGCCCATAGCTTTTGCCAGTCGAGGATTAAGGAACGCAGAAAACCGGTACCCTGTTCACAAACTGGAATTTTTGGCGCTAAAATGGGCTATCACAGAGAAATTTCATGACTATTTGTATGGAAGCACGTTTACGGTGAAAACTGACAACAATCCCTTGACGTATATCCTTACCTCAGCGAAGTTAGATGCAACAGGTCACCGATGGGTTTCAGCACTGGCCAACTATAACTTCACCATCTAATACCGGTCTGGCCGACGAAACATCGATGCAGATTCGTTATCACGCATAAAATGGCCACAAGAGTGTCAGGTAATCGAAAATCAAGTCGTATCGGCCATTTTTAACACAGAAATGCCAACCAGTGGATTTGTAGAAATTTTATCTCTATCTGAGAATGCTGTACCTCTACTGGAGAATACAGTACTAAACCAAAGGTCAGTTTCTGATTGGGTGAAGCTCCAACGGAAAGACCCAGTTCTAAAAAGATGCATAGACATGCTAGAAGGAAACTCAACTATAACACCCGACAATGATCCATACTGGCGAGAGATGCGTAGTTTATGTCGGGGGAAGAAGCTGTGTCTACGAAATGGTGTATTGTACCGTCAGCGCCTGCAGAACAATGAGGTGTCTTTCCAATTAGTGCTCCCGTTCACCCACCGGAAGGAAGCAATAACCAGATGTCATGACCAGGTTGGCCACCCAGGACGTGATCGGACCATGGAACTTCTAAGAGGTAGATTTTTCTGGCCCGGAATGTCGAATGACGTGGAAGAGTATGTAGCCCAATGTGGAAGGTGTGTTCGTCGAAAAACACTTCTAAAACCACAAGCACCATTGGTCAGTATCAAAACGAGCCAACCCCTGGAACTGGTTTGTATGGACTTTCTTTCTATTGAAACGTCAAAAGGGGGATACGAGAATGTGCTAGTGGTTACAGATCACTTCACCCGATACCCTCAAGCCTACCCTACCCGGAATCAGACCGCTTATACAACAGCTAAAACACTGTTCGACAACTTCATCATTCACTATGGGTTTCCAGCAAAATTGCATAGTGACCAAGGACGACAGTTTGAAAGCAACACGATCAAACACCTGTGTGAGATAGCTGGTATTGCTAAATCACGGACCTCACCATACCATCCGAGCGGGAACGGACAGTGTGAGCGGTTTAATCGTACGCTGTTGGACATGCTAGGCACACTCCAACCCGAAGAGAAAGCTGATTGGAAAAACTACATCGCTCCGATAGTCCATGCGTATAACTGTACTCCAAATGAGACAACTGGGTATGAACCATTTTACTTGATGTTCGGCAGACATCCACGTTTACCTGTAGATGTAGCGTTTGGCACTGGCGTTAAACAGCAAAAACAAGGGTATGTCGAGAATCTGCGGAAGCGCTTGAGATTTGCATACGAGTTGGCTTCTAAGAACATCAGCAAGGCCCAACAACGACAAAAACGGAATTACGATCTTCGAAGTAGAGGCGCCGTACTACAGCCAGGAGACAGGGTGCTTATCCGTAATCTCGCTGTTAAAGGGAAACAGAAACTATGTGATCGATGGCAGGAAACCATCTATAAGGTCGTGCGTCAAATTAATGATGATGTCCCAGTATACGAACTTGAGGCCGAATATGGGATTGGACCAAGGAAAACATTGCACCGCAATCTGCTTCTCCCGATAGGATATCTGTCGCCAGATGCTTCAGAGAAGGACACGCCGAATAACACCGAACATAGCACCAAGAAACGGCCAGTTACACCAAAGGCGACGTCAAAACGTTCAGATAAAACCAGAAAAGTTGATGTCATCTCCAGCTCTGATGAGGAAGAATCTGAGGAGGAACCTATACACATCATGCCGCAGCCAAAACCCAGGAGAAATCTCCCGTGTCCGCGGCTATCACCGAATCCCAACGTCCCGGAAAAACCACAACCAACCCCTCGACGACACAGCGTGAGTGAGGCCCCGCCGGATGATCGCCCACTGATCGAACAGACGTCAACATCGGCAGAACCTAAAGGACCCGAGGGATCGCGGGATGGTTTGGAGAGGGATGGTACCTCAGACCTAGAAGAAACCAACCATTGCACTGACGAAACCGCAGAAGAGCCGTGTACTATGGACCAGTCTGTTCCCAGTATTCCTAGACGTTCGAACCGTACCAAGAAGACGCCAATGTGGTATGATCCTTGTTCATATCAACAAACCTGTTGCTTACCATACCCAGAACCCCGGGAACCTTCGGTCATTCAAAACCGTATAGTCGACCTAAAAAATCTAATAGATGCCCTTTCTCCATTGATGAATACGTAATATGTATTTATATAATACACTTATCTATTGAGGTATCCATAAAACAGTGATGACTAGCTGAAACTGCTAATATTTATATAACACTTCTTAAAACAATTTTAGGTACTCGGGCCCAATGACACACTGATTATTATTGATATAGGCACATCACATACCCAATATCATATCAGCAAACAGCATGAGCGATTTTAGTTATCCTTTAATGAGGTATCATCGCTGAGGTATTGGTCTGACTGTGCATATCTTATGTTCATGTGTCAAGTGGTCATGGTACGCTATATCATGATTTTGATGATCTAGAGTTATTTGATAATGTAATGTTGTTGTAAGATGATCCAGTTTGTAAATAATAATATGCAAGCACCTATCAAGTAGACGATGTTGTAATGATACTTATAACCCACCGATATCATTGCTTGGGGTTAGTGATGCTGACTTCGTTTAACGTAACGTACACAAACAACTGACATATATTGTTGGATGTTGCATTTATTATATGGGAGTATGAATTTATCGTATTTAATGTCGGGACGACATTTTCTCAGGAGGGGGGGGAAAATGTGACCGGGTGCACTGCCGTTAATTTAGTTTGTTTCATATTTGATGTGATATGCATACATTGTGTGCACCCTGTGTCTGTATTGGTCAGAGAGTAGCGCGCCAACTTGTAATCCTTCTCGGAGCATAGCACCTGGGTTGTCACCTTTGACCTGTTAATTAATATCCGTCATTTTATGTTTTTCATGCAGTAACAAGGCATACGTACATAAAAGTTGCCATAATAAGCGTTATATGCAATATCGGAAACGTATCCAGTACTTACACGTTTTTGTTCAACATTGATTTAATTTGCTCCGTTGCAATATCGGAAACGTATCCAGTACTTACACGTTTTTGTTCAACATTGATTTAATTTGCTCCGTTGTTTCGTAATATTGTCCATTGACATGTTAATTATGTACCTGGTTTTGCCGCCAAGTTTCCGTCTAGCGTCACTTGGCAGACAACCGTTGAACTGGAGAGTTCAGTTTTTGTATATTTCTTGTCTCTCATTCCAGGTATGTAATTATCAGTGTATTTCCTGATTTAATTATTGTGTTAATGTAAACACAACCCAGAACGTTATTCTATTTTCAAAGTCATGATAACGATGTTGTAGATGTATTATTTGTTGTAGTAATCTTGCATCACTCCGTAGTTCTATTTTTCCTGGTAATAACGATATCATAGACGTATTATTTGCTGTAGTAATCTTGCTGTAGTAATATTTTGCTAAGTTTGGTCAGAAAGGTAGCCTGATCACTGACATTTTTCATATACTTGCCAGCGCAGTGTATTATGATGGCGAGGTGTCGCTGTAAATACTGTACATTCTGTAACTGAGGCATATTTCGTAATTATGTATTATTTTGTAAGTCAGCAGGTCTGATCCTGTGCATTTTAAATTGTAAATATGACTTGGCAGACAACCGTTGAACTGGAGAGTTCAGTTTTTGTATATTTCTTGTCTCTCATTCCAGCACAGTAAAAACTGTAAAGCACGCTGTGTTGTGCCTTGGATGAGGTCAGAGTCTGTGTGTGTGCGCCCCCACGATCCCAGTATTTTCCATTCTGCCACTGATGTGACAAATACTGCTACATATATATTTATATATATATATTTTTATTTATATATATACATATATATTTATTTATATGAATTTATATATTAATATATATATATATATGTATATGCAGGTATATCATATCAAAGTATAACATGATAAATCAGCAATATATCTGACAAATAGGCCTAATATTAACCACAATTTTTATTGCATTCGAATATCAAGTGAACCCAGATTTGGCATTATATATGTACATCCTCGTTTCAATTTAAAATACAATTTATTTTTGGCAAAAAATCAAACTCCCCACTTATTATTGCTCTTAAAGGGGGTAACACGTCCAGTGGGCATCTCGCCTCAACAACCACGTGGGGTTTTTGCCACAAATCACGTGATTTAATTTGACTGGCGCCTTGCTGCCACTTCTGAATTCTTCATTCTGAACAGTCCATTTTAATCATTTCAAGGTTTTATGTATCATTTATTTCAGTCTTATCGTAAGTAGATGCTTTAGGTATACCCCAGATCACATTTACAAACCCACCTATGTTGTAAGCAATACAACATATACCTTTTCCATGACACCAAACCCCGAGCAGCCGCCCTGTCGTTCGCCTCAAGTTCTCAAAACGTCTACCAGATGGCTTGAAACAAAGTGAACGCGTGGTGGCGCCAGTTAAATGGCACATAAATAGTAAAAGGGGGTGGGCATTTTACCCCGGGGCTGCGTCTTGCCCTGCTCTACCCTATTTCATGCCCGAAGGGTCAGGGTAACCCGTATCCCGGATATAGCATATATGAATAGTTACAAACACTTGTTGGAGTATTTAATGCCCGAAGGGTTAGGGTAACCCGTATCCCGGATATAGCACATATTAATAATGACAAACATCTACTGGAGTATATCATGCCCGAAGGGTTAAGGAAACCCGTATCCCGGATATAGCATATATGAATAGTTACAAACACTTGTTGGAGTATTTTATTCCAAAAGGGTTTGGGTAACCGGTATACCAGATGTAGCATATATCTATAGTGACAAACACTTACTGGAGTATTTCATGCCGGAAGGGTTAGGGTAACCCCTATCCCGGATATAACATATATTGATAGTGACAAAACCTTACGGGAGTATTTCATGCCTGAAGGGTTAGGGTAACCCGTATCCTGGATATAGCATATATTAATAGTGACACACACAGGAGTATTTCATGCCCGAAGGGTTAGGGTAACCCGCATCACGGATACAGCATATATCTATAGTGACAAACACTTACTGGAGTATTTCATGCCGGAAGGGTTAGGGTAACCCCTATCCCGGATATAACATATATTGATAGTGACAAAACCTTACGGGAGTATTTCATGCCTGAAGGGTTAGGGTAACCCGTATCCTGGATATAGCATATATTAATAGTGACACACACAGGAGTATTTCATGCCCGAAGGGTTAGGGTAACCCGCATCACGGATACAGCATATATCAATAGGGACAACAACTTACTGGATTATTTCATGCCGAAGGGTTAGGGTAACCCGTATCCCGGATATAGCACATATCAATATGGACAACAACCTAGTGGATTATTTCATGTTCGAAGGGTTAGGGTAACCCGTATCCCGGATATAACACATATTAATAATGGCAAACATCGATACTGGGGTATTTCATGCCCGAAGCGTTAGGGTAACCCGTATCCCCGATATAGTATAAATCAATAGGGACAAAAAATTACTTGATTATTTCATGCCCGAAGGGTTAGGGTAACCCGTATCCCGGATATAGCATATATCAATAGTTACAAACACTTACTGTAGTATTTCATGCCCGAAGGGTTAGGGTAACCCCTATCCTGGATATAGCATATATTGATAGTGACAAACACTAACGGGAGTATTTCATGCTCGAAGGGTTTAGGGTAACCCGTATCCTGGATATAGCATATATTAATAGTGACACACACTTACAGGAGTATTTCATGCCCAAACGGTTAGGGTAACCCGCATCCCGGATACAGCATATATCAGTAGGGACAACAACTTACTGGATTATTTCATGGCCGAAGGGTTAGGGTAACCCGTATCCCGGATATAGCAAATATCAATAGGGACAACAACTTACTGGATTATTTCATGCCCGAAGGGTTAGGGTAACCCGTATCCCGGATTTAGCCGTATTAATAATGGCAAACATCTACTGGGGTAATTCATGCCCGAAGCGTTAGGGTAACCCGTATCCCCGATATAGCATAAAACCCGTATCCCGGGTATAGCACGTATCAATAATGAGAAACAATTACTGGAGTATTTCATGCCCGAAGGGTTAGGGTAACCCGTATCCTGGATATAGCATATATTAATAGTGACACACACTTACTGGAGTATTTCATGCCCGAAGGGTTATGGTAATCCGCATCCCGGATACAGCATATATTAATAATGACAAACACTTACAAGAGTATTTTATTCCCAAAGAGTTTGGGTAACCCGTAACCCGGATATAGCACATATTAATAATGACAAACATCTATTGGAGTATATCATGCCCGAAGGGTTAAGGAAACCCGTATCCCGGATTTAGCATATATGAATAGTTACAAACACTTGTTTGAGTATTTTATTCCCGAACGGTTTGGGTAACCCGTATACGCGATATAGCATATATCTATAGTGACAAACACTTACTGGAGTATTTCATGCCGGAAGGGTTAAGGTAACCCCTATCCCGAATATTACATATATTGATAGTGACAAAACCTTACGGGAGTATTTCCTGCCTGAAGGGTTAGGGTAACCCGTATCCTGGATATAGCATATATTAATAGTGACACACACAGGAGTATTTCATGCCCGAAGGGTTAGGGTAACCCGCATCACGGATACAGCATATATCAATAGGGACAACAACTTACTGGATTATTTCATGCCGAAGGTTTAGGGTAACCCGTATCCCGGATATAGCACATATCAATATGGACAACAACCTAGTGGATTATTTCATGCCCGAAGGGTTAGGGTAACCCGTATCCCGGATATAGCACGTATTAATAATGGCAAACATCGATACTGGGGTATTTCATGCCCGAAGCGTTAAGGTAACCCGTATCCCCGATATAGTACAAATCAATAGGGACAAAAAATTACATGATTATTTCATGCCCGAAGGGTTAGGCTAACCCGTATCCCGGGTATAGCACGTATCAATAATGACAAACAATTACTGGAGTATTTCATGCCCGAAGGGTTAGGGTGACCCGTATCCCGGATATAGCACGTATTAATAATGACAAACATTTACTGGAGTATTTCATGCCCGGAGTGTTAAGGTAACCCGTATCCCGGATATAGCATATATTAATATAACAAACACTTACAGGAGTATATTATTCCCGAAAGGTTTGGGTAACCCGTATCCCGGATATAGCATATATCAATAGTGACAAACACTTACTGTAGTATTTCATGCCCGAAGGGTTAGGGTAACCCCTATCCCGGATATAACATATATTGATAGTGACAAACACTTACGGGAGTATTTCATGCTCGAAGGGTTTAGGGTAAACCGTATCCTGGATATAGCATATATTAATAGTGACACACACTTACAGGAGTATTTCATGCCCAAAGGGTTAGGGTAACCCGCATCCCGGATACAGCATATATCAGTAGGGACAACAACTTACTGGATTATTTCATGCCCGAAGGTTTAGGGTAACCCGTATCCCGGATATAGCAAATATCAATAGGGTCAACAACTTACTGGAATATTTCATGCCCGAAGGGTTAGGGTAACCCGTATCCCGGATAAAGCACATATTAATAATGGCAAACATCTACTGTGGTAATTCATGCCCGAAGCGTTAGGGTAACCCGTATCCCCGATATAGCATAAAACCTGTATCCCGGGTATAGCACGTATCAATAATGACAAACAATTACTGGAGTATTTCATGCCCGAAGGGTTAGGGTAACCCGTATCCTGGATATAGCATATATAAATAGTGACACACACTTACTGGAGTATTTCATGCCCGAAGGGTTAGGGTAACCCGCATCCCGGATACAGCATATATTAATAATGACAAACACTTACAAGAGTATTTTATTCCCAAAGGGTTTGGGTAACCCGTAACCCGGATATAGCATATATCAATAGTGACAAACACTTACTGGAGTATTTCATGCCCGAAGGGTTAGGGTAACCCGTATCCTGGATATAGCATATATTAATAGTGACAAACACTTACAGGAGTATTTCTTGCCCGAGATTTAGTGTAACCCGTATCCCGGATATAGCATATATTAATAGCGACAAATATTCGAGCTTTTCACGCCGCGTGGGTTACGGTAACCTGTGTCACGGATATAGCATATATGAATAGTCAAAAACACTAACTGGAGTATTTCATACCCGCTGGGTAACGTAGACCCGTTTACTGCATATAGCGTATATTAATAGTGACAAATACTTACAGGAGTATTTCATGCCCGAGGGGTTAGGGTAACCCTTATCCTGGATACAGCATATATAAATAGCGACAAACATTCGAGCTTTTCACGCCGCATGGGTTACGGTAACCTGTGTCACGGATATAGCATATATGAATACTCACAAACACTAACTGGAGTATTACATACCCGCTGGGTAACGTAGACTCGTTTACTGCATATAGCATATATGAATAGTCACAAACACTTACTGGAGCATTTCATACCCGATGGGTTACGTTAACCCGTATCCTGGATATAGCGTATATTAATAGTGACAAATACTTACAGGAGGATTTCATGCCTGAAGGGTCAGGGTTACCCGTATCCCTGATATAGCATACATAATAGTGACAAACACTTACTGGAGTATTTCATGTCCGAAGGGTTAGGGTAACCCGTATACCGGATATAGCCTATATTAAAACTGACAAACACTTACTTGAGTATTTCATGCCCGAAGGGTTGGCGTAACCCGTATCCCGGATATAGCATATATTAATAGTGACACACACTTACTGGAGTATTTCATGCCCGAAGGGTTAGGGTAACCCGCATCCCGGATATAGTATATATTAATAATGACAAACACTTACAAGAGTATTTTATTCCCAAAGGGTTTGGGTAACCCGTAACCCGGCAAATAGCATATATCAATAGTGACAAAGACTTACTGGAGTATTTCATGCCCGAAGGGATAGGGTAACCCCTGTCCCGGATATAGCATATATTGATAGTGACAAACACTTACAGGGTAACCCGTATCCCCGATATAGCATAAAACCCGTATCCCGGGTATAGCACGTATCACTAATGACAAACACTTACTGGAGCATTTCAAGCCTGAAGGGTTAGGGTAACCCGTATCCCGGATATAGCATATATTAATAGTCACAAACACTTACTGGAGTATGTCATGCCCGAAGGGTTAGGGTAACCCGTATACCGGATATAGCATATATTAAAACTGACAAACACTTACTTGATTTTATAAATGTTAAATTTTAACAATAACATCCGAAAATATTTCGGTTTATAATATACATGAAATAACTGATTTTTAAAATTCTATTATTAAATTTATTCACGACAGCATTCAGGAATACAATTTCAAAAATATTTGCACTTGCATTTACATACTTTGGAAGTGGTTTTGTTAGCGGGGTTTTAATTTTCGCCTTTTTAGCGGCAGGTACATTTGCGCTAAAATCAGAACACGCGTAAATTCCATGCGATGGTTCGGCAAATTACACCGTTCTCGCCTGATACACAGTCATGTGGGCCTAGTAATCCCGCCATCGAGTTCGCTTTAGTTGAGGTTTCTTTAACCAGATTGTTAAAGAAGTCATATTGTCGTAAGACTTCCTAGCAAGTGATTTCTCGAGAAAGACCTCTTTCCTTTATAGTGATTCGTAGTAACAATTTTGAAACAATAAGGAGCTTTTTAAGACACCCATAGCCTTCCCATATAGCTATGAAGTACGGCTGAGCTGAGAAAGACCAGCGACTGTTGTCAGTTCTGTTTGTTGTCCTGACATATACTTGGCTGATTCTGGTTAGTATTATTGTAGATAATTTGTTAGGTGGGATGTAGGTTACTTCATAAACCTACCTGTTATTAATATCTTAATTTTTGAAACACCATTTATTACCTTACGGATTTGCGCGAAAATCCTAAATGCGCCAATGCCATGAAATGACAAATGCGCGATAATACAGATACGGCAAATTAACCACTTCCACAGTTATATCTTTTTCCTTGTATTTGTGTTTGTATTTATTTTCATACTTGAAATATTGTTTTTTTTATTCATAATCAAATACAATTATACAGTCTTTACTAATTGCTTTTTTTTCTTCAGTTTCAGTCCTACGATAATGTGGATCTTTTCGGCTATACCAATTTCACTATTTTTATTAATGATCATAAGTACCCCGTTTTAAGGCTGTCATTAAAAAAAAATGTGTGTTCACTTATGAATACTGTCACACCACTGTCCATAATCTAAACATAGCACGACACTTATGACAATTTTTAACATTATACACATTATAATGAGAACACATCTGCTTTCTTTATTTTATGTTATTTGCATAACTTTCCATTTTTTAACACGTATCAGGCCAAAAAAGTAATCCAGCTATGTAACTAATACAGCGGCAGTCTTGGCAACTGTTAAGGTAGCAAATAGCTGCTATTTGCGCGTGCGATTCATGGGGCCCCCTCTGGCCGCTGTCATATCCACTCCCCCTGGCGGCAGTCTTGGCAACTTTTAAGGTAGCAAATAGCTGCTATTTGCGCTTGCGATTCATGGGGGCCTCTTCGCTGGCCGCTCTCATATCAACTCCCCCTGGCGGCAGTCTTGGCAACTTTTAAGGTAGCAAATAGCTGCTATTTGCGCGTGCGATTCATGGGGGCCCCTCTGGCAGCCCGCTCTGTGTCCACTCCTCCTGGCGGCAGTCTTGACAACTTTTAAGGTAGCAAATAGCTGCTATTTTCGCATGCGACTCATGGGGGCCTCTCTGTCTGGCCGCTCTCTGTCCACTCCCCCTGGCGGCAGTCTAGGCAACTGTTAAGGTAGCAAATAGCTGCTATTTGCGCGTGCGATTCGTGGGGCCCCCTCTGGCAACCCGCTCTGTGTCCACTCCCCCTGGCGGCAGTCTTGACAACTTTTAAGGTAGCAAATAGCTGCTATTTGCGCTTGCGACTCATGGGGGCCTCTCTGTCTGGCCGCTGTCATATCCACTCCCCCTGGCGGCAGTCTTGGCAACTTTTAAGGTAGCAAATAGCTGCTATTTGCGCTTGCGATTCATGGGGCCCCTGTGGCAGTCCTGTCTCATGTCCACTCCCCCTGGCGGCAGTCATAACGCTCAATGCAATGCTACTATAAATTTTACTCCCTCCTAATTTTTTAGGGTAGCAAATAGCTGCTAATTGCGCGTGCGACTCATTGGGGCCCCTCTGTCTGTCCACTCTTATGTCCACTCCCCCTGGTGGCAGTCTTGACATATTTTATGGTAGCAAATAACTGCTATTTGCGCTTGCGACTCGTGGTGACCCCTCTGCCAGGCCGCTGAGATCTCCTCTCCCCCTGGCGGCAGTCTTCACAACTTTTATGGTAGCAAATAGCTGCTATTTGCGCGTGCGATTCATTTGGGCCCCTGTTGCAGGCTTTGAGATCTCCACTCCCCCTGGTGGCAATCTCAACTCTCAATGCGATGCTACCAAAAATTTTACCCCCTCCTAAATTTTTAGGTTAGCAAATAGCTGCTATTTGCGCGAGTGATTCATGGGGGCCCCTCTGTCTGCCTGCTCTCATATCCACTCCCCCTGGCGGCAGTCTTGGTAACTTTTAAGGTAGCAAATAGCTGCTATTTGCACTTGCGATTCATGGGGGCCTCTTCGCTGGCCGCTCTCATATCAACTCCCCCTGGCGGCAGTCTTGGCAAATTTTAAGGTAGCAAATAGCTGCTATTAGCGCGTGCGATTCATGGGGGCCCCTCTGGCAGCCCGCTCTTTGTCCACTCCCCCTGGCGGCAGTCTTGACAACTTTTAAGGTAGCAAATAGCTGCTATTTGCGCTTGCGACTCATGGGGGCCTCTCTGTCTGGCCGCTCTCATATCCACTCCCCCTGGCGGCAGTCTTGGCACCTTTTAAGGTAGCAAATAGCTGCTCTTTGCGCTTGCGATTCATGGGGCCTACTCTGGCCGCCCGCTCTGTGTCCACTCCTCCTGGCGGCAGTCTTGACACTTTTTATGGTAGCAAATAGCTGCTATTTGCGCTTGCGACTCATGGGGGCCTCTCTGTCAGGCTGTTCTCATTTCCACTCCCCCTGGCGGCAGTCTTGGCAACTGTTAAGGTAGCAAATAGCTGCTATTTGCGCGTGCGATTCATGGGGCCCCTTCTGGCCGCTGTCATATCCACTCCCCCTGGCGGCAGTCTTGGCAACTTTTAAGGTAGCAAATAGCTGCTATTTGCGCTTGCGATTCATGGGGGCCTCTTCGCTGGCCGCTGTCATATCCACTCCCCTTGGCGGCAGCCTTTGCAACTTTTAAGGTAGCAAATAGCTGCTATTTGCGCGTGCGATTCATGGGGGCCCCTCTGGCAGCCCGCTCTGTGTCCACTCCCCCTGGCGGCAGTCTTGACAACTTTTAAGGTAGTAAATAGCTGCTATTTGCGCTTGCGACTCATGGGGCCTCTCTGTCTGGCCGCTCTCTGTCCACTCCCCCTGGCGGCAGTCTTGGCAACTGTTAAGGTAGCAAATAGCTGCTATTTGCGCGTGCGATTCGTGGGGCCCCCTCTGGCAACCCGCTCTGTGTCCACTCCCCCTGGCGGCAGTCTTGACAACTTTTAGGTAGCAAATAGCTGCTATTTGCGCTTGCGACCCATGGGGGCCTCTCTGTCTGGCCGCTGTCATATCCACTCCCCCTGGCGGCAGTCTTGGCAACTTTTAAGGTAGCAAATAGCTGCTATTTGCGCTTGCGATTCATGGGGCCCCTGTGGCAGTCCTGTCTCATGTCCACTCCCCCTGGCGGCAGTCATAACGCTCAATGCAATGCTACTATAAATTTTACCCCCTCCTAATTTTTTAGGGAAGCAAATAGCTGCTATTTGCGCGTGCAACTCATGGGGGCCCCTCTGTCTGTCCACTCTTATGTCCACTCCCCCTGGTGGCAGTCTTGACATATTTTATGGTAGCAAATAACTGCTATTTGCGCTTGCGACTCGTGGTGACCCCTATGCCAGGCCGCTGAGATCTCCTCTCCCCCTGGCGGCAGTCTTCACAACTTTTATGGTAGCAAATAGCTGCTATTTGCGCGTGCGATTCATTTGAGCCCCTGTGGCAGGCTTTGAGATCTCCACTCCCCCTGGTGGCAATCTTAACTCTCAATGCGATGCTACCAAAAATTTTACCCCCTCCTAAATTTTTAGGGTAGCAAATAGCTGCTATTTGCGCGTGCGATTCATAGGGCCCCTGTGGCAGTCCTGTCTCTTGTCCACTCCCTCTGGCGGCAATCTTAACTCTCAATGCGATGCTACCAGAAATTTTACCCAGTCTTAAATTTTTTAGGGTAGCGAATAGCTGCTATTTGCGCGAGCGATTCATGGGGGCCCCTCTGTCTGCCTGCTCTCATGTACACTCCCCCTGGCGGCAGTCTTAACACTCAATGCGATGTTACTATATATTTAACCCCTCCTAAATTTTTTAGGGTAGCAAATAGCAGCTATTTGCGCGTGCGATTCATGGGGCTCCTGTGGCAGTCCTGTCTCATGTCCACTCCTCTGGCGGCAGTCATAACGCTCAATGCAATGCTACTATAAATTTTACCCCCTCCTAATTTTTTAGGGTAGCAAATAGCTGCTATTTGCGCGTGCGACTCAGGGGGGCCCCTCTGTCTGTCCACTCTCATGTCCACTCCCCCTGGTGGCAGTCTTGACATAATTTATGGTAGCAAATAACTGCTATTTGCGCTTGCGACTCATGGTGACCCCTCTGCCAGGCCGCTGAGATCTCCTCTCTCCCTGGCGGCTGTCTTCACAACTTTTATGGTAGCAAATAGCTGCTATTTGCGCGTGCGATTTATTTGGGCCCCTGTGGCAGGCTTTGAGATCTCCACTCCCCCTGGTGGCAATCTTAACTCTCAATGCGATGCTACCAGAAATTTTACCCCCTCCTAAATTTTTAGGGTAGCAAATAGCTGCTATTTGCGCGTGCGATTCATAGGGCCCCTGTGGCAGTCCTGTCTCTTGTCCACTCCCTCTGGCGGCAATCTTAACTCTCAATGCGATGCTACCAGAAATTTTACCCCCTCCTAAATTTTTTAGGGTAGCAAATAGCTGCTATTTGCGCGTGCGATTGATGGGGCCCTTCTGTCTGCCCGCTCTCATGTACACTCCCCCTGGCGGCAGTCTTAACACTCAATGCGATGCTACTACATATTTAACCCCTCCTAAATTTTTTAAGGTAGCAAATAGCTGCTATTTGCGCGTGCGATTCATGGGGCCCCTGTGGTAGTCCTGTCTCTAGTCCACTCCCCCTGGCGGCACTGAGGTCCACTCCCCCTGGCGGCAATCTTAACTCTCAATGCGATGCTCCCAGAAATTTTACACCCTCCTAAATTTTTTAGGGTCGCAAATAGCTGCTATTTGCGCTTGCGATTCATGGGGCCCCTCTGTCTGCCCGATCTCATGTACACTCCCCCTGGCGGCAGTCTTAACACTCAATGCGATGCTACTATATATTGAACCCCACCTAAATTTTTTAGGGTAGCAAATAGCAGCTATTTGCGCGTGCGATTCATGGGGCCCCTGTGGCAGTCCTGTCTCTAGTCCAATCCCCCTTGCGGCAATCTTAACTCTCAATGCGATGCTACCAGAAATTTTACACCCTCCTAAATTTTTTAGGGTAGCAAATAGCTGCTATTTGCGCGTGCGATTCATTGGGCCCTTCTGTCTGCCCGTTCTCATGTACACTCCCCCTGGCGGCAGTCTTAACACTCAATGCGATGCTACTATATATTTAACCCCTCCTAAATTTTTTAAGGTAGCAAATAGCTGCTATTTGTGCGTGCGATTCATGGGGCCCCTGTGGTAGTCCTGTCTCTAGTCCACTCCCCCTGGCGGTAATCTTAACTCTCATTGCGATGCTACCAGAAATTTACCCCTCCTAATTTTTTTAGGGTCGCAAATAGCTGCTATTTGCGCTTGCGATTCTTGGGGCCCCTCTGTCTGCCCGCTCTCATGTACACTCCCCCTGGCGGCAGTCTTAACACTCAATGCGATGCTACTATATATTGAACCCCTCCTAAATTTTTTAGGGTAGCAAATAGCAGCTATTTGCGCGTGCGATTCATGGGGGCCCCTCTGCCTGCCCGCACTCATGTCCACTCCCCCTGGCGGCAGTCATAACGCTCAATGCAATGCTACTATAAATTTTACCCCCTCCTAATTTTTTAGGGTAGCAAATAGCTGCTATTTGCGCGTGCGATTATGGTGGCCCCTCTGTCTGTCCACTCTCATGTCCACACCCCCTGGTGGCAGTCTTGACATATTTTGTGGTAGCAAATAGCTGCTATTTGCGCTTGCGACTCGTAGGGACCCCTCTGCCAGGCCGCTGAGATCTCCTCTCCCCCTGGCGGCAGTCTTCACAACTTTTATGGTAGCAAATAGCTGCTATTTGCGCGTGCAATTCATTGGGCCGCTGTGGCAGGCTTTGAGATCTCCACTCCCCCTGGTGGCAGTCTTAACACTTCATGCGCTGGTACTATTATTTTACTTCCTCCTAATTTTTAGGGTAGCAAATAGCTGCTATTTGCGCGTGCGATTCATAGGGCCTCTGTGGCAGTCCTGTCTCTTGTCCACTCCCTCTCGCGGCAATCTTAACTCTCAATGCGATGCTACCAGAAATTTTACCCCCTCCTCAATTTTTTAGGGTAGCAAATAGCTGCTATTTGCGCGTGCGATTCATGGGGGCCCCTCTGTCTGCCCGCACTCATGTCCACTCCCCCTGGCGGCAATCTTAACTCTCAATGCGATGATACCAGAAATTTTACCCCCTCCTAAATTTTTTGGGTCGCAAATAGCTGTTATTTGCGTGTGCGATTCATGGGGCCCCAGTGGCTGGCCGCTCTCATTTCACTCCCCCTGCCGGCAACCTTAACATTAATGCGATGCTCTTATAATTTTTATCCCCTCCCAATTTTTTGTAGGGTTCTACAGGCTGCCAAAGCTTCCAGCAACCCCCCCCCCCCCCCGGCACTAATGAGAAACTGCCTGCGAAAAATCGAAAAGTCCCATAAACTTAACTACAGGCCGCTACCGAAAACCGACAGTTCCCCGCCTATCTGGAAGATCCAGGAACACCTTGTTTTGACAATTTAAATGTTAATATGTGCACTATAAGTGTGGCTAATTTCATAGTTTAAAACTCAGTCTTCATATATATGGAAGCATAGGTCCCCAGGTTTGTAACTTTAAAACAGGGCGTCTTTAATTTGGAAGACGACCCTATCTGTTCATTATGGTTTAAATGCGGACACGTTAATAAACAATTATATGTAAACATACTGGAGAATGAGTCGCACGACATCGCTACATCTTTCACTACAAACCCTTTTTATATGAATACCATAATAAAGGCCACTTTCTGATAAATGATTTACTTTAGTTTTAAAGTCTTCAAATAAAAGTAGCATTAGCCATTATACTTTAATTCACGTGTTTGTTTTCATTTATTTTCCTTATAATGGGAGAGGCGTAACAAGACATGCAGCAAAAGCTTCTTATATTCTTTTCAAAGTAAAAATAATTTTAATTATTTTCACATGAGAATAATTGTAAAACGAGTATTGTATATTACTACAGGTGGTGTTTAATCCCTTCATAATGAAATATTTCTTTGCTATACAGGGACTAGGAGGGATAAACGAATAAATATGTATATATTGTATAGACATGTATCCGGCAACCGATTTCTTGCCAAACTGTCCACAACAATATTTTTCAAGAACCTAGGTAGCAGTAAAAAGCGTTGTTTACTACATGTTTTCACTAAACGGAAGTAATAAGTTGATGAATGATGTTTATTTAAAATAATGTTTGACAAATGTTTAGTAATATATATATAAGATATATATATATATATATATATATATATATATATATAATACATATGCACATATGTTTTGGTACCTGAACTGCAAAGGCCCTGAATAATAAGTGCACATTTTCCATTTACAACTGCACAAACAGGGTTAATTAAATGTTTAAATATATCCTGTACTCAAATTATCATTTCTCATTCTAAAGTATCAAAATATTCAGAGCCCCACATTTTCCCTGCGGTCTTTATAGAAAAATATGTACCAAAACCTTTTAGCTTTGAGCTTTACGTCTCATTCTGCCTGCCTGTTGGTCCAGTTTACGTCTTCTTCCTGCCAGTGATTCATGTATTAAAAT
This sequence comes from Sipunculus nudus, assembly GCA_026874595.1. Taxonomy (NCBI): domain Eukaryota; kingdom Metazoa; phylum Annelida; class Sipuncula; order Golfingiida; family Sipunculidae; genus Sipunculus; species Sipunculus nudus. The sequence continues at coordinate 51,978,761 of CM049320.1, forward strand.
CAGCTATTTCGGAGTCAAGCAATACTAACAATCATAATAGGTACCAGTATCAGCCCATTCTTGTCTTGATGAAGGGAGCTAGCCTGTTGCTGGAAACCATGACAGTATAGCTGGACTTATATACATAAGTCATGGGCCCAACTTGTCACCTCTCTTCCTATAAGCAAGTTTCTCGTTAAAAATTAACAAGGGAGCTCATGGTAGGGCCAAATTAAAAAAAAAATCAACTCATAAAAAATAACCAGTACAGAGTAAAAAACATTTCTCATTACAAGACTGTTAATATAACAACATATTTGATTCGCTTTGTTGGTGCAAACATGGAGGTTACAAGAACAACTAAACCTCAGTTGCCTTGTTCATAATTCAAAACATAGCAGGTACGGAGTCATGAATGGACAGTCTCTTATCATAGGGGTTGCCATGCTTCTAGGAGGAAGAACTTATGCATAACATCCAAGTTTGCATGAGGTATGACATGGTTATTTTCTATACGAAGAACTAACGAATGCATCATTGCAACTTCACACCAAGCTTGCCGTTTCGCTTGGTAAGGTTTGTCTCCAACGATAGCTTCTGCCCAATGACTTAAATGACAGTGTGTATCAGTTTCATCAAAGCAGCAGCAGGATTGTAGTATGTCACATCTACATACTCATATTAAAATTTAAAGACGTAATTCCACCGCCATTGTTTTCTGGCAGAAATGTCTCCTTCATTTGCCTTCAACAAAAATGAACCCGTCCCCTACAGCCTCGAAGGCAAAGAAACCCAGGGTTGACGGTATAAGGTACGGGATCAACACGACACCTGCCAGCATTGAGATGTTTCGACGCATGTCCGTTCATGATGGTGATGTGGTCGTATGTGGTTTTCCGAAATCAGGTATTACCAGGTTTGCATGTGTAAGAATTTCCCCACGTTTCCCATTTTGTTTTCCTATGCAGTGATAGAGGTACTCCTTCAACTCTATAGTGCTTGGAATTTGTGCAAACGTGACTGAAAAACTTTAAAGGTTGTGACAACTGTTTTATGAAATGTTTTCGTGAAACTAAATGGTAAATGAGCAATTTATTCTGCATTTTAATGTTTTGTTCGTTTATGAGAGACTGTATATATTTAAAATGTATGCCAATGACACTTTTCAGGAAATGTTTGGATGGTTACTATCCTTCGTGCCATATTTGCCCAGGAACACCTGGATATATTTGAAATATCCGAGCGTTTCGAATTAGAAAGATTTTTGGATGGAAACACAGAAAAGGCACTAAAGCTGCCTCGTCCAAACATATATATTATAAATAGTTATTATCATATGTTGCCAAGGGATTCTACTGGAGAAAGCCTAAAATCATCTACATAGTTCTACCAGGTTTACATGTGTTAGAATTTGCCCACATTTCTAATCTTTTTTTCTATGCAGTGATAATGGTACTCCTTCAACTCTTCAGTGCTTGGAGTTCGTGCAAACATGACTGAAAAGGTTTACAGGCTGTGAAAACTGTTTTACAAAACTTTCTTTTATGAAAATGATTGATAAATGTGCAATATATTCTGCATTTTAATGTTTTGCTCGATTATGAGAGACGGTATATATTTATTATATGTGCCAATGACACTTTTCAGGAAATGTTTGGTTGGTTTCCATCCTTCATGCAGTATTTGGCCAGGAACACCTAGATATCTTCGAAAAGTCCGAGCGTTTCGAATTCGATCGATTTTATTAAAAGAAAAACAAAAAAGGCCCTAAAACTGCCTCATCCAAACATATATATTACACAGAGTTATGACACCTAAGCACTCAAACCAGGACTTGGTCAATGTAATGCTCAATGAGAACATTAATTCACCCTAAAACATGCATGAACACGACCAAAATTATGCAGAAATTTTACTTGAAAGGCCTTGTCTTTAAGTAAATCATTCCACTGAGTGCATCAAAGGCATATTCTGACTACATTATTTCGTGCTCATTTATAACATTGTTGCAGAATTCGACAGAGCATGGAGTTCCCCAGTTGTGGGCCCACCATGATCAACCCGGAAAAGGTTAGTTATAGCGGAAAAAGTTATCAATTTCATTATCGGATAGGAGAGAGATATTTGTGTCATCCTCTACAATAGAATGGGAAATTATTTATTGAGACAACATTTCTTTTTTTTTTCTTTAAACAGGGAGGAGAAAACATGCAATCAAAATTAAGATTTGAGATGATAAAGATTCAGCCCCGTCCTTTCAAGAGCCCGATAATTATTTCCGATTTTATCTTTTTTTTATTATCAAAGATTGTTGCTGGATTTTAAACTTTGTATAGAGGACTGCTCCGTCTTACGCAAAGAAATCAGACGAATGCTAGTGATCCAAGGAATAATGGAAAATCACTAACCACCTTATGGGTTTAAAGATTGAATCATAAACACATCCGATACCAGTCAAGGCTCATTCACTACCAGTGGCGTCAACTTATCTTTCTGGGTTGGAGATGACTCGCACACACACACACACGTACACACACATATATATAAAAATATATATATATTGACCTTTTAAGCGTCTATATGTCACAGTTTAAATACATTAGCGTCTGTGTGAGACATTTCACATATATGACAATTAAGTATAAGGTTTTACCAAAGGGTATAATATTTCCAGTATAAGTTAATCCTAAGCCAGGTAAACTCAAAAATGAAATCAAAGTCTATAATTATATTAATATATTTTATTTGCAATATACAAATATTGTTCCTATCATTTGATGACGGTTCTGTAGAACCTGTGACATTTTCCCTGACTAATAACAACATAACAGCTGCTGAAGTTATACAAATGCTGCCAGAGGTTTACAATAGGGGAAATCATGTGTAAAAAGCGAAATTGTGACACTTTGTCAAGTTATATTTTCTCCTCTGTGTGCTTTCATGATATATTTTTCATGCGTCAGACGTCGTAAGGTTGTCCTAACTAATGTGCATGCCTAATTTGAAATCGTCTTCCAAATAGTGAGTCTACCTTGTTATTATTCATTTAAGTTTAAGATCGCCATTCCTGGTCCTTTTACCAAAAGATTCGAAGATTACGACAACCCGAATGATCCATCACTAGTTGAAGTACTTGAAGCCAACGGATTTGCTGTGGATTATGTCCCATGGATATCAGACGACGTCGATTGGTAAGAATGTTTCTGTAGTCTGTAGGACGGGTCTTAGTTGTTCAGACACTAGAAAGGAATATTTCTAGCCCGATCGCAGCTTTCTGTAAATGAACAACATCAGCAATTCGCTCTGATGTCTCACCAAGTCAGGGACTGGATTTTACTAGTCTCATGCTTGGAAATCTGTATATCAGAAATATAAAATATAAATCCTATAAAGGATACTAATTTGTCCCTGTTATGCAAATTGACAAACTATCCAGTCGAAGCAAAAATGTGAATGAGATGAATGCCCTGGCTTACATTCGATAATTGAGAAAAACGAGGGTCGTGCATTTACCGTATATCATTTTCTTGGTTTCATATGTTTTGTGAAACATGATTAAAATTTAACTCCTACAAAGAATATTGGTCCTTTTCGTAAGTTATACATATGGTATTTATAAGGCAATGCCTTTGTACATACATACAGACATACAAAGAACATTGGTTCCTTATTTTTTTTTGGATTAAGAGTGTCTTGTAGTAGAAATAAAAATTAAAATCTGTGCCACTTTACACTCTTTTAATCTGCGAATGGTGAAAACATGGTGAAATATATTCCTAGTTTTTATAATAATCTCTTGGAAACTTACCTGCACATGATTTAGAAACGTGACCTTTATGTTGATCTGTCTATATACCTTCTGCCTGTATTATTCTCTTTCAGGGGAAAATACGATCTGGTGCTGCCTCATAAGGATTTGCTTTACCACGAGGACTTTGACAGGTTCATGCAGTTTCTGCAGGATGTAGAACGCTCTGGTGCCCGATGGGCTAACTGCAGGGAGCTAATCATATGGAACATTCATAAAAGCTACCTGCTTGAACTAAAATCTAAAGGGATTTTAATTCCGGAAACATTAATTTTCACAACGACAGACTCAGCCCCTGTTCTGGCGGCGCTAATGTCCGAAAATAACTGGAAGGCGGTGTTCGTGAAGCCGGCAGTAGGTTCTGGTGGTTTTAATGTCCATCGGGTTTCGTCTTTTCTGGAAGCCAGGGCATTTCAGGAGGAATTCTCGAGAATGCTGAAAATGATGGATATGATAGTTCAGCAGGCAGTTCCTAAAGGAAACAGCAGGGAATGGTGTATAATTTATTTTCTCGGAAAATACGTTAACAATGTCGAAAGAATCCCAGTTGGGGATTTTAACTTTAATGCGGAACACTTTAACATTGCCAGAAGGTCTCCTCCTGAGTATGTTCTGCAAATGGCTGACCGCACCATTCAGGAGCTACCTTACAAAGGCCTGTATGCAAGAATCGACATTATAGAAGACGAGGAAAATAATGCATATCTGTTGGAGGTAGATTGTGTAAACCCTAGTCTTTACTTCAACTCCTCAAGTGGTTCAGCATTTGCAAATGCTGTTATTGAGATGATGGCAGACACTTAACTGTCAGAATAAAATATCGCATATTGATGCAAATGCTGTTATTGTGATGATAGCATACACCTTATTATCAGAATAAAATATCACATGTTGATATGGTGGTGAAGTAGTAGTACCTGGCTGAAAGCTTTGTCATAATTAGCAGTCCTGGCCTGGATGTTAACATCGTACTTAAAGTAGACTAACAAATTAGTTTTATGACTACATAAGGAAATTGCAAAAAAAGGTATATGAAAGGTTTTAATTAAATAAAATCTGCTAAGCAAAGAAACTCTTTCCCTGGACTCGGGACCTGCTTTTTCATGCGTTATCAACAAGGCAACTAAACAGGTATAGTTGCAAATGTTTCCTCCATGTTTAAGCACGCAAACCAAATATGTAATAACTTAAAAAATTAACAATCTTGAATGAGAAACGCCATCGAGAGCCCGAACGATCGTAAAGAGGCTTGTTGCCAGTTTGAACAGATTGTCTTAAATGTTCTGTAAACTTTTCACACGTTCGATTTCATTTGATTTTTGCCCAGTCACGTGTAGCTTTATTAAAATTTATCGAGGGTGTTGCTTATAGTTGTTACGACTAAGGCCCTTAATTTATGTTCACATAAATTATTGTTCCTGGCCATACAAAGCAACCGTTGAATCGGTCACGGTCTATAGCAAGAAAGATTAGTCCCTTCACTAAGATATGAATGGGATGATGTTGATACCGACTATGATCGTTGGATTGCAGGATTCAGAATTAGCTGATATAAATACAAGAATTAACAGTCAGGCAGAATAAGACGTAAAGATTAAAAGACAGAGCTCTCACATTCAAGTTTTATATGAAGACCGTTCCCTAACCAGTGAAAAGCTATATCTTGTTGTGGTACCGGTAGTAAATTATGTTTTACACACCTTATATTAACGATCAGTATTACTCGAAGACCGACCCAATTTCAAACTCAATGTGACACTCGGGTATTTTAAATTAAATCACTTCTTTGGACCTTGAACCTTGGTGAATGCACACGCGTGGGATAAAAGTGGAATGGGTCATAGTTTACTTTAAAGGACGCATGTACAATGTTGGACTGTTTTGTTATATCTTTGTCTTTGTGATGCGCAGCATTGCATGCCGATGATACTCGGCTCTCTTTTCACCAAAGACAGCATTGCTAGATTGCTGAAGGCGATAGGGATCACACAATGTCTACACTACAATGTCTACTCTCAATGCAGCAACCGTGCAAAGCAAACAAGAATGTTCACATCAGCCCGTATGCATGATCAATTGGACAAGGCCTAAGTCCTGATTAAATATGGTTTTAACTTTCTCCTATCGCTAAAGATGCACATTATTTTTTTTTTATTCTTCCTCGTAAATTGACATTCGTATTTATTTTAACTGCGCCGTATATTCAGAGCCCTACTTAAAGGCAAGTCATAAGTAAATGGTCGTTAATAAATAATCATATATGAGTTCATGCTCGAAATGTTTGTTACTAGTGACTGCTATAACGATACGATAAAACATATGTTTGAAGTACAATGCCAAACATTAGGGAGGGGAAGCTGATACCTTCAAGTTCTGTGTATGATAACTGAAAATGTGTATGTCGTGCTTGAAGTATATTTCAGTTTTGTATACATGTTATGTCAATTGATTATTTGTTATTACAGTAAAACAGGAAAAATTATTAACTTATTCTGGAATAAAGGCTTCAAGTAGAAAGTTCCATTTATAAAGATCAATATTTCGTTTTAGAATACAGAGGATTCATAACGATACTTGTTCATTTATGGTAAAAATAACACAATAAAACATGCTTGCTCATATCTCTATGAAAATGGATCAAACTAATGTATCATTGTGCCACAATGTGATGCTATAAATATCATCTGTTGTCCGGAGTCAAAGGCTTTTCCAAAATCCACAAATATACAGCAAAACCTCCCCTTTCGGTTGCACACATATTTATGAACCAAAGCTTGTAAAACAAAAACATGATCTATGGTGCTATATCCTTTTCTGTATCCTGCTTGTGCTACCGATAGGATATTGTATATTTCCACATATTCAATCAACCTGTCTTTAGAACTTAAGTAAATATTTAACCCAAAATATTAAATAAAGAAATACCTCGGTTATTGTCAGGCTGATTTACTTAACCTTTTTTTTGTATATCGTCAACATTAAAGTTCTTAGCCAATAATTTACGAAATATCCCTGACTGAAAACCCTATTAATTTATGTTTCTAATAAAGGTAGTAAGTAAAGACTGCTTATGTCTATGGAGCTCACGCTCATATTTTTCATTTTATATTCTTTCTATACGCTCATATTTTTCATTTTATATTATTTCTATATATATTTTAGCTCCATATCTTATGTCATCAGTAATCTCCTTTCTTCAGTTGCTTAAGAGATATTAAAAGTACTAATAACACTTATTTGTTTCTATGTTGGATATTTTTCCTTAGGTCTTTAATAATTTCGAAGATATTTCCAAATGTCATCGATATTTCTATTTTGTAAGGTTTCCATGAAGGTGTTTTCCTTTTAATTTTCCTTTTTTTTTAATATAAATCTAGCTTTAAAATATTTTTTTTACCATGACATTTGATAAAATCATACGGCTCCCGTGTTATCCTGTACTTAGAAATAGCAGTCATCTTACCTATTTTTGCTACACAGACGCATTCATCCCACCAATTTGGCTGAGATATTTTAAATTTGTTTAAACTTGTTCTTTCTTCTGTGTCTTGATAACTACACATTTTGAAATGTATGGTCTTCAGCTTTCGTCAGGAAAATGAACCAGTCCCATACAGCTTCCCCGGCATGGAACGCTGGATAAACGGCAGAAGACACTGGATACACACAACACCTGATTAAATGGAGAAACATGTCCGCCCATGATCATAATGTGTCATATATCTATACATATTATACATAGTTACGATCACATGTTAACAAGGAATTCGGCCGAAGAAAGCCCAAAATTATCCATGAGTTCGGAATCCGAAAGACGTAGCACTTATCTCCATAAGATAATAATAGCTTTTGGACCTTGGAAGAGAACATGGGATGTATTCTTTGATGCCCTTATTCTTTGGGAGTTATGTTGATCATTTGGGCTTTGACTTAATTGACACTATTCTTTGTGTGAATCTTCACCCGTACAAAAGATTATTGTTTCAAATATATGTTGGATAAGCGAGGGATGGTATAGATGCGTCCAGTGTAAGTGCATTTGCTACCGTCAGCAGCTACCCTCATCTAGCCTTGGTGAAAGGGGAACCCTTGTGAAAAGCCTACAGCTTGTCAACAGTTTTGTTTACTTTAATTAATGTACATATATGCAATGCGTTTATTATGAGGTCACTTTAACCATTTTGCTCGACACTTTTATTCACGATTAAACACATTCTTTACACTTACATTCATCATCCGTTTAAGGACGCATGTTTTCTAATTGGCGGTCTTTTATTTATTTGACAAGTTATTATTACGTACTAGCTAGCTTTTGTTTGCTCTTGATTGAGCTCCTTCATCCAGTCACATTTCAGATACGAGGTCTCACACAGACGGGCTTGTTGCCGCTTTACTCTACAGTCCGTTACACTGTCCAGCAATAGCACAAATATTGAATCAGGATCGTCTACAAAAGATAAAAATTCCGGCACTCAAACAATCAATCGCTTAACACCTGACGAGTAAGACCGAGTTTCAAAATTTCTTTCCACTTTTTTAAACAAAACAAATTTGTTGTTAGCAATTTCCTTCATCGTCATATATATTTATGTGTGGAAAGAAATTCTCTGCCACCCACATGGTAATTGATACGTAACCAACATAAGATCAATGAAATATGGCAAACATTTTTCTAGAATATATATATACATATATATATATATATATATATATATATATATATATATATATATATATATAGTCAGAGAGAAAAATGACAAACAGTAGCTATCCTTATAATTATCCCTATAATTCCCTTGCCTTAAGGGAGAGGTTTTTACATTCATCTATGTAGCACTTGTGATCAATAAATTTAAGCATAACATTTAATATTGTAAATATTAGATTCAACTGTCAACACCAACGGTCCCATAGGAATGCAGCATTGAGATAGCATAACTCTGCACAAGGGAAACCTTTTCTTCATGTGGGGTTAAAATGTGAGTTGAAAAAAAGTAGACCAGAGGCCTCTAGCGACTTTGCCATCTTGATAAGCGTCCTTTAAGCGCCTTGGTGTCTCCCTCTTGGCGGAAATGTAACTCCAAACAGAACGGACGTATTTTGTTGAATTGTTTACACTGGATCATATTTGGAATGACTTCGTACTCCCATTGTTCGATGTCCATCTTGAAAATGTTGGAATATAGTAATTTAAAATTATAAACATACCTTTATACTTAATTTAAGATAAACTGTGTTATGCATCCGATATATATATATATATATATATATATATATATAGAGAGAGAGAGAGAGAGAGAGAGAGAGAGAAAGCGACGTTATGGCAGGGTTACATTCACGGGAATATCTGTATTCTGCAATTTTGTTTTCTATATATTTTACCGGTGAAAACTTTGTTTCACAAGTTTGTCTTACAAAAAATAAATATTAACGAATAGATGGATAAGGATATTTTAGCAGACAGTTTTGAGAGCTAATTTCCTGTTTCCGGAAATATATTTTGAAAGTCTTGCGAGAGATCTTAAAAAATCAACTTCTAGTATGGTGAATGACGCTCAGGTACCCCCATTCACCAACGTAGACTAACCCACTATCACCCATTCCTACCATTGAAAAGAGGTAGGACCCTACCAGTGGGCCTAGGGTTAGGTCTGCCCTCTGTGAAATGTGACAAAACTCCAGCCTAATTCAACGTATTTTACTTAGTGGTGAATTTACTCAAGTATCCGTTAGATAAAGTAGCGGCTGTCCTGTCTTAGAAGAGAAGCACCCAAGGGGATAAGCGTGCATCTGCCCCGTACGTTTCGGCTAAATTATTTATTTCGAATAAGACAGATCTATCGGTTATTTTCGCGATTTCAACTAAAACTCAGTGTTGTTTTGTTTTACCTTTTAGCGAAGTCCAACAAAGGTACCCACTTTTTCATGATCAAGCATTTGCCTTGTAGTTGAGACGGTCTTCATGATCCAGCCGTTCTTCTCCACCCTATCAGCGCCTTCGGATTTTACTTGTACGGGTAATTTGGATGACGGAAACGTAAGCTATAGTGATTATGGGGAGATGAAGGTCAATCCTCACAAGCGTCTCGAAGACAAATTGGTCGAATTTCGAAATGCTCATACAGCTCACTAGCTGAACATAAGTCAAGGGTGCTAGTTGTCACAAAAAATAAGCAAGACTCATAAGGACCCAGCTGACATGTCCAAAATCAAATGAAATCCGACGTATGAAAAATAAATAGAACATTATAGACAAACTTTTTTACACCTTATAAACAAGAATACTTGGTCCGGAAACTGTATAGGTTCACAAACCTGCATACCGTCTGTAGGGTTCCCCGACATATTTGATTTGCTTTTTGCGAACATGGAGGGTTCAAGTGCAAACAGACATTTTCGGTTACCTTGTCCATAATTCATGAACTAGCATGTCTTAAAGGGACAGAGTATCCTACTTTAGCAGGTGCCTTGCTTCCAAGACGCCCGGTTTCACCATGACGCTCTTGTTTTCATAAGGTATTACATGGTCATGTTTAAACGGACAACTGAGGAGTATTATCGTTTTATCGCCCATGTTTACCGCAGCCGGGAAGTAACGAGATGTTCCGAAGTCGCGCCGAAGGAGGGTCCCTCGCGCTGTATCATTTAGCGCCGGTTCATCAGCGGCATCTGTGTGTGCTTTTGAGCAGCGAGTTTTATGAACCCGTGAGCAATATTCGACAAGGCCTGACTCTCACTTGATACTCCAGTCTGTAATCTCCTTGCAATGACGTACTAAGTCCGCTTCGGGTGACACAACCATACTAACTTCTAAATATATGGTTGATAATACTTCGACGAAGTACCCTCGTCTAGGGTAACAACTGGCAACTACATTAGTTGCCATAAAAGCGGCTACAAGGAGCCTCTGGAGTAAATGGAAACACGACCTTATTTCCTTCCGATTGAAACCAGGCTCAATTAAATGCGTTGTATTTTTTCCAGGTCTTAGCGCGTCGTCCTAGCATTCAAACGTAAATTGACATGTGACTTCTCAGACATTGAGGTTTACTGACCACACAGCGTTCAGTGCACTCAGTGACTTTTTTTCTAGAAGTTCTGATAATGCGTCGGATGTAAACAAAAGCCTTTCAAGGTGACCTTGGTTTTATATATAAATCTTCTATTACGTTCTAATTGAATCTGACTATTAACAATAAGTATAATCCCTATAAAATAACTGTTTCATCATAATCTCACCCAAGATCATCAATGTAAGACATGAATACATTAACCGCTCCTGGTCTAGGACGTCACATCCATACTCTTTCGTGAGTCTTTCAACGCCAGTATATATTCATCAATACATCAGCAATCATATAACATTATATTAGTGATGTTTATAAAATAAACATGTATGTGACATTATATCAATGATGTTTATAAAATAAACATATTACATACAATACATTGGTCTTGAGTTTTGTTTCAACACCATTTAAATTGGCATTTGTGTCACTCTCCCCTCCTTCATATTTCTCAGTGGGAGACATTTTTCCACCAATATAAACAAATGCCATATTTTCTGGGATATTGACGAACAATGAAATAACGACAACCTTTAATCTAACATTAACGATTGACATTGTCGTTAATTCATTATATTTCAATTATCACTACATTGTGTTTCCATGGTACTAATACTCAGTGCAACATGCGAATACTTGGATAACAATTTAACAATATTGCATTTTTAATTATTTGTCCATGTATGTTATTTGTACATTAATACAACATACCAGTATTACTATCATATCCCTTTTAACACCTTGATTATTCATGATAATGTATTTTTTCTGTATCCTGCTATAAGTTCCTTTAATAACTGTTTACACTTCTTTTGGAAATTTCATATTATCTTCTCCTAAACCAGTAGTACTACTGCATAGCGAAAGTCTGTTCTTACCAGATAATTGTTAACTAGATCACTAAATGTTAATTTACACAACCCGACTTAAAATGTCTGCCCCATCTTTATTAATTAACAGATTTAACCTTAAACCTGTAGTTTTGAAGATGCAAAGACCATCTCATGATACTGTTGGTGATGCATTTAGCTTTGTTTAGATAAGATGGGGTGGTGATCTGTTTGCACAGTAAATTCATAATCTGTAAGATACAGTTTAATTTTCTTCAAACCCCACACTAAAGCTAAATATTCCTTATCAATTTTGGAGTATTTCTACCTCTATTTGACAGTTTCCTGCTGGCATAAGCAACTGGGAATAATTGTGAATCGCGCTACTGTAACAAAATAGCACCAATCCCTATATTTGAACCTCAGTTTGTAACACAAATGGTTTTTTTAGGATTATGTAACTGCAAAATTGGTCCTTTAATGTACAGTAAGCTCTCTATTTTGGCTCATCCGATTCTAATTTGTTAGTTTTCCCTATCCTGGTCAACTGTGTTAATGGTGAAGCTATGGTAGAAAAATTAGGAATGTAATTTCTGTAGTATCCTACCAATCCAATAAATGACCGAATCTCCTCCTTGGTTCTAGGTCTAGCTGCTCCGTCAATTATAAAAAAAATGGTCATCATGTGGACCAATGACATTGACCTCAATTTGGTGCCATAAAAAAAAAACAAAATTTGGTGCCACCAATAAACACGTTGATGGTCTTGCAGTCAACCCAGCAACTCTCAACCTACTCAGAAGCTCTTTGATTGCACAGATATGTTCATCCCAACAAGTCAGCAATGTAACTATCCAAACTATTCTTGCCATTTAGCAACTTTCGAATGCCTCGCAATAGAGTTGCTCCCGAATTTACCATTCCGGATGGCATCTTTAAGAATTTATAACTACCATCAGGTGTTACATTGTTTTATGTACATCTTGTTAAGGTACTGGCACTTGCCAATATCCTTTTGCTCAGGTCAATCTTAAAGAAATACTTATCTCCAGTCCGGTTTCCTGAATACATCAGAGTCTAGCACTAGGTTCTGGATCTATCACTGCTAGCTTATTCAAGTTGCGATAATCAACACATACCCTGTTGGTGCAATCATTTTTTTTCGCACGACCACCACTAGTGCTGCATAATGTGATTTGAATTCTCTAATTACATCCATTCTCAACATATCATCAATGTCTTGTTTAGGAGATTCAGGTACAGCATTGGGTATGGGGAGCGGTTTCCATTTGATTGGTATATCAGATGACAACTCAACCTTGTGTTCAATTTTATCTGTTGTACCAGGTAGGTCAGTAAAAACATTTTTATTCTTGTACAACCAGCTTTAAGTCATATATTTGACGGGAGTCTATATAACTCCCATTAATACATCACGAGATAATTCTTTGGCCACACAAGTGTCTTATTTAAACAAATCATCATCATCAGCTGTATCATTTACATCAGCCTCACTGGGCTTTACAACAGTTGTACATACAACATCTAATATGGTATTCCCCGTCTTTATTGTACTTTGCTCTTTCGCAGTCTCAGAATAAGCTTGCACCTGTGATATATATTTTCAACAAATTGATTTGGTAAATCTTGATTTTACCATTGACCCTGACCTTGTAATCGTTTGTACCCACAGTACCTACCACAGTATAAGGTCCCTTCCATTGGATTAGCAACTTGTTTTGATCTGTGGGGAGCATTATCAATACCTGGTCACTGATCTGTAATGTTCTTGGCTTAGCCCTGCTGTCATAAGTATTGGTTATGCCCAATGAAATGTAATGCAAGCCGGGAGGTTTGCGAGGCTTGTGTCACATGGCAGGCGAGCCGTTTAGGCTCGCCTGCCATGACTGACACAGGCCGAGCAAATCTCATGGCTTGCTTTACATTTCATTGGGCTATAACTGATTTGTCCCACATGCCCCGCCTGCTTGGTCGAAGTTCACGCGTGTCATTTTTTTTGGCTACGCACCATTTCTTTGTCATATTTGGTCACTTTTCATGATCCTGTGATGCAAGCAGATTTGAACGTACAGTTAGAACAAAGGAAAATACGCCGATTAGGCGACAATATCCCTTATACCTGTCTTGTGATTTTCCTAGTGCTGTAGGGGCTAATTTCAGAGTTTACACTATTCTCTCTCTCGTTTCAAAGACGTACTGATAACAGCTCTGAACTTCTAGAGTCTGTAATTCTTTTGAACATAACTCTTTCAAAATTTGCATTGGTCCTCTAACAGGCCGACAATACAATTCAAATGGGTAAAACCTGTGGCCTCTTGTGGCACTTCTCTATATGGAAACAGTAATGCATTGATGTACCTATGCAATTGCTTAGGTTGTTCATCACAAAATCGCCTTAACATTCTTTTGAGGTACCCATTGAACCTCTCAACAAGACCATTGCAAGTGGGATGGTATGGTAGTCTCTTTGTATCTAAGTTTAGCGGGTGCCTTGCTTCCAAGTCGCCCGGTTACACCATTACGCTGGTTCTCATGAGTTATGACATTGTCACTTTCTAAACCGACAACTAAAGAGTATTTCTATGCATCAATTCGCTAAGCTTGCGGTATGGTTTGGTAAAGTTTTTCTCAAATTCTGCTAGAAGAAAAATGTACATCAGTTTCATCGATGCAGGGCTAGGATTGTATATATATATATATATATATATATATATATATATATACACACACATATGTATATATATATATATATATATATATATATATATATATATATATCATATCAGAACTGCTAATGGTCGCACGCAGTTATATTAAACATATAATTTATGGCGCGTAGACAATTATTCCGCCCGTCCGCCTTCATCTGTCTATCAACGCTGTGATCAGTAAAAAAAGAGTGCGTAAGTCTGTTGTTCTCCTGTACTACATCAGTTTCATCAATGCGATGCTAGGATAATATTTATATATTCATATTTAGAATTTTAAAAGGGCGATGAATATCAGGCGCATTTTCCCAGGGATAATGGCTTTACTCCTTTTTGTGATATAATTGTGCCATGAGAGCTAATATTGTTTTGCACGCTGCTGCATAGAAAAAATAATTTGTTGAGCGAAGACAATGCTTCTGCCCTTTCTGCTGTCTGTTATCGCTCTGTTCAGTGAGAAAACGACCGAGTGCGTAAGTCTGTAGTCTCCTGTAGTGGCCCCAGGTGGCGCACCATAGTATATTCTGACCCGAGATGGTTATGTAAAATAACCCATCAACCAGGCCCCGCTATGCGTCAGTGAGTGCTTGGCAGGAATTGTATAGCTACGCGTGTGCTTATAACATCGTTTAAAGTACATAATGGCGCAGTAATGTAAAATACACTAGCGTCACATTGCGTGTGGACCTTGGCAGGCCTTCAAGTGATACCACTCTTTAAAACAAGGTGTTTACAACATAATTTACTACCTCATAAAGATTTTATCCTTCACTTGTTTGGAGAAAGTCTTCGTATTAGCGAATACATCAGTTAATCTTGAAGGTGAGACCTCTTTCTGTTTCATAGATGCAGGGCTAGGATTGTATACACACACAAACACACACACACACACACACACATATATATATATATATATATATATATATATATATATATATATTAATATTAATATATTTGCTAATGTTTTGCAAGCTGTTGTATGGAACATATAACTTTTGGATTCGTAGACAATTCTTCCACCCTCCCGCCTTCAGCTTTCTATCATGTTCTACTGTAGTAACCCGAGGTGGCGCACCATAGAACATTCTGACCCAACAGTATTATATTAAAGAACACATAAACCAAGCCCCGCTCTGCGTCAGTGAGTTATTGGCAGAATGCGCATCCATTACAACAGTGCCAATGAGTAAAATCAGGACACAGTGAGACACGAGCGACGCTACTGGCGTCCGTCTGTAGGTAAGCCTGACCTTCGATAACAAATACCTTATTCTTAATTCAACACGATGAAATTGTGAGGGCCTCTCAGCATTTGAAGTATGAACTTATTGATCATGTTAAACTGTTATACCGAGGGCAATCAAACACGAAAGCGAAGCGATAAAAGACTTGTCAAACAGAATAAAGTCCATCAAGGACATAACACCTATTCATGCAGAAGCCTGCAAGATGAAAATCTCTCCTTTCTCTATAAAAAAATAATTTGTATTCCGGGCACGTTTAATGTTCTCTATGTAACAACTGCGTTATTTATGCTCAGTCATGCAAGGCAAATTTACGACAGGCCATGCAGATGAAAACTGGCACACCAGTGTGGCGATCCAGACATGGGAGTCGGTGAATATAAATTGCAGACTATACTCGTCAAACCATTTTCCTACAAGAGAGGCCCTCGATTATTATAAAGAAGGTCGCAAATAAAAAAGCCAAATCATAAAGGCCACCCCACACTGTAAAATGTAACCAGTTAAAGGTAATTAACAATATTTACAGGCCGCATAAATAAGAAGATGTGCACCAAACAATTAATAACTTCTCTTTCAAAAAGTTAGTTTATGGTAAGAAAATTATAAACTATATTTTCTCAGGGGTAATGGCTTATCCCTTTTGGTGATATATATGTCACATGAAAGCTTACACTGTTTTGCACGCTGTTGTATGGAAAATATAATTTGTGGAGCGTAGACAATGCCTCCGCCCCCCCCCCCCAACTTCAGCTGTCTGTCATCGCTGTGTTCAGTGAGAAAAGAGCCGAGTGCGTAAGTCTGTAGTACTCCTGTAGTGCCCCCAGGTGGCGCACCATAGTATATTCTGACCCAAGAGTGGTTATGTTAAAGAACATATCAACCAGGCCCCGCTATGCGTAAGTGAGGGATGGGCAGGAATTGTATACACACGAGTGTTCTTATAACATCGTTTTAAAGTCCAAAGTTGCGCAGTAATGTAAAATACACGAGCGTCAAATTGAGTGTGGACCTTGGCAGGCCTTCAAGTGATACCGTTCTTTAATATAAGGTCTGTACAACATATTTAGTGCCTCAACAAGATTTAATCTTTCACCTGTTTGGAGAAAGTCTTCGTTTTGCCGAATACATTAGTTAATAGTGAAGGCGAGACCTCTTTCTCTTTATGTTTTTTTTTTGTCTGCCTTTTAATGCTTGTATTAATATCAGCTACTTCGGAGTCATGCGTTCAAAAGATCACAATCGCTATCAATATCATCCCATTCCTACCATGGTGAAGAAACTTAGCTTTGTGCTGGAGAACTTGACCAATTGCATTTCAAGGTAATTTGTATGATCAGGAACAATAAATTATGTGAACATTAATCAAAGGCCCTAGTCGTCACAACTCTAAGGAAGACTCTAGATAGTTATTAGAAGGACTCAGTTGACAGGTCCAACATCAAATGAAATCCGACGTATGAAAAGTTAAAAGAACATTTTAGACAAATTGCTCAAGTATTTATAAACAAGAACAGCTGCACCGGAAACAGGGAAAGTTTACAAGCCTGTATACGATCGGTCGGGTTCCCGATGGGTTTGATTTGCTTGGAGGGAACATGGAGCGTTTAAGTGCAAGAAGACATGTTCAGTTGGCTTGTTCATAATTCATGAAACAACATGTCCTGGAGGGGCAGAGTATCTTAGCTTAGCGGGTGCCTTGCTTCCAAGACGCCCGGCTACCCGGTTAAACCATTACGCTCTGGTTTTCATGAGGTGTGGCATGGTCATTTTCTAAACAGACATCTAAAGAGTATATCTATGCATCAATTTGCTTAGCTTGCCATCTGGTTTGGTCAAGTTTGTCTCAAATTCAACTTCTGCTAATATTCTGCTAATTCTCGTTTTTATATCAGTTTCGTTGGAGTCATGCTATCTAAAGATCATAATCGGTATAAATATATGCTCATTCCTATCTTAGTGAACATTCTACTTTGTGCTGGAGACCTTGACCGATTTCTTTGACATTAAATGTTGTTTTGTATGACCAGGAACCATAAATTATATTAACATAAATCAAGGGTCCTAGTTGTCATAAGTGTAACCATGACTCAGCTGACAGGTCCAAAATTAAATGAAATCCGACGTATGAAAGATTAATAGAAATTTTTTTAGAAAAATTTTTTTACGCCTTTTGAACAGGAACACGTGGTCCGGAAACTGTACATGTTTACAAGCCTGCACACGGTCTTTAGGGTTCCCCAACATATATGATTTGCTTTTTGCAAACATGGAGGGTTCAAGTCCAAACTGACATGTTTAGTTACCTTGTTCATAATTCAAGAAACAGCATATCCTAAAAGCACAGAGCATCTTAGTTTAGCGGTTGCCTTGCTTCTAAGACGCCCTGATACACCATAACGCTCTGGTTTTCATGAAGTTTGATATGGTCATGTTTTGAAAAGGACAACTAAGGAGTATAGCTATGCATCAATTCACTAACCTCGCTAACCTAAAACAACATTGGCATCAGTTTTATCGAAGCGGGATAGGATATATATATATATAAACTCATATATATATGTCACTTGAGAGCTAATTTTGTTTTGCATGCTGTTGTATGGAACATATAATTTGTAGAGCGTAGAAAATTCTTCCTCCCTCCTTCAGCTGTCTACCATCCCTGTGTTCAGTAAAAAGAGCCAAGTGCGTGAGTGTAAAAAATTCGGACATATGCCCCAGATTCACTTCAAAATTCTTTGAAGGTAAACGACTGTGTTGTAAGGAATACCTAAATTTATTTTAGATCAACAAACACAGGGCATAGCCTGTCAGACTCACGGTTTTGGGGTCCTGTCAGTATTAAACGGCAATGGATATAGATCTGTTGGAAAACCAGAATATACATACTCTCAACAGTACATCCAGCCTCGCCTGATGGCTATGTAAATTCTAATGGTAATACCACACTCCAATGTCCTCTGTATACAAATGCGAAAGTATTATAGTGCCCTCCTTCGGTTACAGAAGCATACTCTCAGGACACCTTAATAATAAACACACATTTGTAAACATACAGGAGAATGAGTTGCGCAAAAACGCTTAACTTTTCACAATTAAACCTTTTTAATTAAATAAGTCCATAAGTAAAAACCTTTTTCTGATAAATTATTTTACTTTCAGTTTTAAAGGCTACAAATAAAAGGAGCATGATCCACGTCAAATACTTTATTTAACATTTGTTTGTTTACATTCATTTTCTATGGCGTAATAGGACATGAAACTAAAGCAACTTATATTCTTTTCAATGTAAAATTATTTTGAATTTTTTAACATGACATTTTTTGTTTTTCTGTAAAACGAACATTGTATATTATTACAGGTGGTGTATAACTATTTGGTTCCTACATATGGACTTAGAGAGATAAACAAATGAACAAGTTTGATGAGACATATATACGGCAACGCAGTTTCTTACCAAACTGTCCACAACAGCATGTTCCAACAACCTAATTAGCAGTAAAAAGTGTATACTATATGTCACCACTAAACAGAGAGTAATAAGTTGATGAATGATGTTTATTTAAAAATGTTGAACAAATGTTCAGACTGACACACTACCACAAACACATACACGTATATATATATATATATATATATATATATATATATATATATATATATACACATATTTTTTTACCGGGAATGCAAAGGTCCTGAGTATTATGTGCACATTTTTCATTTACAACTGCACCAACATGGTCAACTAGATATTGAAATATACCATGTACACACATTGGCATTAGTCATTCTGTAGTATCAAAGATTCAGAGCCCCGCATTTCCCCTGCAGTTTTTATAGAAACATATGTGCAGTAACACAATTGCATACATATGCATGTGCGTATACCGCCTTTCAAGGTCCAATTGTGCTATAATAAAAGATATATATCATATTCAGTTGGAAATGTTGCCTACCTTCATGAGATATCGCTTGTTAAGATACTACCTCATCACGATTTAGTATTTCACTGGTCTGGAGACTGTCTTCGTATTGGGACATACATTATATGAACCTTGATGGTTAGGTCTCAGTGCTTTTAGCTTTTCGTCTCATTCTGCCTGCCTGTTGATTCTTGTATGAAAATCAGCTATTTTGGAGTCAGACAATACCAACATTTGCATTACCAGGAACAATACATTATGTGTACATATACATCAGTCAAGGGCCCTACTCGTCACATCTTTTCCTTAAAGCAAGGTTCTCGTTAAATATTGACAAGGAAGCTCATGGTAGGGCCAAATACAAATACAATACATCACATAAAAAGTAACCAGCACAGGGTATACATGACGATTCATGACGAATCAACAAGGATACGTGAACCAAAAAACTGAACAGATTATAGGTTTATAAGCCTGTATACGATATTTTTTTTCCTGATCCCGATTTCTAATTACAAGACCATAGATATAAAAGTAACTAAATATTTGATTCTCTTGGTGCCAACGTTGAGGCTACAAGTGCAACTAGACCAGCTCAGTTGTCTGGTTCATAATTCATAAAACAGAAGGTCCGGAGTTCTGAAGGGACAGAGTCTAATGGTTCAGAGGTGGCCATGCTTATAAGAGGAAGCATCTTATGCATAACATTCAAGTTTGCATGAGGTATGACATGGTTATTTTCTAAACGAAGAACTAAGGAGTGCATCAATGCAACTTCACACCAAGCTTGCCGTTTCGCTCGGTAAGGTTCGTCTCCAACGTCAACTTCTGCCCAAAGACTAAAATAACAGTGAGCATCAGTTTCATTAAAGTGGGAGCAGGGTTGTAGTATATCACATCTACATACTCATATTAAAATTTTAAAGACGTAATTTCTCCGCCTTCGCTTTCTTGCAGAAATGTCTACTTCATTGGTCTTTAGCAAGAATGAACCCATCCCGTACAGTTTCGAAGGCAAGGACCACTGGATTGACGGTATAAGGTGCTGGATCAACACGACATCTACGAGCATTGAGATGTTTCGACACATGTCCGTTCATGATGGTGATGTGTTCGTATGTGGCTTTCTCGAAATCAGGTATTACCAGGTCTACATGTGTTAGAATTTCCGCGTTTCCCATTTTTTTCTATGCAGTGATAATGGTACTCCTTCAACTCTTCAGTGCTTGGAGTTCGTGCACACGTGACTGAAAAGGTTTACAGGCTGTGAAAACTGATTAATGAATTTTTTTATGACACTGAATGGTAAATGTGCAATTTATTCTGCATTTTAATGTTTTGATCGTTTATTAGAGACTATATATATTTAATATATATGCCGATGACAATTTTCAGGAAATGTTTGGATGGTTACTATTCTTCGTGCCGTATTTGCCCAGGAGCACCTGGATATCTTCGAAAAGTCGGAGCGTTTCGAATTCGAACGATTTTTGGAAGTAAACACAGAAAAGGCACTAAAGCTGCCTCGTCCAAACATATATATTATACATAGTTATTATCACATGTTGCCAAGGGAATTCTACTTGAGAAAACCTAAAATCATCTACATAGTTCGGAATCCGAAAGATGTAGCAGTGTCATATTACTATTTCCATAAGATTGTAGTAGCATTGGGACCTTGGAAGGGAACATGGGATGTATTCTTTGATGCATTTATGAAAGGGGAGGTATTCTTCGGGAATTATTTTGATCACTTGGTTAGCTTTTTTCCCCACCGAAACGACCCAAATATTTTTTATGTGAGTTATGAAGCCCTAAGAAGAGACCCCGTTGGATAAGAGATATCGCAGAATTCATTGGAAAACCCCTGAATCCAGAGAAACTGGATTCGTAAGGCTAACGGACTTTGATACAATGAAAAAGCATCCGTTCAACCCGACCTGATGTACAACCCTGACACCTGGCGGCGAGTTTATGCGATCTGGCAAAGTTGGATCCTGGAAACAGCTCTTCACTGAGGAGCAAAACAAACAAATGGATGCCATGATAGAAACGGTGGAAAAGGAGCTGAGTGTTCGGTTTGACTATGATTGACCTGATTCTTTGTTTCGAATGAAATACGATAAGAAAAATTAGAAAGCTGTTTTCTGAGTTTTTGATAAATGTGGAAACGGTCACCTGTAATGATTCCATATCTAGTTGTTTCACAATAATAATAAATAATCAGTTTAACATTCATCAATGTGAAAATAATATGTACTTTCATCAAGAAATGAACAAGACTTTCACATACCTTGTAGCCATCCTAACTTCCTCTGCGTTGTTTAGCATTTTCCTTCAAACAGGATTTTGATCTATCGATATGTAAGTCACAAGCAGTGAACTGTTCCGGAAGGAGATCTTCAGGTAACGATCATTTACAGAAGATTTGCCATTTAAAAGGCCTTGGAATATATTGCGCAATACAGATAATAAATTTCTTTGCGAGTGATATTTTGTGATAACATAAGTTAACAGTATATCGTATCAGGAGTTATGGCTAATCCCTTTTGTATTATATATGTTACATGAAGGCTGATCTTATTTGTTATATGTGGGAAAAAAATCAGTTGTGGATTGTACATATCTTACGCTATACCGGCTTAAGCTGTCTAGCTTTGCTTTGTTTTTTTCGGTGAAAAGAAACAGTGTTCGTAAGTCTGATCGTCAGTGCAAACCTTATATCAACAAGACACCTGTAGTGCAGCATGGCGAATTCTGACCAATGCCCCCACCCCACCCCACCCCCTTTCCCGCCAAGCAAGTGGTTTTGTCCTGGAAACAAGAACCACTCCCCAGCTAAGCGTGAGTGAAGGCCAAGAAAGAGGATTCATCAGAACAATGCAGTTGAAGCGCAATCCGGGCACAATAAGACAGGAAAGACGCTGCTTGCCATCAACCGTATGTCAGCCTGTCATATCTAATTCTGAATTTCAGCATGAGGAATATGTTAAGGCCTTTCCGCGTGATAAGCCTAAATTCGTGCACATATATAATGCGTTTATTATATATGAGGTCTACACTACAATGTCAAATGTACAACAAATTATTTATTTGAGGTCAATTAAACCATTTTGCTCGGCACTTTCAGGTATGGTTAAACATATTCTTCACACCTTCATTCATGACCAGTTTAAGAACGCATGCTTACTAATTAACGGTCTTTATTTTATTTGACAAGTTATTATTACATATAAGTGAGTTTTTGTTTGCTCTTGGTTTAAGCTCTTTCATCCATTCACATTTCAGATACGAGATCTCACACAGACGAGCTTGTAACCGCTTTACTATCGTGTCCAGAACACTATCCAGCTTTATGGCAAATATTGAATTAGGAACGTCTACAAACGATAAATATTCCGGCACGCAAACAATCAAACACTTTGCACCTGACGAGAAAACTGACCTCCCAAAATTCGTGTCAACCTTTTAAACAAAACAAATTTATTATTAGCAATTTCCTTCACCGTCATATATATTTATATGTGGAAAGAAATTCTCTACCATACACATTGTGAGTGATACGTAACTAACATAAGATCAATGAAATATGGCAAACATTTTTCTAATTAATTAATATATATATATATATATATATATTGATATATATATATATATATATATATATATATATATATATATATATATATATAGTCATAGAGAAAAATGACATACAGTAGCTATCCTTATAATTATCCCTATAATTTCCTTGCCTTAAGGGAGAGGTTTTTGCAGTCATCTACGTAGTACTTTTGATAACTAAATTAAAGCAAAAAATAAATTAATATTGTAAATATAAGATTCAACTATCAACGCCAACGGTCCTATATGAATGCAGCATTGACATAGCATAACTCTGCACAAGGAAAATTTTTTCTACATCTGGGGTTTAAATGTGAGTGGAATAAAAGTAGACCGGAGTCCTCTAGCGACTTTGCCAACTTGAAAGCGTCCTTTAAGCGCTTTGGTGTTTCCCCTTGGCGGAAGTGTAACTCCAAACAGAACTGACGTATTCTGTTGAATTGTTTAGACTGGATCATATTTGGTATGACTTCGTACTCCCATTGTTCGATGTCCATCTTGAAAATGTCGATGATACGCTGAACAAAGAATATAATAATTTGAAAAGATAAACATACCTTTATACATAATTTAAGATAAACTGTGTTATGCATCCGAGATGTATATATATATATATATATATATATATATATATATATATATATAGAGAGAGAGAGAGAGAGAGAGAGAGAGAGAGAGAGAAAGAGAAAGAGAGAGAGAGAGAGAGTTTTGAGTGCTAATTACCTGTTTCCGGAAATATATTTAACAAAATATTGCAAGTGATCTTTAAATAAACTTCTGATATGGTGTTAGATGCTCAGTAATCCCCATTTACCAAAGTAGACTAACCCCCTATCACCTATTTTACCATTTGGCAGGGGTAAGGGAAGTTAGTTTGTCTAGGGCGGAAGGTTAGGACTGCCCTCCGTCAGGTGTGTCAAACCTCAAGCCTAATTCATTCATCGTATTTTACTTAGTGATGACGTTGCTAAAGTATCTGTTAGATACAGCAACGGCTGTCCTGTCCTGGAGGAAGAGCATCCGAGGGGATATGCGTGCATCTAAAGACCGTAAGGGCAAGTCAGTGAGTAACTTAAGTTAAATCTCACATTTACCTCAAGGATGCCAGTATGGTATGTTTCGGCTTAATTATATAAATTATTTCGAATAAAGACAGATCTATCGGCTATTTTCGTGACTAGTTCAGCGTTGTTTTATTTTACTTTTTAGCGAAGTCCAACAAAGGTACCTACTTTTTCATGATCAAGCATTTTCTTTATAGTTGTGACGGTCTTCATGTTCCAGCCGTTCTTCTCCACCCTGTCAGCGCCTGCCAACCCTACGTTATGAAACCAAACCAGGTCAGAGTGTTTGTGGTCGTCACAGCCCATGCTTGGAGAAAAGGATACAAATAGAAGTTAAACAACCATTACTCAGTTTGATTACCACTCTCATGAGCGTTCTGCTTTATATGTTAATAATGGTTGGCACTCAGACTTAATACAAAAACTATACATTCGCTGTCGCTGAGCGATCATTTGAAGTGATCCTGAGCGATAAGGGGAATCCTCTACGCCACATACGAACTTGAACATTAGGTCAAACATAAATATCAGGTGCAAATCTGTCACCTGTGACTAACATTGAGCCCAAAGGCCAGATTTTTCAGTCAATTCTTTTAGTGATTTCGTTATTGAAAATAATTGTATGAAAATTAGTATTGACAAAGCGTCCTGTATTTCAAGTTTCTTGCTTGCGGAATAAAGACCCCATTGAAACAATATATAAGAAAACTTAGCGGACAGGTTTAAAATGTGGGAATAGATATAAACACCAACTGAGAATACAGTCTTACCTTGGGTCAAACGAATGCACCTCACACTGGAAATCTTTGACGACGGCGTCATCAAATGAAAAATCAAATTTGATCCTGTAAAAGTAATTAATATTCTATAATGTAGGTATCATCCTAACAAAAATCCAATGACCATAAGGCCAAAAAAAAATAACGGTATGGTTCTCAGGCACCGCCCGCATCAATTTTAAACCCCCGCATCAAACATTTTTATTTTGACTTTCAATAGAAACTTACCAATTTCGAGCTGCAGTCGCTCGGACATTTCTTTCAAGAAGATAAAATCATACAATTTCCTTTGTAATGTAGTGGTTTTACTTGTTAAGCAAAATAAATCTGTTCTTATCATGCTTTTCCAATATCATTTTACACTTTTATCGAAACATGCCAAAAAACTAAATATAAAAAATCCAGCCGCCCGCATTGATATTTGAAAAAAAAGTGCCTGAGAACCATACCTTTTTTTATTTTGGCCTGTCATTTATTTTTTAATTGAACTCAAGAAAGTATATGTCATTGTAAAACTTAATAGTTCAGTAGCAGTCATACTAATTAGGTGTATCTCCAGATTTCTTGGGGTTTTTTTGTTTATTTTCTAGGAAGCTTTTCAACGAGATTTTTAACGAGATTTGTGTACCCTTTAAAATAAGCCTATAACTAAAAATTTGAAATGGTAAATAAATGTGACACCTGTTAAAATATCATTTTAACTTTAAGACCATGCTTTGTGGATAATATCACCATTTACGTATCATGCCCTAGTTACCTACCGTAGTTAGTATATTTTGTAATACTGTGTTAAACGAGACAATACATATAATTAAAATTAATGGTAATAATGAACTAAATTTTACAAAAAAAACATTATAACCGAACATACCCGAAAGAGTAAACAAGACAGGAATGTCTGTGAGGAACTATTTACCCAGGTGACCTAGCCTTTTAATAACGTTACAGAGAAATGTTGGTCTGGATAAATAACTGAAAAAAGAGAGTAGAGATGTTTATTTTGAGTCATGCTTATATCCAATCAGTTCACAATAATGTTAATATATAAATATTTACTCCCTTTATTTCTAGATTTTCATTTTAATTAACACTCAGATGCATTCCTGAGAAAGCGCTTAGCATGTATTCCTAAGATTTTTACTTGACATAAATGAGTGAAACGGTAGACGAATGGGTAACACTTAATAGTAGTAAAAGACTTAAAGCTTTAACACTCTGCTGATAGTTTATAGAAAGTTTATTCACTAAACGTTAAAAGCTAACATTAAATTATTTTTAACATTTTCATGATTCTTGTCAATATACGTATAAAATTATGTGCGGGTAAATTATTTTCACAGATTGACGTTGGCCCGTTTGATATTTCCTTATAGGGGTAAAGTACCACTGATAAAATAATGTTAGTCAAATAATCGATCGCTAGACCTACAGAAAAACTCCGTCCCGTATCTGTCTCTCCACCATATCTTCTCTGACAAGCTGATTCGTGGAATTGAGTGGAAATATTTTCTTTGCTCCTCGTCTTGAGTTCTTGCTAAAGAGTTTCTGTGAGCTGAGACTGTATATCTCTTCCAGAAATAATTATGAACAATATGTTTGCAAAATTTTATTAAAATGTTTCTCATAAATAGAGTTTTTTAAAAATTTTCTTTCGCATAAATGTTAAATATTTCCTTTTACGATGATAATTTTAGGCTCTTTACAGGTTTATTTTTTCTGATTGTTACAATTCATTACCAAAAAATCAGGATACAGAGTCAACCATTGTTTTGTACAGGGTCTACTATCGTATCGATATAGTTTCAAGTATCGTGTCGATACAGGAGAAGAAAGAGAGTTCTTTCTGGAAAGAGGCCACAGGCCTTTAGTTCCTGCAATACAATGCAATTAATAAGTCTTAAATAATAAGTGAAATTGAAAGATGACAACTGTTAACATATTAATTAAAATACAAATTAACATTTAGTTTTCAAGTACAAGGAAACTGTAAGAGAAAAAGGAATAAATAAAAATAGATACTTTAAGTAAACATAGAACTCACTTTTAATTTGCATACTTTAAACCAGTATGCATAAATAATGAATAACCATTGATATGTAATCACATTCGTTTGTATTAGTTAATGTGGTCTAAGACATCACCCATACCAACCACAAGAATAACATTAATGTCTTTGAGAATGTGAGTTAAATTAAGACAGTATATATCAATCGTAAATGAAAATACTGGAAAAAAAGAAATGGTAAAAATAATTATATAAGTGAAAAATTGATTAAATAAAATGGAAAACATCGAGACAATAAAAAATATGTATCTGTAAATGTTGTTCTCTTTTTGAGACAATAAAAAACATAAGCTGCTTTATTAAAAGTTTTACATGAATAGCTATAATTAGTTAATTAAAAAACTGTTGCTCATTTTGTTATAGCAATCCTTTTGGCAAATACCTTTTACGTAAATCAGCGTTCAATGAGCATTCTTACAAATAATGTAGTTCATCTTCTATAATATTATAGCCATATTTTAAACAATGTTTACAAATCCTCTCCTGTTTATACCTTGCTGGCGACTAAATGGTGATTTGTTCATCGTAACTTAGCTTATCCAGTACTGTAACCCAACACACATTAAATATTTTCTAATGTTAACATTGACTTAAAAACCCAATATGCATATAATTTATTACATTTGCATATATCACTTTGTCATTCCTGTAACGCCATATCAGTTAATCTTAGTTGAATGCAATTAAGAAAAATTTTCTGATCTCCAACTGCATGAGCCATCCAAATGTAACCAGAACCTGTTTAATATAATAAGGAACTAACATAGATACCCATGTTGTTTTTCCTTTACAATCAAGCTGAAATAACATATTATAATTTTTAAGGTGCCTATTTTCATTCATGGATATTAATTTTACCCAGTATTTTAAACAACATACAGAATATTTCACAAACAAAGGGAGACGCTCGTATTCTTCTAAAGATGCAGCATTTGGTGTATTACTATTTTTTTTTAGAACATACAAAATTTGTATTGAACTCTCTCAATTATCTCCACTCTGTTAAAACCCCAGAGTTCACTACCATTCAAAAGAATTGCACAACCATGGTATCAAAAAGATGGAGAAATTGTTTAACTACAATATGTTCACATTTTTAAAAGGATTTTTTTGTAATACATATGAATTTTTTTGCTTGAATTGCTTATTTTTATATGTTTTTGCCCACGATGCTCTATTAGTAAAAACACTGCTCAGTTATTTATAATAAGTCACGTCATTTAAAATTTTGCCTTTTAGGTACAATTTTTCTATTTTCGAAGAGGCCCACCACGTCTTAATATCATAATTTTAGGTTTATTTAAATTAACTTTCATACCATTTTCCTTACAAAATATTTTATCTTCAGATATGTGTCTCTGGAGTTACGCTCATTTACAAAGCGCTTTACCTATTAACCTACTACCTATATCGTAAGCGCTGTTTGTTTTGACCTCGTATCCTGAATTTCTACACCAGAGGGAAGCACTGTATTTTTGTCCAATCAGATGAGACACTGTGCTGGAAGAAAGAACAGTCAACCAGCCAAACGAGGAATACACGGAGCCAATGTTGTTCATTTCGTTTTGAGTGATAACTCATCTCCCAGGTAACCGTCTGAACAGGCCAATGGCTTAGGTAGAATGGTCCCACGCGTGGTTTGCTTAGGGCCTTGGGCACATAGGATGCCCGGCCGGTGAGCTGTAATTCAAACGAAATGTAACAACACATAAATTAAAAAGGCTTTCTCTTAAAGACTTTTTAATATATTTTCGTGATTCTTGTGTTCATATCATGAACTTGTGATAATGTATTGTTGTAGGATGAATATTCTCTCCTAATATTGGAGGTTATTGAACAAATAAATAAAAATGGATATATAAATACCTCTGCTTCATTCCTCTGGGAAGTAGCCAGTATGTATAACACTATTATGTAAGTTCCTCTCTACGTAACTAGTTGCCTATTCAATAACGTCTTCTGGAATTATATTTATTTTACTATTTACCAATTCCCTGAAAAGTTAAACCACCTTTGAGGTTTTAAACAGGTAGCTTCTCTGTCTCCTCTGTTTTTTTTTTTTCAAATGTCGCCATAGTTTACTTGTATTTTTATTAATAAAAACATAAACTTTGGAATTCTCTTCTAGTGTTTCCTTGCTCTGTGCACAGATATCTCTAATTTTTTGTCTTAAAACTGTGTATGTCTTCAAATCATCAAAGCTTTCCGACTTACTATATTTAGTGCTTTAATATTTTATGTTTTGCTGTTGCACTGGCTTCGTCCCCTCATTTGGTTAATATATTCTATATGCATTCTTGTAACTTTTAACTTCCATTGTGGTACATCGTATAATATCAATAAATTGTTTAACAGCTGCATCTGTATCAAATACAATGTAATGGTAAAATGATCGCTGGTTCTTTCACACTCAGAATTCTGTAAAATGACTGATATTTTTCCTAGGATCCCATGTTTTTTTTGTATTTGATACATGGTTTGGTGGAAATTGCATTTTGTCTGTTGTACATTATAATAAGATTTTAATTTCAAGGTACACATTACTGGAAAATGATCAGAAATATCAAGTGTCGAAACTGCAAATAACTCTACAACACTTTAAAGTTCTGTACTTACTAATATATAATCAACTACCCTTTGCCTCATATAAGTTATGCATGTGAACATCCCAGGGGCAAGTCATCGGCAGCTCTGCCGTTTAGTATATGTACATTCAATGAACATCATAAATTTTGTCAAGAGAATCCAAAATGATTAATTTTACCATTTTTAGAGTTTCTGCTTATACTAAAGGTATCTGTAGAAAAGTTATCCCCAATGCCAGTGTACTCTCATTCATAATTTTTTTTTTTAAATCTTGCAAATAACCAAGTCTGGCATTTACATCACCTATTATAATAATACGAAGTCTCAGTGATAGGAGATGATTCTGTTATAATATATTCTAATCTTTAAAAAAAATCATTTTTCCCCCATTTCATAATAAACTATCGAGTCTTCTGGGTGAATATATGCACACACCAACAATATGTCTTTAACAAGCTCTAATGAGTTCCCATTATAGTGAGTGCAATAATATCTGTGTATTTATACACTTTTATGATTTTAAAATTACATGATCTTCTTATGCACACAAGGATTCCTCCTCTAGATATTTTTCTTCTTGAATTACAAAACCAATGAGCCAAACAGTAGCACAAGTCTCTCCAATTCAAAGAATATCACACATTCACCTTGTATTTAAATTTCGGTAAATGCTATTTTTTAACCCTCTGGCATTCTAAGATATTAAGAATAAAATGTCATTTATATTATGCTCTACTAAGGAGGTCCAATTATCTACATTTCTGATTGGATCAATTTGTGAAGGTGTGCTTACCTGTCTGGTAGTTCCTGCAAAAAGTGAGTTACAACAAGGTGCAGTTAGATCCAAAGAATTGTCTTGGTGTCCATCGTCTCTGCCATGATGGTTAGTATGTGTGTGGGGTGCAGTTCAAAAGTGGGTGCGATATGTCCTTTGAGACCCATTCACATTAGCACTGCGTGGGCTACACGGGCTTTCCGTGTGCATGAATTTTGTTGCACACAGAACAATTCTGCGGGCAGGCCAAGATTTGGGTCGGTTTCGTGTGGCACTTCCCTGATGGATCCGTGGTACCTGCGTGGGCCTTGCGTGTGCTCCATTTGATATGCGGGCCAGGCGCGTGAGAGCTTACAGACAGGTTAGTGTTAGCTACGGGCCAAAAACGGGCACTGCGGGTTACCTGCGTGCCAGCTACGTGACAACTGCGTGGGAGTTGCCTGCAAGGCGCAATGGTTGCGTATGCCATTAGCGGGCCTATCAGTG
Source organism: Sipunculus nudus (assembly GCA_026874595.1). Lineage (NCBI taxonomy): Eukaryota > Metazoa > Annelida > Sipuncula > Golfingiida > Sipunculidae > Sipunculus > Sipunculus nudus. The sequence continues at coordinate 52,009,717 of CM049320.1, forward strand.
CAGGTCAGGTGGAGAGTTTATCAATTCTCAGCCAGATGTCATAGTCGCAGAACGCCAGCAACTTACCCGCACCCAGCCATCAGTTTACCAGCAGGAAGGCAGTAACTTGCCCTCAACATGTTCTTACGTTCCTCGTATACCTCGCTCTATGCCCACAGTAGACGGGCTACGCGCAGGTTGGTATTACCTGCACCGTTCCTTGGCAGCAAAGCGCACGTTCTAGCCCGCATCTAACACGCTCTGGCGCGAAAATGCCCCAGGTCTACGGCCAACATACTTTCTTCAAGCGGATAAACTGCCTGTGATTTGCGGCCGCTGCGGGCCTCTGGTGGTGTTCTGCGTGGACTTAACGAGCAAACTCCAGCAGCTTAAAGACCTGCGGCAGAGAGGGGTTTTACGGGGTCAAACCCCAACCCAAGGTATAACAAAACACAACCTATTTTTTATTAGTAATGAACTCCTCTACTTCCTGTTTCCATGGTAACCATTTTCATTTACAAGGTCATAATAATTTTTAAATAAATAGCCATAACTCTGCTTTTTAGCTAACATTATATATGTGTTTATATATATATATATATATATATATATATATATATATATATATATGTATGAATTATGTGTATGAATTATTAAGACAATGCAACTGCTGAAATTATTTTTATTGAAAGCTTAATACAAGGTTATTATTTTTTCAGTGTCGTATTATAAATATATATTTCACTAAATTGACAATCATTATGAATAGTAATCATATTATACCCACCTGTAACATTATAATGAAACTTGCATTAATTGTGAATAATGAGAAGTGTTTTCTTTAATATGTTTATTGAATAATTAAGTATTATATTATATATTTTTAAGAAACAAACAATGAAGCAAAAAATGCTCAAAATTCTTATTGGACAATTTTCGCAATGTAGCTGAAAGTAGATTGAAGTCGGCTGTTTTTTATTAGTTACTGTTTCAATTTCCACAGAGTTAGCCTAATTTGCATATTTCTATTTCTGGCTGTTTAATAATAATATACCCATTTAACCCTGCATATTTTATATTAATTTATTCCTTAGTTGATGGTCGTTCCATCTGATAACATTTTGTGGCTCCTTTTTTCTACATTTTCAAAACTACAGAAAATATAATTGCATATATAGCCAATTTTAAAATAAAAATTAACATAAATTTACATAAACAATATGCAGATATCTTAATTGTTTAAAAAATCTTTCGGTTTTCTAAATCAGTGAATGAAATGTTACATTTTGGTGAAAACTGTACGTTCCTATCGTTAATATTAATCAAGATATTAACATAAAAGTTAAAATAATTACTTCACCTAAAAGTTGATAGGTTGCCATGGAAACAAGTCAATAAATATGCCAAAAAACAATTATCTAAAATCACGACCTATTTTTTCTGAATGAGGGGATGACTACCTCTAATAAGATGTAGGTTGTGTTTTGTTATACCTCCGGTTGGGGTTACACCTATTTTTAAGCCCCTTTTAGGAGGTTGGCCGCTAGTCTATTAAGGCCCTGTGATATTAGCACTGCTTGGACCACACGGGCTTGTTGCCCGCATGAGTTTATTGCACGCAGAAAAGATTCTGCGGGCTGGCCAAGATTTGGGTAAGTTTTGCGTGGAACTTGCCCGTTGGATGTGTTGAATCTGCGTGGACCTTGCGTGTGCTCCGTGTGACATGCGGGCCAGGCGCGCGAGAGCTAGGAGACAGGTTCGTGTCAGCTCCGGGCCTCATACGGGCACTACGGGTTATCTGCGTTCCAGCTCAGGGCCACATACGGAGGAGTTGCCTGCAAGGCGCGAGAGTTGTGCATGCCGGTAGCGGGATTATATATACGGCAGGGGTAGTCGCAGAACGCCAGCAACTTACCCGCAGCAAGCCATCAGATTACCAACAGGAAGCAACTGGCTCTCAACATGCCCTCGCGTTCCTTGTATACCTCGCTCCATGCCTGCAGAAGTGACCAGATACACACGGGTCGGCAGGACCGACACCGTTCCTTGTCAGCAAAACGCACGCTCCATGCCCGCAACTGACACTTGCTGGCGCGAAATTGCCACAGGTCAACGGCTAACATACTTTCTTCAAGCGGGTATCTGCCTGTGACTACGGGCCTCCTGTTGGTGTTCTGTGTGGATTTTACAGACAAACTCCCGCAGCTAACACGGACCAAGTTTTGAGCATGTGCAAAACTTGGCTGCGGGCAATCCGGACGTCCGTGCGCACCTTCGGGCATGTCCGGATCATATCCGGGCGAGATACTGCCAGGTCCGTGCCAACTGCGGGAGTTGCGGGCAGCAAAATTTGTCACCCGTAAGTTGCATGCAGTGCCAATGTGACACGGCCTTTATCCGGGCCAAGTTTTGAGCATGTTCAGTCCATGGCTTCGGGCAATTCGGGCTTCCCTGCGCATCTGCGGGCAAGTCCGGATAAGATTCGAGCGAGATACTGCAAGGTCCGTCCAACTGCGGGGAGCTGCGGGCAGCAAAACTGTCACCCGTTAGTTGCACGCAGTGCTTATGAGACAGGGGTTTTACCTGGATCAAGATTTGGCTGCGGGCAATTCGGTCTTCCGTGCGCACATGCGGGCAAGTCCGGATAAGATCCGAGCGAGATACTGCCAGGTCTGTCCAACTGCGGGAGCTGCGAGCAGCAAAAATTGTCACCCGTAAGTTGCACGCAGTGCCAAAGTGACTGGGCCTTTAGGTGCAGACTTTGAATGAGAAAAATTCAGACAATTTGAAGAATTTCCATCAACGAATTCCAAGAATGTAATATTCTCGTTGCCCTGGCCTAACCATTATTCTGTCCAACTATGTTTTCTTTTTGAAACCTGTTATCTTCTACTTCTACCTACTTCCCACACATACACATCACCCTCCATGATTTGTGATTATATATCACTGCCATTGCCCTTGCCTTCAGTTGTCATGAACGAAGGTGTCGTCTTGCTTCCCTGACTCTCTGGCTCAAGTCCTCTTGCACGTATACGTCCGAGTTGACCTTCTTCAGTTCTCTGATTGTTAGGCCCATGATTTCCTCCCTCTGTTCAAATTTTCCAAATTAAACTATTATTGGCTTCGGCTTCCCTGGGAATTTCCATTTAAGCCTGTGGGCTCTCTCTACATCTATTTCATCATCTGCCATTTTCATTTCTTCTCTAATAATCTTTTTGACTTTATATACACAATCAGTCCATGTTTTACCTCTTTCAACATCGTTTATGCCATGGAATTTTAAAATTATTCCTTTTTGAATGTTCCACTAATTTATCCAGTTTTGCATTAATTTTTTTTTATTCTCACTTTTCAACTCTGCCATCTCTTCCTGTAAAATAGTTATCTTTTCAGTTAATTTGTTCAGTATACCTGGTTAGGACAACTCATGACATCCTATAGTATCCTTAACGGCGGAGCTATGACTTGGTTCATTTGCTTTATTTTTTCAGATGGCTTGGCTTTTGGGTCCAGATCCTATCCTTCATTACCGCTCACCTTTGTATTGCCAGCCTCCGAGGCTCCTCTATTGTGCACCATGTGACCCTTACATGCTTGAGCATCCGGCCATGAATGTCCTTGCGGGCAGGGTGGTTTCTTCGGGCCTGGGTTCAGCTCACCCCCCCCCCCCCCATCCTGCGCCAACAACATCGCCAGCAGTGTTGCCAGGCGCAATGTCAAACTCAGGGATTTCACAACGAATTTCATTTTTGAGCGTGGCTGTACAAGACAGTCAATTCGGGCCCGCCAAATGTATGTGCTGACACCCATATTAATGCAACTCCTAGATATATGTCCTTATAAAGTAAAGGTGATGTAAATGCCTCAAAACAAAATCAAAACTTAACTTTGTGCAACGAAAATGTGTAAACTACCCCTGTACCGTCAAGACCAAAAGTAAAATTTCGTACCGGTAAAGAGTCATATCGATAATGAGTTAAAGGTCGTATTGATACTATCGTATCGGTAAAGAGTGAATTATCGATAATTAGTCAACTATCGTAACGATACAGAGTCAACTTTGGTTCGATACAAAGTCATCCATCGTATTGGTTCAAAGTAAAATATCGTATCGATACAGATTCAAGTATCGTATCGATACAGATTCAACCACCGTTTCGGTCCAGAGTCAACTATCGTATCGGTACAGAGTCAAATTTTGTATCGAAACAGAGTCAAAAATTGATGTCATTGTATTGATATGTTAACTATATATGACCATTCAAAACGTTTGACATTAGCTAAATTCTAAATAGTTTTAATGAATTCTCCGGCAAAGATTTGTGATTTGAAAGCGTAAAAATCTCATATCAATTCATAATCGCCGGATAAAACCACATTTGTTTCGAACATTTATTCCGTGTTATATGCACCCATGCAGCTTTATTAAAATCTTGGAGATTTAACCTTTAAAGCATGCTGATTCTAAATTAACCGTGTACCACTGCCCACTTAGTGAAATATTTTGAAGTAAAATTTTTATCACGCAAACGTTACCGGTAGTGATTATGAGGAGATGAAGGTTAATTCTCACAAACATCTCGAAAACAAATTGGTCAAATTTTGAAAGGATCACAGAGCTCATTGGCTCTGATATCTTAACGAAAGGTTATAACTTATTGGTGATTTCTTTTACATATAAAGAAAGGATTAATTATAAATTATCGCAAATGTTACTGACGTTCTCTTACAATTGAAAAAAATATAAACAGGTCAGGAACATGTCCTTTACAGCAAAAGGTTCTACTGTTGCACAAGAAAAAAAAAATCTCAAGCTTACCCTCATACATTGGCTGCTTCTTTGCAAATATTTTAGGGCGAAGAATATACAGATGGTTAAAGCTATGAATAAGACAACAGCCTGTCCTTTCGAGCCAAGACCAAACAAATGCATTTTCTGTGAATAATTAAGAAAAGAACTCATTTGAATAAAACTACTATATATAAGGACGTAGTTCTAGCTTGTGTTACTGTCGTCTTATTCTAACAGTTGAACAACTATATAACTATAAAATATATATATATATATATATATATATATATATATATATGTATATATATTTATATAAATGTCACGTATTGTATAGTCTAGCATATTTGTGCTATCAGACAAGTCTAATCAGATGTTAGATAATGAACAGGTGCACATAAAGTTGCTTTGTGCTGAATCGCGATTAAATCTTGCCTGAACTTACACTCCGTATTGAATCAAAGGGAAACGCTATACAATATAGATAGAGATAAAAGTGTATGCATGCATATACGTTATAGGTCTTCTATCGTGTTATGTTTGCTGGGCAGGTACACGCATGTATGACTGGTCAAAATGCCAGTTTGACAGAACATGTTAAACATATATATAACAATTTAAATGATGACAGCCAGAGGATTGCTCACTATAAACTCAGAAAGTGACCGCCATGTTCCACTCATCAATTCTGAGCCTAGCATATGTGGTGAAAATTAATGTGAAACATGCTTTGCTTATAAACCGCCTATAAAACAGACTAGTATTGAAGCTGACATATTTATATATAGATATACACATACGTTAAAAAAACATTTTGAATTAAAAGGTATAAAAAGTAAAATGCGGTATCAGCCAGCTGAACTATTCGCCATATATATATATATATATATATATATATATATATATATATATATATATTTATATATATATATATATATATATATATATATATATATATATATATACAGACGAAGCCACTTAATTGCAAGAGGCTTTTGTCAAGCAAAATTGTTGCAATTAACCGAAGTTTCATTTAGGCGAAGTTCATCGTCTACCATATGTAAGGTGATGCCGAATGATCGATTGGACCGCCGAATATCTAATTAATTTAGCATTTGTTTTGTAACACTATTCGTATTTTGATAAAGAATAAAAACACCAGTATTTGGTAACCTTATTAAAACAAAATAAAAATATATACAAGAGAACACATTAAAAACCAAGGTTGATGCTGAGATTGTGCTCTGAGCATCGTCAATCTCTGAGACAATCTTGACGACCATCTTCTTCCTGTAGTGGTGTTTCAGACTTTGGATGATTCCCATGTCGCAGGCCTGTATTATTGAAGTTGTGTTTGGAGGCTTGACATTCTTTAGGCCATTTGCGGAGTCATTAGAATGCGCTGCACAGTTGTCAACCACCAGGACGACATGTCTGTTCTGCAGATGCATTTGTTTGTCGAACGCCGTCAGCCATTCTTTAAACAGAACCCCAGTCACCCATGAATTGCTGCTGTTTCTGTTAGTTACCGGTAGATGCTTTGCGCCTCTGAAACATCGCGGATTTTTTGCTTTTGCCGATGATCAGTAGAGGGCGCTTGTCTTTACTTGTCATGTTAACCGCTACCAAGGCTCTCGTGATCAAGGTGTTTAATATGCGTGACGTATTTTTCACCTTCCATTGTTAACCCACTTCAAAGAGATGTGTGCTGTGACCTTTCTGCTTATATTTCCCTTGCGTTAATCGGAAGTTTGCGATTATGAGGCTTCCAATTATGCGGCACTTTTTTAATGATAACATATAGGAAATGGTTTTGGTTTTCATAATTTCTTGCAAATAAGCGGCATTTTCTGTTAACCGACTTGCAAATAAGTGGCGTCGTCTGTATATATATATATATATATATATATATATATAGAGAGAGAGAGAGAGAGAGGGAGAGAGAGAGAGAGAGGGAGGGGAGAGAGATATGTAAGAATAGCCTTGCTGGTTCTTTGTTTAGAGAAGTGGAACATAAATACACAGAAAAAATGTCGGTCCACAGCCGATCAAATTGAGCCCATGACCTTCCGACTGGAGACTGTATATATATATATATATATATATATATATATATATATATATATATATATATATATATCAATGACACTTTTCAAGAAATTGTTTGGATGGTAACCATCCTTCGTGAAATATTATCCAAGGTCCACCTAGATATCTAGTGCGGGCGTTTCCAATTGGAACGATTTTTGGAAGGAAACACAGAAAAGGGAACAAGGCGGCATCGTCCGACCATACTTTTGTTTACATGTTACCAAGGAAACTCTATTGAAGAAAGCTTAAAATCATCTATGCTGTTCGATATCCGAAAGATTTGGCAGTGCCGTATTACTATTTTCATATGAAAGTAGTAGCTTTGCGAGCTTGGAAGGGAACAAGGATGTCTTCTTTGATGCATATATGAGAGGGAATTATTCTTTGGGAGTTAATTTGATCACGTGGTTAGTTTCCTCCCCAATCAAAACAACTTCAGTATTTTCCATGTGACATATAAAGCCCTTAGAAGAGACCCATCTCGGCGGATCAGTGATATTGCAGAATTCAACGGAAACCCCTGAATCCAGAGAACCTTAATAAAATCGGGAAGCTATCGGACGTTGATACAATGAAAAAGCATCTGTTTAACTGATCGGATGTACAACCCTGCCAACTGGCGGTTGGTTTAAGCGATCCAACAAAGTTGGATCCTGGAAACAACTCTTCATTGACTGGCAAAACAAAAGGAAAATAGATGCAATTTTGGAAAAGATGGGGAAGGAGCAAAGTTTCCGATTTGACTGCAATTGACAATATGCTCTGAGTAGCACTCTGTCCAAACAGCACGATAAATGAAAATGAAAAGCTGTTTTCCAAATCTGTGATAAATGTGGAAACGATCACCTGTTATGATTGTAGTTGTTTTTCAATAAATGTAAAAAATCAATTTAACATATTTACTTCTATCATGTCATACACATTTAAACTCACCGTGCACAGTACTTGTAGGTATCATTTTTCCCTCTATCATATTTAGCAATGTCCTTCAAACATATTCTTTTCTCGAGTCTTCTTGATAGTCACAAGCAGAAAACATTTAGTATGAACTCATTGACTAGTATTTATTGACGATCATTTACAGATGATTTGCCATTTAAAAGAACAATGAATATACGGCGCAATATAAAGAATCACAAATGTTTATTTATGATAAGAGAAAGAATAATATTATTAAATCGCATCTATGGCGATGCGAGAAAAGTTAGAGAACATATTTAATCAGGAATTAAGCGGGATCCTGTTGGTAATATATATTCAGCCTGAGATCTGATATAGAAAGCCTTGTTTACTTTTTATGCCTTATATAATGTAGACATTGCTTACGGCTATCACCTTCAGCTGCTGTATAACTTCGCAGTCTATGGTGAAAAGGGAGACAAGTTATCAAGTCTGCCAGCGAGGCAATGCTCTATACCACAAAGAATATATATGTGTGTGTGTGTGTGTGTGTGTGTGAACTGCACAATTCCTTAATAACAAGTGCACATATTCCATTTTTGACCTTTCAGACAGGGTTAACTAGATGTTAAGATACGACCCGTACACTTAAGCCATTAGCCAGTCAAAAGTAACAAAGGATTCTGTTTCATACATTGTACTTCCGGAATTTAACCACTTGCATACCAACGCGTGTGCTTATAACATCGTTCAATGTCCAAAATAATGCAATAATGTAAAATACACCAATGTCGCATTGAGTGTGAATCTTGGTCTTCAAATGAAATAAGGTGTGTAAAACATAAATTACTACCTCAACAATATTTGATTTTTCCCTTGTTTGGAGAGAGTCTTCGTAATGGCGAATACATCAATTAACCGTGAAGCTAAGACCTCTTTCTCGTTGTGTCACATTCTGCCTGCCTTTTAATGTTTGTATTTATATCAGCTACTTCGGAGACATGCTATTCAAAGATCATAATCTGTATTAATATTATCCCATTCCTATCTTAGTGAACAATTCGACTTTGTGGTGGAGACCTTGACCGATTTCCTTGACATTAAAAGTTGTTTTGTATGACCAGGAACAATACATTATATGAACATAAAACAAGGGTCCTAGTTGTCACAACTATAAGCAAAACTCATAAGGACCCAGCTGACAGGTCCAAAATCAAATGAAATAGAATATTCTAGAACATTTTAGGCAAACTTTATTGTTTAACACGCTGTTGTATCGAACATATAATTTGTAGACAATTCTTCCGCCTTCCCGCCTTCAGCTGTCTACCATCGCTGTGTTCATTAAAAAAAAGAGCCAAGTGCCCAAGTGTCACAAACTCAGACATATGCCCCAGATTCACTTCAATGTTCATTGAAGATAAATGACTGTTTTGTAACGAACACATAAAGTTGTTCTGGATCAACAAACATCATACGGCATAGCCTGTCAGACTCACGGTTTTGGCGTCCTTTTAGTATTAAACGGCAATGGATATAGATCTGTTGTAAAACCACACTACAATGTCTTCTGTACACAAATGCGACAGTATTATAGTCCCCTGCCTGGGTTACAGAACCATAGACGCACTAAGCCCCTGTCGGGTGACACAACCATACTAACTTCTAAATTTATGGTTAATACTACTTCGACGAATTAACCTCGTCTTGGGTAACAATGGGCAACTACATTAGTTCCTACAAAAGCGGCTACAAGGAGCCTCTGGAGTCCACTGAAACACTAACTTATTCCCTTCCCATCGGAACCAGACTCAAATAAATGCGTAGTATTTTTTCCAGCTTTTAGCGCGTCGTCCTTGCATTCCAACGTAAAATGACATGTGACTTCTCAGACAGTGAGGCTAACTGACCACACAGCGGAAAGTGCACTCCATGTTTTTTTTTTTAAATCTGATTATGCGTCGGATGTAAACAAAAGCCTTTTGAAGGTGACCTTGGTTTTATACATAATTCTTCTATTACCTTCCAATATAATCTGACAATAAACAGTAAGTGTTATCCCTAAAAAATAACTGTGTAATCACAATCTCACCCTAGATCATCAATGGATTACATGAATACATTACCCGCTCCTGGTCTATAGCTATGACGTCACATGTGATTCTCTTTCTTGAGTCTTTCAACGCCAGTATATATTCATCAATACATCAGCATGCATATAACATTATATTATTGATGTTTATAAAATAAACCTGTATATGATATTATATCGGTGAGGTTTACAAAATAAACATTTTACATACAATACATACATGTAATTATACATTGATACAACATACCAGTACTACTATCATATTCCTTTTAACACTTTGATTATACATGACAAATATTTTTTCTGTATCCTAATATAAGTTTCTTATATAACTATTTAAACTTCTTTTGGAAATTCCATATTATCTTCTTATAAACCAGTAGTAGTACTGCATACAAAAAGTCTGTTCCTTCTAGATAATTTTTAATTAGATCAATGAATGGATATTTACACAATCCGTCTTAAAAATGTGCTCCATCGTTATTATTCCACAGATTCCACCTTAAACCTGTAGTTTAGAAGATGCAAAGACCATCTCATGATACTGTTGGTGATGCATTTAGGTTTGTTCAGATAAAGAAGGTGTTGGTGATCTGTTTGCACAGTAAATTCAACACCTGTAAGATAAAATTTAAATTCTTCCACGACCGACGCTAAAGCTAAATATTCCTTTTTAATTGTGGAGTTTTCCTCCCTCTAATTTACAGTTTCTTGCTGGCATAAGCAACTGGGAATAATTGTGAATCGTGCTACTGTAACAAAAAAGCACCAATCTCTATATTTGAACCATCAGTTTGTAACACAAATGGTTTGATGGGATTATGTAACTGCAAAATTGGTCTATTTACCAAATAATCCTTTAATGTACAGTGAGCTCTCTATCGTGGCTCATCCCATTCTACTTTGTTAGGTTTCCCTTTATTGGTCAAATGTGTTCATGGTGCAGCTATGGCAGGAGAATTAGGAATGTAATTCTTGTAGTACCCTACATATCCATTAAATGGTCGAATCTCCTTCTTGGTTCTAGATCTAGCTGCTCCGTCAATAATAAAAAAAATGGTCATCATGTGGACCAAGGACATTGACCTCAATTTGGTGCCATAAAAAAACAACACTTGTGGCCACCAATAAACGCGTCGATGGTCTTGCAGTCAACCAAGCTACTCTCAACCTACTCAGAAGCTCTTTGATTACACAGATATGTTAATCTCAAGTTTTGGTGTGCACTAACAAGTCATCAATGTAACTATCCACACTATTCTTACAATTTAGCAACTTTCGAATGCCTCGCAATAGAGTTGCTCCCGAATTTACCATTTAGGATGGCATCTTTAAGAATTCATAACTACCATCAGGTGTAACATTGTTTTGTGTGCATCTTGTTAAGTACTGGCACTTGCCAATATCCTTTGCTCAGATCCATCTTAAAGAAATACTTATCTCCAGTCCGGTTTCCTGAACACATCAGAGTCTAGCAATAGGTTCTTGATCTATCACTGCTTGCTTATTTAAATTGCGATAATCAACACACACCCTGTTGGTGCAAACATTTTTATTATTCGCACGACCACCACTGGTGCTGCATAATGTGATTTAGATTCTCTAATTACATCCATTCTCAACATATCATCAATGTCTTGTTTAAGAGATTCAGGTACAGCATTGGGTAAAGGGTACGATTTACATTTGATTGGTCTATCAGATGACAACTCAACTTTGTGTTGTATTATATCTGTTGTACCAGGTAGGTCAGTAAAAACATTTTTATTCTTGTACAACCAGCTTTAAATCATATTTTTGACTGGAGTCTATCTTACTCCTTTTAATACATCACGAGATAATTCTTTGGCCACACAAGTGTTATATTTAAACAAATCATCATCATCAGCTGTATCATTTACATCAGCCTCACTGGGCTTTACAACAGTTGGTCATACAACATCTAATATGGTATTTCCCGTCTTTATTGTACTTTGCTCTTTGCAGTCTCAGAATTAGCTTGCACCTGTGATATATATTTTCAACAAATTGATTTGGTAAATCTTGATTTTACCATTGACCCTGACCTTGTAATCGTTTGTACCCACAGTACCTACCACAGTGTAAGGTCCCTTCCATTGGATTAGCTACTTTTTATGATCTGTGGGGAGCATTATCAGTACCTGATCACTGATCTGTAATGTTCTTGACTTAGCCCTGCTGTCATAAGTATTGGTTATAACCCAATGAAATGTTATGCAAGCCGGGAGGTTTGCGAGGCTAGTGTCACATGGCAGGCTCGCCTGCCATGATTGACACAGGCCGAGCAAATCTCACCGCTTGCTTTACATTTCATTGGGCTATAACTTATTTGTCCCACATGTCCCGCCTCCTTGGTCGAAATTCACGCGTGTCATTTTTTTTGGCTACGCACCATTTCTTTGTCATATTTGGTCACTTTTCATGACCCTGTGATGCAAGCAGATTTGAACGTTCAGTTAGAACAAAGGAAAATACGCCGAATAGGGGACAATATCCCTTATACCTGTCTTATGATTTTCCTAGTTCTGTAGGGGCTTATTCCAGAGTTTTCACTATTCTCTGTCTCAATTCAAAGACGTACTGATAACAACTCTGAACTTCTAGAGTCTGTTATTCTTTTGAACATAACTCTTTCAAAATTTGCATTGGTCCTCTAACAGGCCGACAATACAACAATTCAAATGGGTAAAACCTGTTGCCTCTTGTAGCAATTATCTATATGCAAACAGTAATGCATTAATGTACCTATGCAATTGCTTAGGTTGTTCCTCACAAAATCGCCTCAACAATATTTTGAGGTACCCATTGAACCTCTCAACAAGACCATTGCAGGTGGGATGGTATGGTAGTCTCTTTGTATCTAAGCTTAGCGGGTGCCTTGCTTCCAAGTCGCCCGGTTACACCATTACGCTGGTTTTCATGAGTTATGACATTGTCACTTTCTAAACCGACAACTAAAGAGTATATCTATGCATCAATTCGCTAAGCTTGCCGTCTGGTTTGGTAAAGTTTTTCTCAAATTCAGCTAAAAGAAAAATGTGCATCAGTTTCATCGATGCAGGGCTAGGATTGTATATATATACAATCAGTGTCAGTCTTTCACATGCCCCCCCCCCCGACCCGAATCGCACAAAGCATAATCTCGTAATCTCGTAAAGTCTCGGCTTTTCAAACCACGACGTTAGCTTCATTCTAACCACATTCACCTGATGATCGGGTCGCATCCCGTGAAACAGTCTGTTGTGAATTAACAGTGTTGTTTTTCTTCAGAGTTATATATATATATATATATATATATATATATATATTACATCAGATTTGCTTATGTTTTGAACGCAGTTATATTGAACATATAAATTATGGAGCGTAGACAATTATTCCGCCCGTATGCCTTCATCTGTCTATCAACGCTGTGATCATTAAAAAAAGAGTGCGTAAGTCTGTAGTTCTCCTGTACTACATCAGTTTCATCAATGCGGTGCTAGGATAATATTTATATATTCATATTATGAATTTTAATAGGGCTATGAATATATGGCGGATTTTCCCAGGGATAATGGCTTTACCCTTTTGGTGATATAATTGTGCCATGAGAGCTAATATTGTTTTGCACGCTGTTGCATGGAAAATATAATTTGTGGAGCGAAGACAAAGGTTCTGCTCTCCCCCCCCCCCCCCCTTCTGCTTTCTGTCATCGCTGTGTTCAGTGAGAAAACAACCGAGTGCGTAAGTCTGTAGTCTCCTGTAGTGGCCCCAGGTGGCGCACCATAGTATATTCTGACCCAAGAGTGGTTATGTAAAATAACCCATCTACCAGGCCCCGCTATGCGTCAGTGAGTGCTTGGCAGGAATTGTATAGCTACGCGTGTGCTTATAACATCGTTTAAAGTACATAATGGCGCAGTAATGTAAAATACACGGGCGTCATATTGAGTGTGGACCTTGGCAGGCCTTCAAGTGATACCACTCTTCAAAACAAGGTGTTTGCAACATAATTTACTACCTCATAAAGATTTTATCTTTCACTTGTTTGGAGAAAGTCTTCGTATTAGCGAATACATCAGTTAATCTTGAAGGTGAGACCTCTTTCTGTTTCATAGATGCAGGGCTAGGATTGTATACACATACAAACATATATATATATATATATATATATATATATATATATATATATTATATATATATATATTTACGTGGCACATGAGAGCTCCTAATGTTTTGCACGCTGTTGTATGGAACATATAATTTGTGGATCCGTAGACAATTCTTCCACCCTCCCGCCTTCAGCTTTCTATCATGTTCTCCTGTAGTAACCTGAGGTGGCGCACCATAGAACATTCTGACCCAACAGTGGTTATATTAAAGAACACATAAACCAAGCCTCGCTCTGCGTCAGTGAGTTATTGGCAGAATGCGAATCCATTACAACAGTGCCAATGAGTAAAATCAGGACACAGTGAGACACGAGCGACGCTACTGGCCTCCGTCTGTAGGTAAGCCTGACCTTCGATAACAAATACCTTATTCTGAATTCAACACGAAATTGTGACGGCCTCTCAGCGTGTGAAGTATGAACTTATTGATCATGTTAAACTGTAATATCGATGGTAATCAAACACGAAAGCGAAGCGATTAAAGACTTGTCAAACAAAATAAAGTCCATCAAGGACATAACACCTATTCATGCAGAAGCCTGCAAGATGAAAATCTCTCCTTTCTCTATAAAAAAAATAATTTGTATTCCGGGCATGTTTAATGTTCTCTATGTAACAACTGCGTTATTCATGCTCAGTCATGCAAGGCAAATTTACGACAGGCCATGCAGATGAAAACTGGCACGCCAGTGTGGCGATCTTGACATGGGAGTCGGTGAATATAAATTGCAGACTATACTCGTCAAACCATTTTCCCACAAGAGAGGCTCTCGATTATTATAAAGAAGGTCGCAAATAAAAAAGCCAAATCATAAAGGCCAACCCACACTGTAAAATGTAACCAGTTAAAGGTAATAAACAATATTTACAGGCCGCATAAATAAGAAGACGTGCACCAAACAATTAATAACTTCTCTTTCAAAAAGTTAGTTTATGGTAAGAAAATGATAAACAATATTTTCTCAGGGGTAATGGCTTATCCCTTTTGGTGATATATATGTCACATGAAAGCTTACAGTTTTGCACGCTGTTGTATGGAAAATATAATTTGTGGAGCTTAGACAATGCCTCGCCCCCCCCCCCCCAGCTTCAGCTGTCTGTCATCGCTGTGTTCAGTGAGAAAAGAGCCAAGTGCGTAAGTCTGTAGTACTCCTGTAGTGCCCCCAGGTGGCGCACCAGAGTATATTCTGACCCAAGAGTGGTTATGTTAAAGAACACAACAACTAGGCCCCGCTATGCGTGAGTGATGTGCAGGAATTGTATACACACGCGTGTTCTTATAACATCGTTTTAAAGTACAAAGTTGCGCATTAATGTAATATACATGAATGTCAGATTAAGTGTGGACCTTGGCAGGCCTTCAAGTGATACCGCTCTTTAATATAAGGTCTGTACAACATAATTTAGTACCTCAACAAGATTTAATATTTCACCTGTTTGGAGAAAGTCTTCGTTTTGCCGAATACATTAGTTAATAGTGAAGGCGAGACCTCTTTCTCTTTATGTTTTTTTTTTTGTCTGCCTTTTAATGCTTGTATTAATATCAGCTACTTCGGAGTCATGCTATCAAAAGATCACAATCGCTATCAATATCATCCCATTCCTATCTTGGTGAAGAAACTTAGCTTTGTGGTGGAGAACTTGACCAATTGTTTTGCATTTCAAGGTGATTTGTATGATCAGGAACAATAAATTATGTGAACATTAATCAAAGGCCCTAGTCGTCACAACTCTAAGCAAGACTCTAGATAGTTATTAGAAGGACCCAGTTGACAGGTCCAACATCAAATGAAATCCGACGTATGAAAGGTTAAAAGAACATTTTGACAAATTGCTCAAGTACTTATAAACAAGAACAGATGCACCGGAAACAGGGAAAGTTTACAAGCCTGTATACGATCGGTCGGGTTCCCGATGGGTTTGATTTGCTTGGAGGGAACATGGAGCGTTTAAGTGCAAGAAGACATGTTCAGTTGGCTTGTTCATAATTCATGAAACAACATGTCCTGGAGGGGCGGAGTATCTTAGCTTACCGGGTGCCTTGCTTCCAAGACGCCCGGCTACCCGGTTAAACCATTACGCTCTGGTTTTCATGAGGTGTGGCATGGTCATTTTCTAAACGGACATCTAAAGAGTATATCTATGCATCAATTCGCTTAGCTTGCCATCTGGTTTGGTCAAGTTTGTCTCAAATTCAACTTCTGCTAATAGAACATTGAGCATCAGTTTCATCGATGCAGGGCTAGGATTGTATATGTATACACACACACACACACATATATATATATATATATATATATATATATATATATATATCACATGAGAGCTGCATAGGTGTTGCACGCTGATGTTCTGAACATATAATTTATTGAGCGTAGACAATTCTTCCGCCCTTCCGCCTTCAGCTGTTTATCATTCCTGTGATCAGTCAAAAATGCCGAGTTCATAAGTCTTTAGTTCTCCTGTAGTTCATCAATTTCATAAATGCAGTGCTAGGATTATATTTATATATTCACATTAAAAATTTCAAAGGGCTTTGAAAATATGGCGCACAAAATAACTTTGCTTAACAACAGTTATTTAATGGTAAGAAAATTAAAAATTAAATTTTCTCAGGGTATTGGGTTCGGAGAAAGTCTTCGTATTGGCGAATACATCAGTTCACCGTGAAGCTAAGACCTCTTTCTCGTTATGTCACATTCTGCCTGCCTATTAATTCTCGTTTTTATATCAGTTTCGTTGGAGTCATGCTATCTAAAGATCATAATCGGTATAAATATATTCTCATTCCTATCTTAGTGAACATTCTACTTTGTGCTGGAGACCTTGACCGATTTCTTTGACATTAAATGTTGTTTTGTATGACCAGGAACCATAAATTATATTAACATAAATCAAGGGTCCTAGTTGTCATAAGTGTAACCATGACTCAGCTTACAGGTCCAAAATTAAATGAAATCCGACGTATGAAAGATTAATAGGAAATTTTTTTAGAAAATTTTTTTTACGCCTTTTGAACAGGAACACGTGGTCCGGAAACTGTACATGTTAACAAGCCTGCACACGGTCTTTAGGGTTCCCCAACATATTTGATTTGCTTTTTGCAAACATGGAGGGTTCAAGTCCAAACTGACATGTTTAGTTACCTTGTTCATAATTCAAGAAACAGCATATCCTAAAAGCATAGAGCATCTTAGTTTAGCGGTTGCCTTGCTTCTAAGACGCCCTGATACACCATAACGCTCTGGTTTTCATGAAGTTTGATATGGTCATGTTTTGAAAAGGACAACTAAGGAGTATAGCTATGCATCAATTCACTAACCTCGCTAACCTAAAACAACATTGGCATCAGTTTTATCGAAGCGGGATAGGATATATATATATATAAACTCATATATATGTCACTTGAGAGCTTATTTTGTTTTTCATGCTGTTGTATGGAACATATAATTTGTAGAGCGTAGAAAATTCTTCCTCCCCTCCTTCAGCTGTCTACCATCCCTGTGTTCAGTAAAAAGAGCCAAGTGCGTGAGTGTAAAAAATTCGGACATATGCCCCAGATTCACTTCAAAAATTCTTTGAAGGTAAACGACTTTGTCGTAAGGAATACCTAAATTTATTTTAGATCAACAAACACAGGGCATAGCCTGTCAGACTCACGGTTTTGGGGTCCTGTCAGTATTAAACGGCAATGGATATAGATCTGTTGTAAAACCAGAATATACATACTCTCAACAGTACATCCAGCCTCGCCTGATGGCTATGTAAATTCTAATGGTAATACCACACTCCAATGTCCTCTGTATACAAATGCGAAAGTATTATAGTGCCTTCCTTCGGTTACAGAACCATACTCTCAGGACACCTATATAATAAACACACATTTGTAAACATACAGGAGAATGAGTTGGGCAAAAACGCTTAACTTTTCACAATAAAACCTTTTTAATTAAATAAGTCCATAAGTAAAAACCTTTTTCTGATAAATTATTTTACTTTCAGTTTTAAAGGCTACAAATAAAAGGAACATGATCCACTTCAAATACTTTATTTAACATTTGTTTGTTTACATTCATTTTCTATGGCGTAATAGGACATGAAACAAAAGCAGCTTATATTCTTTTCAATGTAAAATTATTTTGAATTTTTTAACATGACATTTTTTGTTTTTCTGTAAAACGAATATTGTATATTATTAGAGGTGGTGTATAACTATTTGGTTCCTACATATGGACTTAGAGAGATAAACAAATGAACAAGTTTGATGAGACATATATACGGCAACGCAGTTTCTTACCAAACTGTCCACAACAGCATGTTCCAATAACCTAATTAGCAGTAAAAAGTGTATACTATATGTCACCACTAAACAGAGAGTAATAAGTTGATGAATGATGTTTATTTAAAAATGTTGAACAAATGTTCAGACTGACACACTAACCACAAACACATACACGTATATATATATATATATATATATATATATATAAATATACACAAGGATACGTGAACCAAAAAACTGAACAGGTTATAGGTTTATAAGCCTGTATACGATATTTTTTTTCCTGTCCCGATTTCTAATTACAAGACCATAGATATAAAAGTAACTAAATATTTGATTGTCTTGGTGCCAACGTGGAGGCTACAAGTGCAACTAGACCAGCTCAGTTGTCTGGTTCATAATTCATAACATTCAAGTTTGCATGAGGTATGACATGGTTATTTTCTAAAGGAAGAACTAAGGATCAATGCAACTTCACACCAAGCTTGCCGTTTCGCTCGGTAAGGTTCGTCTCCAACGTCAACTTCTGCACAAAGACTAAAATAACAGTGAGCATCAGTTTCATTAAAGTGGGAGCAGGGTTGTAGTATATCACATCTACATACTCATATTAAAATTTTAAAGACGTTATTTCTCCGCCTTCGCTTTCTTGCAGAAATGTCTACTTCATTGGTCTTTAGCAAGAATGAACCCGTCCCGTACAGCTTCGAAGGCAAGGACCACTGGATTGACGGTATAAGGTACTGGATCAACACGACATCTGCGAGCATTGAGATGTTTCGACACATGTCCGTTCATGATGGTGATGTGTTCGTATGTGGTTTTCCGAAATCAGGTATTACCAGGTCTACATTTGTTAGAATTTCCGCGTTTCCCATTTTTTTCTATGCAGTGATAATGGTACTCCTTCAACTCTTCAGTGCTTGAAGTTCGTGCACACGTGACTGAAAAGGTTTACAGGCTGTGAAAACTGATTAATGAATTTTTTTATGACACTGAATGGTAAATGTGCAATTTATTCTGCATTTTAATGTTTTGATCGTTTATTAGAGACTATATATAGTTAATATATATGCCGATGACAATTTTCAGGAAATGTGTGGATGGTTACTATTCTTCGTGCCGTATTTGCCCAGGAACACCTGGATATCTTCGAAAAGTCGGAGCGTTTCGAATTCGAACGATTTTTGGAAGGAAACACAGAAAAGGCACTAAAGCTGCCTCGTCCAAACATATATATTATACATAGTTATTATCACATGTTGCCAAGGGAATTCTACTTGAGAAAACCTAAAATCATCTACATAGTTCGGAATCCGAAAGATGTAGCAGTGTCATATTACTATTTCCATAAGATTGTAGTAGCATTGGGACCTTGGAAGGGAACATGGGATGTATTCTTTGATGCATTTATGAAAGGGGAGGTATTCTTCGGGAATTATTTTGATCACTTGGTTAGCTTTTTTCCCCACCGAAATGACCCAAATATTTTCTTTGTGAGTTATGAAGCCCTAAGAAGAGACCCTTCCCGGTGGATAAGAGATATGCAGAATTCATTGGAAAACCCCTGAATCCAGAGAAACTGGATAAAATCGTAAGGCTAACGGACTTTGATACAATGAAAAAGCATCCGTTCAACCCGACTGGATGTACAACCCTGACACCTGGCGGTGAGTTTATGCGATCTGGCAAAGTTGGAACCTGGAAACAGCTCTTCACTGAGGGGCAAAACAAACAAATGGATGCCATGATAGAAAAGGTGGAAAAGGAGCTGAGTGTTCGGTTTGACTATGATTGACCCGATTCTTTGTTTCGAATGAAATACGATAAGAAAAATTAGAAAGCTGTTTTCTGAGTTTTTGATAAATGTGGAAACGGTCACCTGTAATGATTCCGTATCTAGTTGTTTCACAATAATAATAAAAAAAAAAGTTTAACATTCATCAATGTGAAAATAATATGTACTTTCATCAAGAAATGAACAAGACTTTCACATACCTTGTAGCCATCCTAACTTCCTCTGCGTTGTTTAGCATTTCCCTTCAAACAGGATTTTGATCTATCGATATGTAAGTCACAAGCAGTGAACTGTTCCGGAAGGAGATCTTCAGGTAACGATCATTTACAGAAGATTTGCCATTTAAAAGGCCTTGGAATATATTGCGCAATACAGATAATAAATTTCTTTGCGAGTGATATTTTGTGATAACATAAGTTAACAGTATATCGTATCAGGAGTTATGGCTAATCCCTTTGGTATTATATATGTTACAGGAAGGCTGATCTTATTTGTTATATGTGGGAAAAAATCAGTTGTGGATTGTGTACATATCTTACGCTATACCGGCTTAAGCTGTCTAGCTTTGCTTTGTTTTTTTTCGGTGAAAAGAAACAGTGTTCGTAAGTCTGATCGTCAGTGCAAACCTTATATCAACAAGACACCTGTAGTGCAGCATGGCGAATTCTGACCCATGCCCCCACCCCACCCCACCCCCTTTCCCGCCAAGCAAGTGGTTTTGTCCTGGACACAAGAACCACTCCCCAGCTAAGCGTGAGTGAAGGCCAAGAAAGAGGATTCATCAGAACAATGCAGTTGAAGCGCAATCCGGGCACAATAAGACAGGAAAGACGCTGCTTGCCATCCACCGTATGTCAGCCTGTCATATCTAATTCTGAATTTTAGCATGAGGAATCTGTATAGGCCTCTCCGCGTGATAAGCCTAAATTCGTGCACATATATAATGCGTTTATTATATATGAGGTCTACACTACAATGTCAAATGCACAACAAATTATTTATATGAGGTCAATTAAACCATTTTGCTCCGCACTTTCAGGTATGGTTAAACATATTCTTCACACCTTCATTCATGACCAGTTTAAGAACGCATGCTTACTAATTAACGGTCTTTATTTTATTTGACAAGTTATTATTACATATAAGTGAGTTTTTGTTTGCTCTTGGTTTAAGCTCTTTCATCCATTCACATTTCAGATACGAGATCTCACACAGACGAGCTTGTAACCGCTTTACTCTCGTGTCCAGTACACTATCCAGCTTTATGGCAAATATTGAATTAGGAACGTCTACAAACGATAAATATTCCGGCACTCAAACAATCAAACACTTTGCACCTGACGAGAAAACTGACCTCCCTAAATTCGTGTCAACCTTTTAAACAAAACAAATTTATTATTAGCAATTTCCTTTACCGTCATATATATTTATATGTGGAAAGAAATTCTCTACCATACACATTGTGAGTGATACGTAACAAACATAAGATCAATGAAATATGGCAATTTTCTAATTAATTAATATATATATATATATATATATATATATATATAGTCATAGAGAAAAATGACATACAGTAGCTATCCTTATAATTATCCCTATAATTTCCTTGCCTTAAGGGAGAGGTTTTTCCAGTCATCTACGTAGTACTTTTGATAACTAAATTAAAGCAAAAAATAAATTAATATTGTAAATATAAGATTCAACTATCAACGCCAACGGTCCTATATGAATGCAGCATTGACATAGCATAACTCTGCACAAGGAAAACTTTTTCTACATCTGGGGTTTAAATGTGAGTGGAATAAAAGTAGACCAGAGTCCTCTAGCGACTTTGCCAACTTGAAAGCGTCCTTTAAGCGCTTTGGTGTTTCCCCTTGGCGGAAGTGTAACCCCAAACAGAACTGACGTATTCTGTTTAATTGTTTAGATTGGATCATATTTGGTATAACTTCGTACTCCCATTGTTCGATGTCCATCTTGAAAATGTCGATGATACGCTGAACAAAGAATATAATAATTTGAAAAGATAAACATACCTTTATACTTAATTTAAGATATACTGTGTTATGCATCCGAGATGTATATATATATATATATATATATAGAGAGAGAGAGAGAGAGAGAGAGAGAGAGAGAAAGAGAAAGAGAGAGAGAGAGAGAGTTTTGAGTGCTAATTACCTGTTTCCGGAAATATATTTAACAAAATATTGCAAGTGATCTTTAAATAAACTTCTGATATGGTGTTAGATGCTCAGTTACCCCCATTTACCAAAGTAGACTAACCCCCTATCACCTATTTTACCATTGGGCAGGGGTAAGGGAAGTTAGTTTGTCTAGGGCGGAAGGTTAGGACTGCCCTCCGTCAGGTGTGTCAAACCTCAAGCCTAATTCATTCATCGTATTTTACTTAGTGGTGACGTTGCTAAAGTATCTATTAGATAAAGCAACGGCTGTCCTGTCCTGGAGGAAGAGCATCCGAGGGGATATGCGTGCATCTAAAGACCGTAAGGGCAAGTCAGTGAGTAACTTAAGTTTAATCTCACATTTACCTCAAGGATGCCAGTATGGTTTGTTTCGGCTTAATTATATAAATTATTTCGAATAAAGACAGATCTATCGGCTATTTTCGTGACTAGTTCAGCGTTGTTTTATTTTACTTTTTAGCGAAGTCAAACAAAGGTACCTACTTTTTCATGATCAAGCATTTTCTTTATAGTTGTGACGGTCTTCATGTTCCAGCCGTTCTTCTCCACCCTGTCAGCGCCTGCCAACCCTATGATATGAAACCAAACCAGGTCAGAGTGTTTGTGGTCGTCACAGCCCATGCTTGGAGAAAAGAATACAAATATTCAGTTTTTAAGTTAATCAGTTGAAGTTTAACAACCATTACTCAGTTTGATTACCACTCTCATGATCGTTCTCCTTCATATGCTAATAATGGTTGGCACTCAGATTTAATACAAAAACTATACATTCGGTGTCCCTGAGCGATCATTTGAAGTGATCCTGAGCGATGATGGGGAATCCTCTATGCCACATACGAACTTGAAAATTAGGTCAAACATAAATATCAGGTGCAAATCTGTCACCTATGACTAACATTGAGCCCAAAGGCCAGTTTTGGAGAATGAGCGAAATTTGACAGCTGACCGGAACACAGTCATAGAAAACAAACCTGTTATCGAGGGCTTTCACCTCTGGAGCCGTAACAAAGCCGACCCCAAACTGGTGACCCAAATTTTGATGTAGATGTAAACTCGTCAACACCCGTAAGCCTCCCCTCCTAACAGGGGAGGAAGTATCATAAAAATACTTACAGTGGGAACATTATAACATAATGCTAGGGGGTGCTTCGGGCGGCCACCCCCACACCCCCCACCCCACGCACCCGGCAAAGGATACAACTTTTGCATCTTTGATAATATAGCTTTCTCTAGTTTCAGTCACTTCTGTTAGTGATTTCGTTATTGAAAATAATTGTATGAAATTTAGTATTGACAAAGCGTCCTGTATTTTTAGTTTCTTGCCTGCGGAATACAGACCCCATTGAAACAATATTAAGAAAACTTAGCGGACAGGTTTAAAATGTGGGAATAGATGTAAACACCAACTGAGAATACAGTCTCACCTTGGGTCAAACGAATGCACCTCACACTGGAAATCCTTGACGACTGCGTCATCAAATGAAAAATCAAAATTGATCCTGTAAAAGTTATTAATATTGTTTAATGTAGGTATTATCCTAAAACAATCCAATAACCATAAATCATTTATGTTTTCATTTGACAATGACGATAAAGTGTATGTCATTGTTAAACTTAATAAATTCACATCTAACGGGTTATTTTAATATGGAAAGGGACAAAAGTATTTTGTTATTAAAAACGCGATACAGCTAACGTTCAGTAGCAGCCTGAAACGACTTTTCAGTCATACTAAATAGGTGTATCTCCAGATTTCTGGTTTTTTAGCATTTATTTTTCAAGGAAGCGATTTTAAAGAAATTTGTGTACCCTTAAAATTAGCCTATAACTAAAAATTTGAAATGGTAAATAAATGTGACACCTGTTAAAATATCATTTTAACTTTAAGACCATGCTTTGTGGATAATATCACCATTTACGTATCATGCCTTAGTTACCATACCGTAGTTAGGCCGTTTCCATTTTAGTCATCTAATTATGTTTTGTAAAACTGTGTTAAACGAGACAATACATATGATTTAAATTAATGGAAATAATGAACTAAATTTTTCAAAGAACATTATAACCGAATATACCCGAAAGAGTAAACAAGGCAGGAATGTCTGTGAGAAACTATTTCCTGGTCAAGGCAGACCTCCCAGCCACCGTTACCCTGGTGACCTAGCCATTTAATAACGTCACAGAGAAACGTTGGTCTGGATAAATAACTGAAAAAGGGAGTTTTTTTGGGTTATGCTTATATCCAATCAGTTCACAATAATGTTAATATATAAATATTTACTCCAATTTTTTTGTAGATTTTCATTTCAATTAACACACAGATGCATTCCTGAGAACGCGCTTAGCATGTATTCCTAAGATTGTTACTTGACATAAATGAGTGAAACGGTAGACGAATGGGTAACACTTAATAATAGTAAAAGACTTAAAGCTTACGCACTCTGCTGATAGTTTATAGAAAGTTTATTCACAAAACGTTAAAAGCTAACTTTAAATTATTTTTAACATTTTCATGATTCTTGTTAATATACGTATAAAATTATGTGTGGGTAAATTATTTTCACAGATTGACGTTGGCCCGTTTGATAATTCCTTATAGATGTAATGTACCACTGATAAAATAATGTTAGTCAAATAATCGTTCGCTAGACCCACAGAAAACTCCGTCCCGTATCTGTCTCTCGGCCATCTCTTCTCTGACAAGCTGATTCGTAGGACTGAGTGGAAATATTTTCTTTGCTCTTCGTCTTGAGTTCTTGCTAAAGAGTTTCCTTGAGCTGAGATTGTATATATCTTCCTGAAATAATCATAAACAATATGTTTGCAAAATTTTATTAAAATGTTTCTCATTAATAGTTTTTAAAGATATTCTTTCGTATAATTGTTGAAGAATATTCCCTTTCATGATGACAATTTTAGGCTCTTTACATATATATTTTTCGGATTGTTACAATTCATTCCCACAAAATCACGATACAGAGTCAACCATTTTTTTGTACACAGTCAACTATCGTATCGATACAGTTTCAAGTATCGTATCGATACAGGCGAAGAAAGAGAAGTCTTTCTCGAAAAAAGCCACAGGCCTAAAGTTCCTACAATACAATGCAATTAAAAAGTCTTAGATAGTAAGTGAAATTGAAAGATGACAACTGTAAAAAAATAATTAAAATATAAATTAACATTTAGTTTTCAAGTACAACGAAACTATAAGAGATAAAGGAATAAATAAAAATAGATACTTCAAGTAAACATAGAACTCACTTTTAGTTTGCATACCTTAAACCAGTATGCATGAATAATGAATAACCATTGATATGTAATCACATTCGTTTGTATTAGTTAATGGGGCTAAGACATCACCCATAGCAATTTACAACACAAGAATATTATTGTCATTGAGAATGTGAGTTAAATTCAGACAGTATATATCAATCGTAAGTAAAAATACTGGAGAAAAAATAAATAGTAAATATAATTAGATAGGTAAAAATTAATTAAATAAAATGGAAAACATCGAATCATAATCCATTATGCTCAAAACATATTAGAATTATGCTAAGTTTAATTAAAAAATGAAAAAAAGATATGAATCTGTACATGTTGTTCTCTTTTTGAGACAATGAAAAACATAAGCTGCTTTATTTAAAGTTTTATAGGAATTAACTATATTTAGTAACTTAATAATGTTTTGTTCATTTGGTTCGATCAATCCTTTTGGCAAATACCTTTTACGTTAATCAGCGTTCAATAAGCATTCTAACAAATATGTGGTTCATCTTCTTTAATATTATAGCCATATTTTAAACAATGTTTACAAATCCTCTCCTCTCTATTCATTGCTGGCGACTAACCGCAATGTCCAAATGGTGATTAGTACATCGTAACATAGCTTATACAGTACTGTAACCGAACACATATTAAATATTTTCTAATGTTAACATTGACTTAAAAACCCAAAATGCATATCATTTATTACATTTGCATATATCACTTTGTTATTCCTGTACGCCATATAAGTCAATCTTTGTTTAATGCAATTAAGAAAAATATTCTGATCTCCAACTGTCTCAGCCATCCAAATGTAATCAGAACCTGTTAAATATAATAAGGAACTAACATAGATACCCATGTTGTTTTCCCTTTACAATCAAGCTGAAATACATATTATAATTTTTTAGGATACCTTTTTTCATTCATGGATATTAATTTTACCCAGTATTCAAACAACATACAGAATATTTAACAAACAAAGGGAGACGCCCGTATTCTTCTAAAGATGCAGCATTTGGTGTATTACTATTTATTTTTAGAACATACTTACGAAATTTGTATTGAGCTCTCTCAATTATCTCCACTCTGTTAAAACCCCAGGGTTCCCTACCATTCAAAAGAATTGCACAACCATAGTATCAAAAAGATAGAGTAATTGTTTAACTACTACATGTTCACATTTTAAAAGGATTTTTTTATAATACATATGAACTTTTTTGCTTGAATTACTTGTTTTTATATGTTTTTGCCCACGATGCTCTATTAGTAAAAACACTGCTCAGTTACTTATAATAAGTCACGTCATTTAAAATTTTGCCTTTGGGTTCAATTTTTCTATTTTTCGAAGAGGGCCACCACGTCTTACCATAATTTTAGGTTTATTTAAATTAACTTTCATACCATTAATCTTACAAAATTTTTCATCTTGAGATATTTGTCTCTTCAGTTACGCTCATTTACACAGCGCTTTACCTATGGGCCTACTACCTATATCGTAAGCGCTGTTTGTTTTGACCTCGTATCCTGAATCGCTACACCAGAGGGGGGCACTGTATTTTTGTCCAATCAGATGAGACCCTGTGCTGGAAGACAAAACAGTTTACCAACCAATACACGGAGCCAATGTTGTTCATTTCGTTTTGAGTGACAGCTCATCGCCCCGGAAACCGTCTGAACAGGCCACAGGCTCAGAGAGAATGGTCCCACGCGTGGTTTGCTTAGGGCCTTTGGCACATAGGATGCCCGACCGGTGAGCTGTAATTCAAACGAAATGTAACATCAAATATATTAAAAAGGCTTTCTCTTAAAGACTTTTTAATATATTTTCATGATTTTTGTTTTCATATCATGAACTTGTGATATATGTATTGTTGTAGGATGAATATTCTCACCTAATATTGGAGGTTATTAAATAAATAAATAAATAATGCATTTATAATTGCTCTGCCCCATTCCTCTGGGAAGTAGCCAATAGGTATAACACCATTATATAAGTTCCTCTCTACGTAACTAGTTGCCTATTCAATAACGTCCTCTGGAATTATATTTCTTTCACTATTTACCAATTCTGTGCAAAAAAGTTAAACCACCTTTGAGGTTTTATACAGGTAGCTTTTCTGTCTCCTCTGTTATTTTTCAAATGTCGCCATAGTTTATTTGTATTTTTACTAATAAAAACATAAATTCTCTTCAAATTTTTCCTTGCTCTGTGCACAGATATCTCTAATTTTTTTGTCTTAAAACTGTGTATGTCTTCAAATCATCTAAGCTTCCTGACTTACTATGAAAATTAAGCGCTTTCAATTTGTTATGTTTTGCTTTTGCACTGGCTTCGTCCCCTCATTTGGTTAACATATTCTATATGCATTCTTGTAACTTTTAACTTCCATTGTGGTACATCGTATAATATCAATAAATTGTTTAACAGGTGCATCTGTATCAAATTCAGTGTAATGGTAAAATGATCGCTGGTTACTTTCACACTCAGAATAACATGACTGATATTTTTCCTAGTATCCCATGTTTTTATTTTATATTTGATCCATTGTTTGGTGAAATTGCATTTTGTGTCTGTTGTACATTATAATAAGATTTTAATTTTAAGGTACACATTACTGGAAAATGATCAGAGATATCAAGTGTCGGAACTGCAAATGACTCTACAACACTATAAAGTTCTGTACTTACTAATATATAATCAACTAACCTTTGCCCCACATGAGTTATGCATGTGAACATCCCGTCTAAGTCGGGGCAGCTCTGCCGTTGAGTATATGTACATTCAATGAGCATCACAAATTTTGTAAAGAGAATCCAAAATTATTAATTTTACAGTTTTTTAGAGTTTCTGCTTATACTAAAGGTATCTGTACGAAAGTCATCCCCAATGCCAGTGTATTCTCATTCATCTTTTTTTTTAAATCTCGCATTTAAATCACCCATTATAATAATACGAAGTCTCAATGATGGTAAAAAAAATTCTGTTATAATATATTTTAATCTTAAAATGCCATCACTTTTTTCCTACTTTTTTCCACTTTTCATAATACAATATAAAGCCTTCAGGGGGAATATATGCACACACCAACAATACGTCTTTATCAAGCTCTAATGAGTGCCCATCAAAAGTGAGTGCAATAATATCTGTGTATTTATACACTTTTATGATTTTAAAATTACAGGATCTTATGCACACAAGGATTCCTCTTCTAGACATTTTACTTCTTGAATTACAAAAACAATCCGCCAAACAGTAGCACAAGTCTCTAAAATTCAAAGAATATCACACACATTCACCTCATATTTAAATTCCGGTAAATGCTGTTTTTTTAACTACTAAGAAGGTCCAATTATCTACATTTCTGATTGGATCAATTTGTGAAGGTGTGCTTAACTGTCTGGTAGTTGCTGCAAAAGGTGAGTTAAAACAAGGTGCAGTTAGATCCAAAGAATTGTCTTGTTGTCCATCGTCACTGCAATCATGGTTAGTATGTGTGTGGGGTGCAGTGCAAAAAGTGGGTGCTTCATGTACTTTAAGACCCCGTCACATTAGCACTGCGTGGGCTACACGGGCTTTCCGTGTGCATGAATGTTGTTGCACGCAGAACAATTCTGCGGGCAGGCCAAGATTTGGGTCGGTTTCGTGTGGCACTTCCCTGATTGATCCGTGGTACCTGCGTGGGCCTTGCGTGTGCTCCCTGGATATGCGGGCCAGGCTCGTGAGAGCTTACAGACAGGTAAGTGTTAGCTACTCGACAAACAAGGGCACTGCGGGTTACCTGCGTGCAAGCTACGTGACACCTGCGTGGGAGATGCCTGCAAGGCGCAAGGGTTGCGTATGCCATTTGCGGACCTATCAATGCAGGTCGGGTGGAGAGTTAATCAAATCTCAGCCAGATTTCATAGTCGCAGAACGCCAGCAACTTGCCCCCACCCAGTCATCAGTTTACCGGCAGGAAGGCAGTAACTGGCCCTCAACATGTCCTTACGTTCCTCGTATACCTCGCTCTATGCCCGCAGTAGACGGGCTACACGCAGGTTGGTATTACCTGCACCGTTCCTTGGCAGCAAAACGCACGTTCTAGCCCGCATCTGACACGCGCCAGCGCAAAATTGCCACAGGTCCACGGCAAATGAACTTTCTGCAAGCGGATTAACTGCCTGTGATTTGCGGCCGCAGCGGGCCTCTGGGTGGTGTTCTGCGTGGACTTAACGGACAAACTCCAGCAGCTTAAGGCCCTGTCACATTAGCACAGCGTGGACCACACGGGATTGTTGCCCGCATAAGTTTATTGCACGCAGGAAAGATTGTGCGGGCTGGCCAAGATTTGGGTAAGATTCGCGTGGAACTTGTCCATTGGATATGTTGAATCTGCGTGGACCTTGCGTTTGCGGGCTAGATGCGCGAGAGCTTAGAGACCGTGTTAGCTCCGAACCTCACTGCGGGTTATCTGCGTTCCAGCTCCGGGTCACATACGGGGGAGTTGCCTGCAAGGCGCGAGAGTTGTGTATGCCGGTAGCGGGATTATATATACGGCAGGGGTAGTCGCAGAACGCCATTTATTTACCCGCAGCAAGCCCTCAGATTTCCAACAGGAAGTAACTGGCTCTCAACATGCCCTCGCGCTCCTCGTATACCTTGCTTCATGCCTGTAGAAATGACCAGGTACACACGCAGGTCGGCAGTACCGACACCGTTTCACGGCTAACAGACATTCTTTAAGCGGGTATCTGCCTGTGACTTGTAGCCGCTACGAACTCCCGCAGCTAACACGGACCACGTTTTGAACATGTTCAAAACTTGGCTGCGGGCAATTCGGACTTCCGTGCGCACCTGCGGGCAAGTCCGGATCAGATCCGAGCGAGATACTGCCAGGTCCGTGCCAACTGCGGGGAGCTGCGGGAAGCAAAAACTGTCACCCGTTAGTTGCACGCAGTGCTTTTGTGACAGGGGCTTTACCTGGACCAAGATTTGGCTGCTTTGCCAGCCTCCGAGGCTCCTCTATTTGTTCACCATGTGACCCTTACATGCTTGAGCATCGGGCCTTCAACGTCCTTAGGGCTGGGTGGTTTCTTCGGGCCTTGGTTCAGCTCAAAATCCCCCCCCCCCACCATCCTGCGCCAACAACATCGCCAGCTGTGTTGCCAAACGCAATGCTAAACTCAGGGTTTTTACAGCGAATTTTATTTTTTAGCGTGGCTGTACAAGACAGTCAATTCGGGCCCGCCAAATGTATGTGCTGACACCCATATTAATGTAACTCCTAGATATATGTCCTTAAAAGTAAAAGGTGATGTAATAGCCTCAAAACAAAATCAAAACTTAACTTTGTGCAAAAATGTGTAAACTACCCCTGTACCGTCAAGCCAAAAAGTAAACTTTCGTACCGGTAAAGAATCATATCGAAAATGAGTCAAATGTCGTATTGATACCATCGTATCGGTAAAGAATGAATTATCTTATCGATAATTAGTCAACTATCGTAACGATACAGAGTCAACTTTGGTTCGATACAAATTCGTCCATCGTTTCGGTTCTAAGTCAACTATCGTATCGATACAGATTCAAGTATCGTATCGATGCAGATTCAACTACCGTGTCGGTCCAGAGTCAACTATCGTATCGGTACAGAGTCAACTTTTGTATCGAAACAGAGTCAATAATCGATGTCATTGTATTGATATGTTAACTATATATGACCATTCAAAAACGTTTGACATTCGCTGAATTCTAAATAGTTTTAATGAATTCTCCGGCAACGATTTGTGATTCGAAAGCGTAAAAATCTCATATCAATTCATAATTGCCGGATAAAACCACGATTGTTTCGAACATTTATTCCGTGTAATATACACTCATGCAGCTGAATTGAATCTTTGTGATTTAACCTTTAAACCATGCCTACTTAGTGAAACATTTGGAAGTAAAATTTGAACAAGTAGTGATTAGGTTGAGATGAAGGTCGATTCTCACAAACATCTCGAAAACAAATTGGTCAAAGTTGAAAGGCTCACAGAGCTCATTGTCTGTGATATCTTAACCACAGGTTATAACTTATAGCTTATTTCCTTTAAATATAAAGAAAGTATTAACTATAAATTATTGCAAATGTTTCTCACGTTCTCTTATAATTGAAAAAAAAAATATATTTTGTCAGGAACATGTCGTTTGCAGCAAAAGGTTCTGCTGTTGCATAAGAAAAAAGGAAAAAAATCAAGCTTACCTTCTCACTTTGGCTGCTTCGTTGCCTATATTCAAGGTCAAAGAATATACAGATGGTTAAAGCTATGAATAAGACAACAGCCTGTCTTTTCGAGCCAAGACCAAACAAATGCATTGTCTGTGAATAATTAAGAAAAGACCTCATTGGAATAAAACTACTATATATATGGACGTAGTTGTAGCTTGAAGTTACTGTCGTCTTGTTCTAGCAGTTGAACAACTGATATATATATATATATATATATATATATATATATATATATATATATATATATATATATACATAACAACACTTATTGTATAGTCTAGCACATATGTGCTATTAGTCAAGTCTAATCAGATGTTAGACAAAAAAAAGTTGGTTTGTGCTGAATCGCGATTAAATCTTGCCTGAACTGACACTCCGTATTGATTCAAAGGGAAACGCTATACAATATAGATAGAGTTAAAAGTTTATGCATGCATGTACGTTATAGGCCTTCCATTGTGTTTTGTTTGCTGAGCAGGTACACATATGTATGACTGGTCAAATGCGAGTTTGAAAAAAAAAATGCTAAAGAAAATGACGAATGAGCCTGAAAGTGACCGCCATGTTCCACTCATCGAAAATATATAGCCAATATTAATGTGAAACATGCTTTGCTTATAAAAAGCTTAAAAACAGAATAGTGTTGAAACTGACATATTTATATATAGATATACAAATACTTTAAATAATCAAAACCATTTTGAATGAAAAGTTTTCAAAGTACAATGCGGTATCACTCAGGTGAACTATCCGCCACACACACACACACACACACACACATCTGTTGAAAGAGAGAGAGATGTATAAATATGTCCGTTCTTTGTTTGGAGAAATGAACATGAATACACAGAAAAAAGTCGGTTCACAGCCGATCAAGTTGAGCCCACGACCTTTCGACCAAGAGACTGAAATATTTAATATATATATATATATATATATATATATATATATGTGTGTGTGTGTGTGTGTATATATATATGTATATATATGTGTGTATGTATATATATATACGACTCTTCTCGAGAAATGTTTGAATGGTAACTATCTTTCGACGCGTAATATCCCAGCGCCACCTAGATATCTTCATAAAGTGCGCGGGTTTCGAATTGGAACGATTTTTGGAAGGAAACACAGAAAAGTCAATAAGGCTTCCTCGTCTTACCAAAGTTATGTTTGCATGTGACCAAGGGAACTTTATTGGGGAAAGTTTAAATCATCTACACTGTTCGGAACCCGAAAGATCTGGCACTACCTGGGGGGGTTCTTCGGGCCTGGGTTCAGCACGACCCCCCCCCCCCCCCCCCATCCTAAGTCACCAACATCGCCAGCAGTGTTGCCGGGCGCAATGTGAAATCAGTGTTCTCAAAGCGAATTTCATTTTAGAGCGTGGCTGTACAAGAGAGTCCATTCGGGCCAGCCAAGTGTATGTGCTGACACCCATATTAATGTTACTCCTAGATATATGTCCTCAAAATGTAAAGGTGATCTAAACGCCTCAAAACAGCATCAAAACGTCAAGACAAAAAGTAAACTTTCGTACCAGTGAAGAGTCATCTATTGTATCGATAATGAGTCAAATGTCGTATTGATATAGAGTCAGCTATCGGTTAGGTACTGAGTCAACTATCGTATCTATGCAATGTTTATTACCGTATCGGTACAGAGCTCACTATCCTATCGATACAGAGCCAAATATCTTATCGGTAAAGAGTAAATCATCGTATCAATATTAAGTCAACCATCGTATCGATACAGAGTCAACTTTAGTTCGATACAAATCCATCCATCGTATCAGTTCAAAGTCAACTGTCGTATCGATGCAGATTTAGGTATCGTGTCGGTACAGGTTTAACTACCGTATCGATACAGATTCAAGTATCGTTTCGGTCCAGAGTCAACTATCGTATAGGTACAGAGTCAACTATTTTGTCGAAACAGAGTCAACTATCGATGTCATTTATTGATATGTTAACTATATATGACCATTCAAAAACGTTTGACATTAGTTGAATTGTAAATAATTTTCATAAATTCTCCGGCAACGATTTGTGATTCGAAAGCGTAAAAATCTCATATCAATTCATAATCGCCGGATAAAACCACGATTGTTTCGAACATTAATGCCGTGTAATATACACCAATGCAGCTGAATTGAATCTTTGGGATTTAACCTTTAAAGCATGCCTACTTAGTGAAACATTTGGAAGTAAAATTTGGACCAGTAGTGATTAGGTTGAGATGAAGGTCGATTCTCACAAACATCTCGAAAACAAATTGGTCAAATTTGAAAAGCTCACAGAGCTCATTAGCTGTGATATCTTAACCAGAAGTTATAACTTAAAGCTTATTTCCTTTAAATATAAAGAAAGTATTAACTATAAATTATTGCAAATGTCTCTGACCGTCTCTTATAATTGAAAAAAAAATATATCAACAAGTCTGGAACATGTCGTTTGCAGCAAAAGGTTCTGCTGTTGCATAAGAAAAAGAAAAAGAAAAAAATCAAGCTTACCTTCTCACTTTGGCTGCTTCGTTGCCAATATTCAAGGGCAAAGAATATACAGATAGTTAAAGCTATAAATAAGACAACAGCCTGTCTTTTCGAGCCAAGCCCAAACAAATGCATTGTCTGTGAATAATTAAGAAAAGAACTCATTGTAATAAAACTATTACATATATGGACGTAGTTCTAGCTTGAAGTTACTGTCATCTTGTTCTAACAGTTGAACAACTGATATATATATATATATATATATATATATATATATATATATATATATATATTTACATAACTGTCACGTAATTTATAGTCTAGCACATTTGTGCTATCAGTCAAGTCTAATCACATGTTAGACAATGAAAAAAAAGTTGTTTGTGCTGAATCGCGATTAAATCTTGCCTGAACTGACACTCCGTATTGATTCAAAGGGAAACGCTATACAATATAGATAGAGATAAAAGTTTATGCATGCATGTACGTTATAGGCCTTCCATTGTGTTGCGTTTGCTGAGCAGGTACACGTATGTATGACTGGTCAAATGCGAGTTTGAAAAAACATGTTAAAGAAAATGACGAATGAGACTGAAAGTGACCGCCATGTTCCACTCATCGAAAATATATTAATGTGAAACATGCTTTGCTTATAAAAAGCTTAAAAACAGAATAATGTTGAGACTGACATATTTATTTATAAATATACAAATACTTTAAATAATCAAAACCATTTTTAATAAAAAGGTTTTCAAAATACAATGCAGTATCACTCAGGTAAACTATCCGCCACACACACACACACACACACACACACATACACATATATATATATAGAGAGAGAGAGAGAGGGAGGGAGATGTAAGAATAGCCATGTTCGTTATTTGTTTGGAGAAATGGATCATGAATACACAGAAAAAGTAGGTTCACAGCCGATTAAGTTGAGCCCACGACCTTTCGACCAAGAGACGGTAAATATTTTATATATATATATATATATATATATATATATATATATATATGAAATGGTTGAAACGTACCTATCTTTCGACGCGTAATATCCCCGGGCCACCTAGATATTTTCGAAAAGTGTGCGCGTTTCGAATTGGAACGATTTTTGGAAGGAAACACAGGAAAAGCAATAAGGCTTCCTCGTCCTACCAAAAAAAAAGTTATGTTTTCTGTGCGTTGTGATATAAGAATGATCAGTGAACACATTTCGAATATTACAACGAATCTTTTAGATAATGCTGATATTTCAC
Organism: Sipunculus nudus; assembly: GCA_026874595.1. Classification (NCBI taxonomy): domain Eukaryota; kingdom Metazoa; phylum Annelida; class Sipuncula; order Golfingiida; family Sipunculidae; genus Sipunculus; species Sipunculus nudus. The sequence goes on from CM049320.1 coordinate 52,045,310, forward strand.
CAATATAACATTTGACATGTTGATTACAAAGATCCTATGGTACAAACTTAAAATACTTTTGTTCAAAATATAAGTAGAATACTTATTCTGTTTTTTTTAAATAAAATTTCAGTGAGGTAGATGAATGCGTTGACAGGAAATGGAACCTATTATGTAGCCCTAACACCCATGCTGTGTGAGAGCCTTAGAACATCCTTTGAGATTGTCAACAGCTGTTTCGGAGTCATGCAATCCGATAATCATGATAGGTATTTTCTTGGTAGGCTTAGTTCAAACACTCTCTGTAATATTCTCCTTCGGTAATATATATATATATACATATATATATATATATATATATATATATATATATATATATGTGTATATTCTCCTTAATATATATTTTTATATTTATGGATAGATCTGCAGGTTTTCTGCAAGCAACAACTACTAGAGTGCTCTATCGCATTTCACCAGAGCTTTAAATTATACAAAATGACGACGAATCAAGTATTTTTAGACATTTTACTATTACGTAGTTTGGTGCAACATGTTGCTGCACTCGTCAGGTAATGCTGTCTGGCTGAAGTGGACTAGATCATACCGGTATATTAGTGTTACAGAGATATGCGACCTTGAATGTTTATATGTTACTGGCCTGTTGTGTCACTTGTAATCAAGACTGTTGAGTGTAAATGTGCGCCCTGGGGCAAAGCTACACCAGGATCAGATAGAGAAAGTCAGGATACGGGAGGACTGGGGTCAAAGGTCGCTCTATGAGGTGGCTAGTAAGAGGCTGACTGAGAGCAGTTAGTAAAAGTGCTTAAAGTCGGCTATATGTGTATAAACATGGGGCACTCCATGTGTTTTCTTGTGGCTGTTATGAAAGAAAGAGAGAGAGAGGGACGGGGAGAGAGAGAAATATGGGCATCCTATAAACTTAAATCTATGATATCATTTGCAACCCACATTTGGCCACCTTCAATAAACGGAACGAACTTGTCACCGCCTGAAGGCATGCGAACAAATTTCTCCTAAAGAATTGCATAACATAGATTTTTTTACAAGTGACACAACAGGCCAGTAACATATACATTCAAGGTCGCATATCTCTGTAACACTTATATACCGGTATGATCTAGTCCACTTCAGCCAAACAGCATTACCTGGCGAATGCAACAACATGTTGCACGTTAATTTTAAAGGGAAGAAGCTATGTTCCGTGTTAATTCAACATTCTCTATAATTGATTTGGCCCCTTTAATTGGGCTCCAGCTGTCGACATAAACCTGACCCCAACACCTCCAACGGCATGGAACGTTAGCTACAGACGACATCTGCTAATCTGGAAACAAATCTGGAAACATGTCATTCCATGATGGTCATCATCAACCATTGCGGAGCAAGGAGTGAAAAGCACATTCGTGTCAACAGTGTGTTGGATCGCCATCTGCACACGGTCAAACATAAAGGACGCTGCTGGACAAAAAGAATCTCTTTTTATGTGTATCGTGTAGGTTTACATTCAAGGTTAAAATCATGAACAAGATTTAAATGATACATACAATAGAGCCATATACTTTTCCTAATGTCCAATGCAAGGAAGATCCAGGAACACCTTGTTTTGACAATTTAAATATTAATATGTGCACTATAAGTGTGGCTAATTTCATAGTTTAAAACTCAGTCTTCATATATATGGAAGCATAGGTCCCCAGGTTTGTAACTTTAAAACAGGGCGTCTTTAATTTGGAAGACGACCCTATATGTTCATTATGGTTTAAATGCGGACACGTTAATAAACAATTATATGTAAACATACTGGAGAATGAGTCGCACGACATCGCTACATCTTTCACTACAAACCCTTTTTATATGAATACCATAATAAAGGCCACTTTCTGATAAATGATTTACTTTAGTTTTAAAGTCTTCAAATAAAAGTAGCATTAGCCATTATACTTTAATTCACGTGTTTGTTTTCATTTATTTTCCTTATAATGGGAGAGGCGTAACAAGACATGCAGCAAAAGCTTCTTATATTCTTTTCAAAGTAAAAATAATTTTAATTATTTTCACATGAGAATAATTGTAAAACGAGTATTGTATATTACTACAGGTGGTGTTTAATCCCTTCATAATGAAATATTTCTTAACTATACATGGACTAGGAGGGATAAACGAATAAATATGTATATATTGTATAGACATGTATCCGGCAACCGATTTCTTGCCAAACTGTCCACAACAATATTTTTCAAGAACCTAGGTAGCAGTAAAAAGCGTTGTTTACTACATGTTTTCACTAAACGGAAGTAATAAGTTGATGAATGATGTTTATTTAAAAAAATGTTTGACAAATGTTTAGAAATATATATATAAGATATATATATATATATATATATATATATATATATATATATATATAATACATATGCACATATGTTTTGGTACCTGAACTGCAAAGGCCCTGAATAATAAGTGCACATTTTCCATTTACAACTGCACAAACAGGGTTAATTAAATGTTTAAATATATCCTGTACTCAAATTATCATTTCTCATTCTAAAGTATCAAAATATTCAGAGCCCCACATTTTCCCTGCGGTCTTTATAGAAAAATATGTACCAACACCTTTTAGCTTTGAGCTTTACGTCTCATTCTGCCTGCCTGTTGGTCCAGTTTACGTCTTCTTCCTGCCAGTGATTCATGTATTAAAATCAGCTATTTCGGAGTCAAGCAATACTAACAATCATAATAGGTACCAGTATCAGCCCATTCTTGTCTTGATGAAGGGAGCTAGCCTGTTACTGGAAACCATGACAGTATAGCTGGACTTATATACATAAGTCATGGGCCCAACTTGTCACCTCTCTTCCTATAAGCAAGTTTCTCGTTAAAAATTAACAAGGGAGCTCATGGTAGGGCCAAATTAAAAAAAAATTCAACTCATAAAAAATAACCAGTACAGAGTAAAAAACATTTCTCATTACAAGACTGTTAATATAACAACATATTTGATTCGCTTTGTTGGTGCAAACATGGAGGTTACAAGAACAACTAAACCTCAGTTGCCTTGTTCATAATTCAAAATATAGCAGGTACGGAGTCATGAATGGACAGTCTCTTATCATAGGGGTTGCCATGCTTCTAGGAGGAAGAACTTATGCATAACATCCAAGTTTGCATGAGGTATGACATGGTTATTTTCTATACGAAGAACTAACGAATGCATCATTGCAACTTCACACCAAGCTTGCCGTTTCGCTTGGTAAGGTTTGTCTCCAACGATAGCTTATGCCCAATGACTTAAATGACAGTGTGTATCAGTTTCATCAAAGCAGCAGCAGGATTGTAGTATGTCACATTTACATACTCATATTAAAATTTAAAGACGTAATTCCACCGCCATTGTTTTCTGGCAGAAATGTCTCCTTCATTTGCCTTCAACAAAAATGAACCCGTCCCCTACAGCCTCGAAGGCAAAGAAACCCAGGGTTGACGGTATAAGGTACTGGATCAACACGACACCTGCCAGCATTGAGATGTTTCGACGCATGTCCGTTCATGATGGTGATGTGGTCGTATGTGGTTTTCCGAAATCAGGTATTACCAGGTTTACATGTGTAAGAATTTCCCCACGTTTCCCATTTTGTTTTCCTATGCAGTGATAGAGGTACTCCTTCAACTCTATAGTGCTTGGAATTTGTGCAAACGTGACTGAAAAACTTTAAAGGTTGTGACAACTGTTTTATGAAATGTTTTCGTGAAACTAAATGGTAAATGTGCAATTTATTCTGCATTTTAATGTTTTGTTCGTTTATGAGAGACTGTATATATTTAAAATGTATGCCAATGACACTTTTCAGGAAATGTTTGGATGGTTACTATCCTTCGTGCCATATTTGCCCAGGAACACCTGGATATATTTGAAATGTCCGAGCGTTTCGAATTAGAAATATTTTATGATGGAAACACAGAAAAGGCACTAAAGCTGCCTCGTCCAAACATATATATTATAAATAGTTAATATCAAATGTTGCCAAGGGATTCTACTGGAGAAAGCCTAAAATCATCTACATAGTTCTACCAGGTTTACATGTGTTGAATTTGCCCACATTTCTAATCTTTTTTTCTATGCAGTGATAATGGTACTCCTTCAACTCTTCAGTGCTTGGAGTTCGTGCAAACATGACTGAAAAGGTTTACAGGCTGTGAAAACTGTTTTACAAAACTTTCTTTTATGAAAATGATTGATAAATGTGCAATATATTCTGCATTTTAATGTTTTGCTCGTTTATGAGAGACGGTATATATTTATTATATGTGCCAATGACACTTTTCAGGAAATGTTTGGTTGGTTTCCATCCTTCATGCAGTATTTGGCCAGGAACACCTAGATATCTTCGAAAAGTCCGAGCGTTTCGAATTCGATCGATTTTATTAAAAGAAAAACAAAAAAGGCCCTAAAACTGCCTCATCCAAACATATATATTACACAGAGTTATGACACCTAAGCACTCAAACCAGGACTTGGTCAATGTAATGCTCAATGTGAACATTAATTCACCCTAAAACATGCATGAACACGACCAAAATTATGCAGAAATTTTACTTGAAAGGCCTTGTCTTTAAGTAAATCATTCCATAGAGTGCATCAAAGGCATATTCTGACTACATTATTTCGTGCTCATTTATAACATTGTTGCAGAATTCGACAGAGCATGGAGTTCCCCAGTTGTGGGCCCACCATGATCAACCCGGAAAAGGTTAGTTATAGCGGAAAAAGTTATCAATTTCATTATCGGATAGGAGAGAGATATTTGTGTCATCCTCTACAATAGAATGGGAAATTATTTATTGAGACAACATTTCTTTTTTTTTTTCTTTAAACAGGGAGGAGAAAACATGCAATCAAAATTAAGATTTGAGATGATAAAGATTCAGCCCCGTCCTTTCAAGAGCCCGATAATATTTTCCGATTTTATCTTTTTTTTTATTATCAAAGATTGTTGCTGGATTTTAAACTTTGTATAGAGGACTGCTCCGTCTTACGCAAAGAAATCAGACGAATGCTAGTGATCCAAGGAATAATGGAAAATCACTAACCACCTTATGGGTTTAAAGATTGAATCATAAACACATCCGATACCAGTCAAGGCTCATTCACTACCAGTGGCGTCAACTTATCTTTCTGGGTTGGAGATGACTCGCACACACACACACACGTACACACACATATATATATATAAATATATATATATTGACCTTTTAAGCGTCTATATGTCACAGTTTAAATACATTAGCGTCTGTGTGAGACATTTCACATATATGACAATTAAGTATAAGGTTTTACCAAAGGGTATAATATTTCCAGTATAAGTTAATCCTAAGCCAGGTAAACTCAAAAATGAAATCAAAGTCTATAATTTTATTAATATATTTTATTTGCAATATACAAATATTGTTCCTATCATTTGATGACGGTTCTGTAGAACCTGCGACATTTTCCCTGACTAATAACAACATAACAGCTGCTGAAGTTATACAAATGCTGCCAGAGGTTTACAATAGGGGAAATCATGTGTAAAAAGCGAAATTGTGACACTTTGTCAAGTTATATTTTCTCCTCTGTGTGCTTTCATGTTATATTTATCATGCGTCAGACGTCGTAAGGTTGTCCTAACTAATGTGCATGCCTAATTTGAAATCGTCTTCCAAATAGTGAGTCTACCTTGTTATTATTCATTTAAGTTTAAGATCGCCATTCCTGGTCCTTTTACCAAAAGATTCGAAGATTACGACAACCCGAATGATCCATCACTAGTTGAAGTACTTGAAGCCAACGGATTTGCTGTGGATTATGTCCCATGGATATCAGACGACGTCGATTGGTAAGAATGTTTCTGTAGTCTGTAGGACGGGTCTTAGTTGTTTAGACACTAGAAAGGAATATTTCTAGCCCGATCGCAGCTTTCTGTAAATGAACAACATCAGCAATTCGCTCTGATGTCTCACCAAGTCAGGGACTGGATTTTACTAGTCTCATGCTTGGAAATCTGTATATCAGAAATATAAAATATAAATCCTATAAAGGATACTAATTTGTCCCTGTTATGCAAATTGACAAACTATCCAGTCGAAGCAAAAATGTGAATGAGATGAATGCCCTGGCTTACATTCGATAATTGAGAAAAACGAGGGTCGTGCATTTACCGTATATCATTTTCTTGGTTTCATATGTTTTGTGAAACATGATTAAAATTTAACTCCTACAAAGAATATTGGTCCTTTTCGTAAGTTATATATATGGTATTTATAAGGCAATGCCTTTGTACATACATACAGACATACACAGAACATTGGTTCCTTATTTTTTTGGATTAAGAGTGTCTTGTAGTAGAAATAAAAATTAAAATCTGTGCCACTTTACACTCTTTTAATCTGCGAATGGTGAAAACATGGTGAAATATATTCCTAGTTTTTATAATAATCTCTTGGAAACTTACCTGCACATGATTTAGAAACGTGACCTTTATGTTGATCTGTCTATATACCTTCTGCCTGTATTATTCTCTTTCAGGGGAAAATACGATCTGGTGCTGCCTCATAAGGATTTGCTTTACCACGAGGACTTTGACAGGTTCATGCAGTTTCTGCAGGATGTAGAACGCTCTGGTGCCCGATGGGCTAACTGCAGGGAGCTAATCATATGGAACATTCATAAAAGCTACCTGCTTGAACTAAAATCTAAAGGGATTTTAATTCCGGAAACATTAATTTTCACAACGACAGACTCAGCCCCTGTTCTGGCGGCGCTAATGTCCGAAAATAACTGGAAGGCGGTGTTCGTGAAGCCGGCAGTAGGTTCTGGTGGTTTTAATGTCCATCGGGTTTCGTCTTTTCTGGAAGCCAGGGCATTTCAGGAGGAATTCTCGAGAATGCTGAAAATGATGGATATGATAGTTCAGCAGGCAGTTCCTAAAGGAAACAGCAGGGAATGGTGTATAATTTATTTTCTCGGAAAATACGTTAACAATGTCGAAAGAATCCCAGTTAGGGATTTTAACTTTAATGCGGAACACTTTAACATTGCCAGAAGGTCTCCTCCTGAGTATGTTCTGCAAATGGCTGACCGCACCATTCAGGAGCTACCTTACAAAGGCCTGTATGCAAGAATCGACATTATAGAAGACGAGGAAAATAATGCATATCTGTTGGAGGTAGATTGTGTAAACCCTAGTCTTTACTTCAACTCCTCAAGTGGTTCAGCATTTGCAAATGCTGTTATTGAGATGATGGCAGACACTTAACTGTCAGAATAAAATATCGCATATTGATGCAAATGCTGTTATTGTGATGATAGCATACACCTTATTATCAGAATAAAATATCACATGTTGATATGGTGGTGAAGTAGTAGTACCTGGCTGAAAGCTTTGTCATAATTAGCAGTCCTGGCTTGGATGTTAACATCGTACTTAAAGTAGACTAACAAATTAGTTTTATGACTACATAAGGAAATTGCAAAAAAAAGGTATATGAAAGGTTTTAATTAAATAAAATCTGCTAAGCAAAGAAACTCTTTCCCTGGACTCCGGACCTGCTTTTTCATGCGTTATCAACAAGGCAACTAAACAGGTATAGTTGCAAATGTTTCCTCCATGTTTAAGCACGCAAACCAAATATGTAATAACTTAAAAAATTAACAATCTTGAATGAGAAACGCCATCGAGAGCCCGAACGATCGTTAAGAGGCTTGTTGCCAGTTTGGACAGATTGTCTTAAATGTTCTGTAAACTTTTCACACGTTCGATTTCATTTGATTTTTGCCCAGTCACGTGTAGCTTTATTAAAATTTATCGAGGGTGTTGCTTATAGTTGTTACGACTAAGGCCCTTAATTTATGTTCACATAAATTATTGTTCCTGGCCATACAAAGCAACCGTTGAATCGGTCACGGTCTATAGCAAGAAAGATTAGTCCCTTCACTAAGATATGAATGGGATGATGTTGATACCGACTATGATCGTTGGATTGCAGGATTCAGAATTAGCTGATATAAATACAAGAATTAACAGTCAGGCAGAATAAGACGTAAAGATTAAAAGACAGAGCTCTCACATTCAAGTTTTATATGAAGACCGTTCCCTAACCAGTGAAAAGCTATATCTTGTTGTGGTACCGGTAGTAAATTATGTTTTACACACCTTATATTAACGATCAGTATTACTCGAAGACCGACCCAATTTCAAACTCAATGTGACACTCGGGTATTTTAAATTAAATCACTTCTTTGGACCTTGAACCTTGGTGAATGCACACGCGTGGGATAAAAGTGGAATGGGTCATAGTTTACTTTAAAGGACGCATGTACAATGTTGGACTGTTTTGTTATATCTTTGTCTTTGTGATGCGCAGCATTGCATGCCGATGATACTCGGCTCTCTTTTCACCAAAGACAGCATTGCTAGATTGCTGAAGGCGATAGGGATCACACAATGTCTACACTACAATGTCTACTCTCAATGCAGCAACCGTGCAAAGCAAACAAGAATGTTCACATCAGCCCGTATGCATGATCAATTGGACAAGGCCTAAGTCCTGATTAAATATGGTTTTAACTTTCTCCTATCGCTAAAGATGCACATTATTTTTTTTTTATTCTTCCTCGTATATTGACATTCGTATTTATTTTAACTGCGCCGTATATTCAGAGCCCTACTTAAAGGCAAGTCATAAGTAAATGGTCGTTAATAAATAATCATATATGAGTTCATGCTCGAAATGTTTGTTACTAGTGACTGCTATAACGATACGATAAAACATATGTTTGAAGTACAATGCCAAACATTAGGGAGGGGAAGCTGATACCTTCAAGTTCTGTGTATGATAACTGAAAATGTGTATGTCGTGCTTGAAGTATATTTCAGTTTTGTATACATGTTATGTCAATTGATTATTTGTTATTACAGTAAAACAGGAAAAATTATTAACTTATTCTGGAATAAAGGCTTCAAGTAGAAAGTTCCATTTATAAAGATCAATATTCCGTTTTAGAATACAGAGGATTCATAACGATACTTGTTCATTTATGGTAAAAATAACACAATAAAACAAGCTTGCTCATATCTCTATGAAAATGGATCAAACTAATGTATCATTGTGCCACAATGTGATGCTATAAATATCATCTGTTGTCCGGAGTCAAAGGCTTTTCCAAAATCCACAAATATACAGCAAAACCTCCCCTTTCGGTTGCACACATATTTATGAACCAAAGCTTGTAAAACAAAAACATGATCTATGGTGCTATATCCTTTTCTGTATCCTGCTTGTGCTACCGATAGGATATTGTATATTTCCACATATTCAATCAACCTGTCTTTAGAACTTAAGTAAATATTTAACCCAAAATATTAAATAAAGAAATACCTCGGTTATTGTCAGGCTGATTTACTTAACCTTTTTTTGTATATCGTCAACATTAAAGTTCTTAGCCAATAATTTACGAAATATCCCTGACTGAAAACCCTATTAATTTATGTTTCTAATAAAGGTAGTAAGTAAAGACTGCTTCTGTCTATGGAGCTCACGCTCATATTTTTCATTTTATATTCTTTCTATACGCTCATATTTTTCATTTTATATTATTTCTATATATATTTTAGCTCCATATCTTATGTCATCAGTAATCTCCTTTCTTCAGTTGCTTAAGAGATATTAAAAGTACTAATAACACTTATTTGTTTCTATGTTGGATATTTTTCCTTAGGTCTTTTATAATTTCGAAGATATTTCCAAATGTCATCGATATTTCTATTTTGTAAGGTTTCCATGAAGGTGTTTTCCTTTTAATTTTCCTTTTTTTTTAATATAAATCTAGCTTTAAAATATTTTTTTTACCATGACATTTGATAAAATCATACGGCTCCCGTGTTATCCTGTACTTAGAAATAGCAGTCATCTTACCTATTTTTGCTACACAGACGCATTCATCCCACCAATTTGGCTAAGATATTTTAAATTTGTTTAAACTTGTTCTTTCTTCTGTGTCTTGATAACTACACATTTTGAAATGTATGGTCTTCAGCTTTCGTCAGGAAAATGAACCAGTCCCATACAGCTTCCCCGGCATGGAACGCTGGATAAACGGCAGAAGACACTGGATACACACAACATCTGATTAAATGGAGAAACATGTCCGCCCATGATCATAATGTGTCATATATCTATACATATTATACATAGTTACGATCACATGTTAACAAGGAATTCGGCCGAAGAAAGCCCAAAATTATCCATGAGTTCGGAATCCGAAAGACGTAGCACTTATCTCCATAAGATAATAATAGCTTTTGGACCTTGGAAGAGAACATGGGATGTATTCTTTGATGCCCTTATTCTTTGGGAGTTATGTTGATCATTTAGGCTTTGACTTAATTGACACTATTCTTTGTGTGAATCTTCACCCGTACAAAAGATTATTGTTTCAAATATATGTTGGATAAGCAAGGGATGGTATAGATGTGTCCAGTGTAAGTGCATTTGCTACCGTCAGCAGCTACCCTCATCTAGCCTTGGTGAAAGGGGAACCCTTGTGAAAAGCCTACAGCTTGTCAACAGTTTTGTTTACTTTAATTAATGTACATATATGCAATGCGTTTATTATGAGGTCACTTTAACCATTTTGCTCGACACTTTTATTCACGATTAAACACATTCTTTACACTTACATTCATCATCCGTTTAAGGACGCATGTTTTCTAATTGGCGGTCTTTTATTTATTTGACAAGTTATTATTACGTACTAGCTAGCTTTTGTTTGCTCTTGATTGAGCTCCTTCATCCAGTCACATTTCAGATACGAGGTCTCACACAGACGGGCTTGTTGCCGCTTTACTCTACAGTCCGTTACACTGTCCAGCAATAGCACAAATATTTAATCAGGATCGTCTACAAAAGATAAAAATTCCGGCACTCAAACAATCAATCACTTAACACCTGACGAGTAAGACCGAGTTTCAAAATTTCTTTCCACTTTTTTAAACAAAACAAATTTGTTGTTAGCAATTTCCTTCATCGTCATATATATTTATGTGTGGAAAGAAATTCTCTGCCACCCACATGGTAATTGATACGTAACCAACATAAGATCAATGAAATATGGCAAACATTTTTCTAGAATATATATATACATATATATATATATATATATATATATATATATATATATATATAGTCAGAGAGAAAAATGACAAACAGTAGCTATCCTTATAATTATCCCTATAATTCCCTTGCCTTAAGGGAGAGGTTTTTACATTCATCTATGTAGCACTTGTGATCAATAAATTTAAGCATAACATTTAATATTGTAAATATTAGATTCAACTGTCAACACCAACGGTCCCATAGGAATGCAGCATTGAGATAGCATAACTCTGCACAAGGGAAACCTTTTCTTCATGGGGGTTAAAATGTGAGTTGAAAAAAAGTAGACCAGAGGCCTCTAGCGACTTTGCCATCTTGATAAGCGTCCTTTAAGCGCCTTGGTGTCTCCCTCTTGGCGGAAATGTAACTCCAAACAGAACGGACGTATTTTGTTGAATTGTTTACACTGGATCATATTTGGAATGACTTCGTACTCCCATTGTTCGATGTCCATCTTGAAAATGTCGGAATATAGTAATTTAAAATTATAAACATACCTTTATACTTAATTTAAGATAAACTGTGTTATGCATCCGATATATATATATATATATATATATATATATATATATAGAGAGAGAGAGAGAGAGAGAGAGAGAGAGACAGAGAGAGAGAGAGAAAGCGACGTTATGGCAGGGTTACATTCACGGGAATATCTGTATTCTGCAATTTTGTTTTCTATATTTTACCGGTGAAAACGTTGTTTCACAAGTTTGTCTTACAAAAAATAAATATTAACGAATAGATGGATAAGGATATTTTAGCAGACAGTTTTGAGAGCTAATTTCCTGTTTCCGGAAATATATTTTGAAAGTCTTGCGAGAGTTCTTAAAAAATCAACTTCTAGTATGGTGAATGACGCTCAGGTACCCCCATTCACCAACGTAGACTAACCCACTATCACCCATTCCTACCATTGAAAAGAGGTAGGACCCTACCAGTGGGCCTAGGGTTAGGACTGCCCTCTGTGAAATGTGACAAAACTCCAGCCTAATTCAACGTATTTTACTTAGTGGTGAATTTACTCAAGTATCCGTTAGATAAAGTAGCGGCTGTCCTGTCTTAGAAGAGAAGCACCCAAGGGGATAAGCGTGCATCTGCCCCGTACGTTTCGGCTAAATTATTTATTTCGAATAAGACAGATCTATCGGTTATTTTCGCGATTTCAACTAAAACTCAGTGTTGTTTTGTTTTACCTTTTAGCGAAGTCCAACAAAGGTACCCACTTTTTCATGATCAAGCATTTGCCTTGTAGTTGAGACGGTCTTCATGATCCAGCCGTTCTTCTCCACCCTATCAGCGCCTTCGGATTTTACTTGTACGGGTAATTTGGATGACGGAAACGTAAGCTATAGTGATTATGGGGAGATGAAGGTCAATCCTCACAAGCGTCTCGAAGACAAATTGGTCGAATTTCGAAATGCTCATACAGCTCACTAGCTGAACATAAGTCAAGGGTGCTAGTTGTCACAAAAAATAAGCAAGACTCATAAGGACCCAGCTGACATGTCCAAAATCAAATGAAATCCGACCTATGAAAAATAAATAGAACATTATAGACAAACTTTTTTACACCTTATAAACAAGAATACTTGGTCCGGAAACTGTATAGGTTCACAAACCTGCATACCGTCTGTAGGGTTCCCCGACATATTTGATTTGCTTTTTGCAGAATTCCAGAAACAATCTCTCACATGTTTGTTCGAATGGTTCCATTTTGATTGCTTTTGGCCGTGTTACAGGATACTGAACTTAATCATTTGGCCAAAGAAGCAATTCAGTATTAAAATACAAAGTTAAATATTTAACAGAAATATTCCCAGAAACGGGGTCCAATTTTTTTATACTTCACAGAAATAATTCCAGAAACAATTTCTCTAATTTTTTTTTTCTCAAATGGTTCAAGTTCAATGAAATTTGGCCAAGTTACAGGAAATTGAACTTCGTCATTTGGCCACGCAAACATACTAAAATTACAATCTCAGATACGGAAGAAACTAGCATCACCAAGTTTAATGCAAGTGTTACCCTCATGTTTTATGATTAAACCGTCAAGCCTTATTGTTTCATTTTTCGTAAGGATCATCTAAGGGTAGGGTCCTCTCAAATGTGTAAGAAAAGGTTGGGTCCATTGATTATTGGTGGAGTTAAAAAAAGCTGAAACTGGCCATGTGGCCAAGGAAGCCTATATGAAATTGAGGGTTGCAATAGTCTTTTTCATCTGAAGCTGTTGTTTCAAAATTATGTAATAGTGCACAAAATGGAATGCTTTATCTTGTGTGGATGGCTGGTGGCGCTACCTTCAATCAAGTTCATCTTGCGTCCATCTGTAGATCTGTTTTGGTGAAAATCACAATTATCTTCAATATAACGGCTTAAAATGTTGCATGTCCATCTTGGATAGCTTTAGCATACTCATGACAGTTGGCGCCACCTTCAATCATGAGTTCGTAAAATACATTGATGCGTAAATCTCAGGTGTGGTTTGACGTATCAACCTAACAATGTGCATGTAGATGGATGGTGGTGCCACCTACGTTAATCTTTAGTTTCGTCCATCCGTGTGTCTTGTGATACTTAGGCATCTCTGATGCCAATGGTTTGGAAGGCTGTAACGGCAGGAGAGATTGCATGCCTCATTTTATCTATGCCTCTGTGATTTTGCAGATACCTGTAGTCGATTTTCGACTACACATGTTCCATTTTTTTAATCAGGTTCAAATGTTTAGTACTTGCTTTGTACATGTACAAGTAACATATGAACTTGAAAAATTGTCAAATACTTTTCAAATAATGGTCAAGCATGTTTTCAAGGAAGCATTACACCTAATGTGTATCCCGTTGCACAGGTTCGCATTAGGTCTGTAGGCTTTGCTTATTTATGAATCAGTCGCCGAAAAAAATAATTAAGATCATTTTGCTATATGAAGTCCATGTTCTCCAATTTCTGTTAAAGTCTTTATTTGCTAACTCCGCAAGGCTATATTCTGTAGTATCGGCGTTAGTTTTGTAAGTGTGTCTGTTAGCACTTTTACACGAAAGTCATAAAGGATTTTGAAGAAATTTTGTGAAATGCAAAAAATAACATCCCAAAACATTTCGAAGGAACCTTGTTCAATATTATATCTTATTTAAAGCATGTTTAACTATTTTGAGGCAACCATCAATTTGGTGAACCTTTACACACATTTCTCTCGTTTATGTTTATGTATCGTTATATGTACCAAAAAGCAAAGTTTAAACAGGACACCGGTGGTTTACATTTAGCGGGTGTATACACACACACACATATATATATATATACACACATATATATATGTATATATATAATTTCACGGAATAAAAAATTACAAAATATGAATTAAATGACATTAGATGTTTGTCTAAACTTTGTCCATGTGTTTTCCTTGGTAAACTATGTGTCGGGAATATGTTATAGTATTCACATCTGTACAAGTTTACAAAGATAATATTTTTTCATATCATGAACTTGTGATATATGTATTGTTGTAGGATGAATATTCTCACCTAATATTGGAGGTTATTAAATAAATAAATAAATAATGCATTTATAAAAACATAAATTCTCTTCAAATTTTTCCTTGCTCTGTGTACAGATATCTCTAATTTTTTGTCTTAAAACTGTGTATGTCTTCAAATCATCTAAGCTTCCTGACTTACTATGAAAATTTAGCGATTTAAATTTGTTATGTTTTGCTTTTGCACTGGCTTCGTCCCCTCATTTGGTTAACATATTCTATATGCATATGTAACTTTTAACTTCCATTGTGGTACATCGTATAATATCAATAAATTGTTTAACAGCTGCATCTGTATCAAATTCAGTGTAATGGTAAAGTGATAGGTGGTTACTTTCACACTCAGAATAACATGACTGATATTTTTCCTAATATCCCATGTTTTTATTTTGTATTTGATCCATGGTTTGGTGAAATTGCATTTTGTGTCTGTTGTACATTATAATAAGATTTTAATTTTAAGGTACACATTACTGGAAAATGATCAGAGATATCAAGTGTCGGAACTGCAAATGACTCTACAACACTATAAAGTTCTGTACTTACTAATATATAATCAACTAACCTTTGCCCCACATGAGTTATGCATGTGAACATCCCGACTAAGTCGGGGCAGCTCTGCCGTTGAGTATATGTACATTCAATGAGCATCACAAATTTTGTAAAGAGAATCCAAAATTATTAATTTTACAGTTTTTTAGAGTTTCTGCTTATACTAAAGGTATCTGTACGAAAGTCATCCCCAATGCCAGTGTATTCTCATTCATCTTTTTTTTTAAATCTCGCAAATGACCAAGACTGGCATTTAAATCACCTATTATAATAATACGAAGTCTCAATGATGGGAAATGATTCTGTTATAATATATTTTAATCTTAAAATGCCATCACTTTTTTTCCTACTTTTTTCCACTTTTCATAATACAATATAAAGCCTTCTGGGGGAATATATGCACACACCAACAATACGTCTTTATCAAGCTCTAATGAGTTCCCATCAAAAGTGAGTGCAATAATATCTGTATTTATACACTTTTATGATTTTAAAATTACAGGATCTTATGCACACAAGGATTCCTCTTCTAGACATTTTACTTCTTGAATTACAAAAACAATGTGCCAAACAGTAGCACAAGTCTCTAAAATTCAAAGAATATCACACACATTCACCTCATATTTAAATTCCGGTAAATGCTGTTTTTTTAACTACTAAGAAGGTCCAATTATCTACATTTCTGATTGGATCAATTTGTGAAGGTGTGCTTAACTGTCTGGTAGTTGCTGCAAAAGGTGAGTTAAAACAAGGTGCAGTTAGATCCAAAGAATTGTCTTGTTGTCCATCGTCACTGCAATCATGGTTAGTATGTGTGTGGGGTGCAGTGCAAAAAGTGGGTGCTTCATGTACTTTAAGACCCTGTCACATTAGCACTGTGTGGGCTACACGGGCTTTCCTGCACGAACAATTCTGCGGGCATGCCAAGATTTGGAGCGGTTTCGTGTGGCACTTCCCTGATTGATCCGTGGTACCTGCGTGGGCCTTGCGTGTGCTCCCTGGATATGCGGGCCAGGCTCGTGAGAGCTTACAGACAGGTAAGTGTTAGCTACTAGACAAACAAGGGCACTGCGGGTTACCTGCGTGCAAGCTACGTGACACCTGCGTGGGAGTTGCCTGCAAGGCGCAAGGGTTGCGTATGCCATTAGCGGACCTATCAATGCAGGTCGGGCGGAGAGTTAATCAAATCTCAGCCAGATTTCATAGTCGCAGAACGCCAGCAACTTGCCCCCACCCAGTCATCAGTTTACCGGCAGGAAGGCAGTAACTGGCCCTCTACATGTCCTTACGTTCCTCGTATACCTCGCTCTATGCCTGCAGTAGACGGGCTACACGCAGGTTGGTATTACCTGCACCGTTCCTTGGCAGCAAAACGCACGTTCTAGCCTGCATCTGACACGCGCTAGCGCAAAATTGCCACAGGTCCACGGCAAATGAACTTTCTTCAAGCGGATTAACTGCCTGTGATTTGCGGCCGCAGCGGGCCTCTGGGTGGTGTTCTGCGTGGACTTAACGGGCAAACTCCAGCAGCTTAAGGCCCTGTCACATTAGCACAGCGTGGACCACACGGGATTGTTGCCCGCATAAGTTTATTGCACGCAGGAAAGATTGTGCGGGCTGGCCAAGATTTGGGTAAGATTCGCGTGGAACTTGTCCATTGGATATGTTGAATCTGCGTGGACCTTGCGTTTGCGGGCTAGGCGCGCGAGAGCTTAGAGACCGTGTTAGCTCCGAACCTCACTGCGGGTTATCTGCGTTCCAGCTCCGGGTCACATACGGGGGAGTTGCCTGCAAGGCGCGAGAGTTGTGTATGCCGGTAGCGGGATTATATATACGGCAGGGGTAGTCGCAGAACGCCATTAATTTACCCGCAGCAAGCCCTCAGATTTCCAACAGGAAGTAACTGGCTCTCAACATGCCCTCGCGCACCTCGTATACCTTGCTTCATGCCTGTAGAAATGACCAGGTACACACGCAGGTCGGCAGTACCGACACCGTTTCACGGCTAATAGACATTCTTTAAGCGGGTATCTGCCTGTGACTTGTGGCCGCTACGAACTCCCGCAGCTAACACGGACCACGTTTTGAACATGTTCAAAACTTGGCTGCGGGCAATTCGGACTTCCGTGCGCACCTGCGGGCAAGTCCGGATCAGATCCGAGCTAGATACTGCCAGGTCCGTGCCAACTGCGGGGAGCTACGGGAAGCAAAAACTGTCACCCGTTAGTTGCACGCAGTGCTTTTGTGACAGGGGCTTTACCTGGAACAAGATTTGGCTGCTTTGCCAGCCTCCGAGGCTCCTCTATTTGTTCACCATGTGACCCTTACATGCTTGAGCATCGGGCCTTCAACGTCCTTAGGGCTGGGTGGTTTCTTCGGGCCTTGGTTCAGCTCAAAATCCCCCCCCCCCCCCCCCCCATCCTGCGCCAACAACATCGCCAGCTGTGTTGCCAAACGCAATGCTAAACTCAGGGTTTTTACAGCGATTTTTATTTTTTAGCGTGGCTGTACAAGACAGTCAATTCGGGCCCGCCAAATGTATGTGCTGACACCCATATTAATGTAACTCCTAGATATATGTCCTTAAAAGTAAAAGGTGATGTAAAAGCCTCAAAACAAAATCAAAACTTAACTTTGTGCAAAAATGTGTAAACTACCCCTGTACCGTCAAGCCAAAAAGTAAATTTTCGTACCGGTAAAGAATCATATCGAAAATGAGTCAAATGTCGTATTGATACTATCGTATCGGTAAAGAATGAATTATCTTATCGATAATTAGTCAACTATCGTAACGATACAGAGTCAACTTTGGTTCGATACAAATTCGTCCATCGTATCGGTTCTAAGTCAACTATCGTATCGATACAGATTCAAGTATCGTATCGATGCAGATTCAACTACCGTGTCGGTCCAGAGTCAACTATCGTATCGGTACAGAGTCAACTTTTGTATCGAAACAGAGTCAATAATCGATGTCATTGTATTGATATGTTAACTATATATGACCCTTCAAAAACGTTTGACATTCGCTGAATTCTAAATAGTTTTAATGAATTCTCCGGCAACGATTTGTGATTCGAAAGCGTAAAAATCTCATATCAATTCATAATTGCCGGATAAAACCACGATTGTTTCGAACATTTATTCCGTGTAATATACACTCATGCAGCTGAATTGAATCTTTGTGATTTAACCTTTAAAGCATGCCTACTTAGTGAAACATTTGGAAGTAAAATTTGAACCAGTAGTGATTAGGTTGAGATGAAGGTCGATTCTCACAAACATCTCGAAAACAAATTGGTCAAAGTTGAAAGGCTCACAGAGCTCATTGTCTGTGATATCTTAACCAAAGGTTATAACTTATAGCTTATTTCCTTTAAATATAAAGAAAGTATTAACTATAAATTATTGCAAATGTTTCTCACGTTCTCTTATAATTGAAAAAAAAATATATTTTGTCAGGAACATGTCGTTTGCAGCAAAAGGTTCTGCTGTTGCATAAGAAAAAAGGAAAAAAAATCAAGCTTACCTTCTCACTTTGGCTGCTTCGTTGCCTATATTCAAGGTCAAAGAATATACAGATGGTTAAAGCTATGAATAAGACAACAGCCTGTCTTTTCGAGCCAAGACCAAACAAATGCATTGTCTGTGAATAATTAAGAAAAGACCTCATTGGAATAAAACTACTATATATATGGACGTAGTTGTAGCTTGAAGTTACTGTCGTCTTGTTCTAGCAGTTGAACAACTGATATATATATATATATATATATATATATATATATATATATATATATATATATATATATATACATAACAACACTTATTGTATAGTCTAGCACATATGTGCTATTAGTCAAGTCTAATCAGATGTTAGACAATTAAAAAAAAGTTGTTTTGTGCTGAATCGCGATTAAATCTTGCCTGAACTGACACTCCGTATTGATTCAAAGGGAAACGCTATACAATATAGATAGAGTTAAAAGTTTATGCATGCATGTACGTTATAGGCCTTCCATTGTGTTGTGTTTGCTGAGCAGGTACACATATGTATGACTGGTCAAATGCGAGTTTGAAAAAAACATGCTAAAGAAAATGACGAATGAGCCTGAAAGTGACCGCCATGTTCCACTCATCGAAAATATATAGTCAATATTAATGTGAAACATGCTTTGCTTATAAAAAGCTTAAAAACAGAATAGTGTTGAAACTGACATATTTATATATAGATATACAAATACTTTAAATAATCAAAACCATTTTGAATGAAAAGTTTTCAAAGTACAATGCGATATCACGCAGGTGAACTATCCGCCACACACACACACACACACACACACACACATCTGTAGAAAGAGAGAGAGATGTATAAATATGTCCGTTCTTTGTTTGGAGAAATGAACATGAATACACAGAAAAAAGTCGGTTCACAGCCGATCAAGTTGAGCCCACGACCTTTCGACCAAGAGACTGAAATATTTAATATATATATATATATATATATATATATATATATATATATATATATATATATATATATATGTATATATATATATGTATATATATGTGTGTATGTATATATATATACGACTCTTCTCGAGAAATGTTTGAAAGGTAACTATCTTTCGACGCGTAATATCCCAGGGCCACCTAGATATCTTCATAAAGTGCGCGGGTTTCGGATTGGAACGATTTTTGGAAGGAAACACAGAAAAGTCAATAAGGCTTCCTCGTCTTACCAAAGTTATGTTTGCATGTTACCAAGGGAACTTTATTGGGGAAAGTTTAAATCATCTACACTGTTCGGAACCCGAAAGATCTGGCACTACCTGGGGGGGTTCTTCGGGCCTGGGTTCAGCACGACCCCCCCCCCCCCCCCCCCCCATCCTAAGTCACCAACATCGCCAGCAGTGTTGCCGGGCGCAATGTGAAATCAGTGATCTCAAAGCGAATTTCATTTTAGAGCGTGGCTGTACAAGAGAGTCCATTCGGGCCAGCCAAGTGTATGTGCTGACACCCATATTAATGTTACTCCTAGATATATGTCCTCAAAATGTAAAGGTGATCTAAACGCCTCAAAACAGCATCAAAACGTCAAGACAAAAAGTAAACTTTCGTACCAGTGAAGAGTCATCTATTGTATCGATAATGAGTCAAATGTCGTATTGATATAGAGTCAGCTATCGGTTAGGTACTGAGTCAACTATCGTATCTATGCAATGTTTATTACCGTATCGGTACAGAGCTCACTATCCTATCGATACAGAGCCAAATATCTTATCGGTAAAGAGTAAATCATCGTATCAATATTAAGTCAACCATCGTATCGATACAGAGTCAACTTTAGTTCGATACAAATCCATCCATCGTATCAGTTCAAAGTCAACTGTCGTATCGATGCAGATTTAGGTATCGTGTCGGTACAGGTTTAACTACCGTATCGATACAGATTCAAGTATCGTTTCGGTCCAGAGTCAATTATCGTATAGGTACAGAGTCAACTATTGTGTCGAAACAGAGTCAACTATTGATTGATATGTTAACTATATATGACCATTCAAAAAGTTTGACATTAGTTGAATTGTAAATAATTTTCATAAATTCTCCGGCAACGATTTGTGATTCGAAAGCGTAAAAATCTCATATCAATTCATAATCGCCGGATAAAACCACGATTGTTTCGAACATTAATGCCGTGTAATATACACCAATGCAGCTGAATTGAATCTTTGGGATTTAACCTTTAAAGCATGCCTACTTAGTGAAACATTTGGAAGTAAAATTTGGACCAGTAGTGATAAGGAGGAGATGAAGGTCGATTCTCACAAACATCTCAAAAACAAATTGGTCAAATTTGAAAAGCTCACAGAGCTCATTGGCTGTGATATCTTAACCAGAAGTTATAACTTAAAGCTTATTTCCTTTAAATATAAAGAAAGTATTAACTATAAATTATTGCAAATGTCTCTGACCGTCTCTTATAATTGAAAAAAAATATATCAACAAGTCAGGAACATGTCGTTTGCAGCAAAAGGTTCTGCTGTTGCATAAGAAAAAGAAAAAGAAAAAAATCAAGCTTACCTTCTCACTTTGGCTGCTTCGTTGCCAATATTCAAGGGCAAAGAATATACAGATAGTTAAAGCTATAATTAAGACAACAGCCTGTCTTTTCGAGCCAAGCCAAAACAAATGCATTGTCTGTGTATAATTAAGAAAAGAACACATTGTAATAAAACTACTACATATATGGACGTAGTTCTAGCTTGAAGTTACTGTCATCTTGTTCTAACAGTTGAACAACTGATATATATATATATATATATTTACATAACTGTCACGTAATTTATAGTCTAGCACATGTGTGCTATCAGACAAGTCTAATCAGATGTTAGACAATGAAAAAAAAGTTGTTTGTGCTGAATCGCGATTAAATCTTGCCTGAACTGACACTCCGTATTGATTCAAAGGGAAACGCTATACAATATAGATAGAGATAAAAGTTTATGCATGCATGTACGTTATAGGCCTTCCATTGTGTTGCGTTTGCTGAGCAGGTACACGTATGTATGACTGGTCAAATGCGAGTTTGAAAAAAACATGTTAAAGAAAATGACGAATGAGACTGAAAGTGACCGCCATGTTCCACTCATCGAAAATATATTAATGTGAAACATGCTTTGCTTATAAAAAGCTTAAAAACAGAATAATGTTGAGACTGACATATTTATATATAGATATACAAATACTTTAAATAATCAAAACCATTTTTAATGAAAAGGTTTTCAAAATACAATGCAGTATCACTCAGGTAAACTATCCGCCACACACACACACACACACACACACACATATATATATATAGAGAGAGGGAGAGAGGGAGGGAGATGTAAGAATAGCCATGTTCGTTATTTGTTTGGAGAAATGGATCATGAATACACAGAAAAAGTAGGTTCACAGCCGATTAAGTTGAGCCCACGACCTTTCGACCAAGAGACGGTAAATATTTAATATATATATATATATATATATATATGACTCTTCTCAGGAAATGGTTGAAACGTACCTATCTTTCGACGCGTAATATCCCCGGGCCACCTAGATATTTTTGAAAAGTGCGCGCGTTTCGAATTGAAACGATTTTTGGAAGGAAACACAGGAAAAGCAATAAGGCTTCCTCGTCCTACCAAAAAAAAAAGTTATGTTTTCTGTGCGTTGTGATATAAGAATGATCAGTGAACACATTTCGAATATTACAACGAATCTTTTAGATAATGCTGATATTTCACCAATATAACATTTGACATGTTGATTACAAAGATCCTATGGTACAAACTTAAAATACTTTTGTTCAAAATATAAGTAGAATACTTATTCTGTTTTTTTTTTAAATAAAATTTCAGTGAGGTAGATGAATGCGTTGACAGGAAATGGAACCTATTATGTAGCCCTAACACCCATGCTGTGTGAGAGCCTTAGAACATCCTTTGAGATTGTCAACAGCTGTTTCGGAGTCATGCAATCCGATAATCATGATAGGTATTTTCTTGGTAGGCTTAGTTCAAACACTCTCTGTAATATTCTCCTTCGGTAATATATATATATATATATATATATATATATATATATATTCTCCTTAATATATATATATATATATATATATATATATATATATATATATTCTCCTTAATATATATTTTTATATTTATGGATAGATCTGCAGGTTTTCTGCAAGCAACAACTACTAGAGTGCTCTATCGCATTTCACCAGAGCTTTAAATTATACAAAATGACGACGAATCAAGTATTTTTAGACATTTTACTATTACGTAGTTTTGGTGCAACATGTTGCTGCACTCGTCAGGTAATGCTGTCTGGCTGAAGTGGACTAGATCATACCGGTATATTAGTGTTACAGAGATATGCGACCTTGAATGTTTATATGTTACTGGCCTGTTGTGTCACTTGTAACCAAGACTGTTGAGTGTAAATGTGCGCCCTGGGGCAAAGCTACACCAGGATCAGATAGAGAAAGTCAGGATACGGGAGGACTGGGGTCAAAGGTCGCTCTATGAGGAGGCTAGTAAGAGGCTGACTGAGAGCAGTTAGTAAAAGTGCTTAAAGTCGGCTATATGTGTATAAACATGGGGCACTCCATGTGTTTTCTTGTGGCTGTTATGAAAGAAAGAGAGAGAGAGGGACGGGGAGAGAGAGAAATGAGGGCATCCTATAAACTTAAATCTATGATATCATTTGCAACCCACATTTGGCCACCCTCAATAAACGGAACGAACTTGTCACCGCCTGAAGGCATGCGAACAAATTTCTCCTAAAGAATTGCATAACATAGATTTTTTTACAAGTGACACAACAGGCCAGTAACATATACATTCAAGGTCGCATATCTCTGTAACACTTATATACCGGTATGATCTAGTCCACTTCAGCCAAAAAGCATTACCTGGCGAATGCAACAACATGTTGCACGTTAATTTTAAAGGGAAGAAGCTATGTTCCGTGTTAATTCAACATTCTCTATAATTGATTTGGCCCCTTTAATTGGGCTCCAGCTGTCGACATAAACCTGACCCCAACACCTCCAACGGCATGGAACGTTAGCTACAGACGACATCTGCTAATCTGGAAACAAATCTGGAAACATGTCATTCCATGATGGTCATCATCAACCATTGCGGAGCAAGGAGTGAAAAGCACATTCGTGTCAACAGTGTGTTGGATCGCCATCTGCACACGGTCAAACATAAAGGACGCTGCTGGACAAAAAGAATCTCTTTTTATGTGTATCGTGTAGGTTTACATTCAAGGTTAAAATCATGAACAAGATTTAAATGATACATACAATAGAGCCATATACTTTTCCTAATGTCCAATGCAAGGAAGATCCAGGAACACCTTGTTTTGACAATTTAAATGTTAATATGTGCACTATAAGTGTGGCTAATTTCATAGTTTAAAACTCAGTCTTCATATATATGGAAGCATAGGTCCCCAGGTTTGTAACTTTAAAACAGGGCGTCTTTAATTTGGAAGACGACCCTATCTGTTCATTATGGTTTAAATGCGGACACGTTAATAAACAATTATATGTAAACATACTGGAGGATAAGTCGCACGACATCGCTACATCTTTCACTACAAACCCTTTTTATATGAATACCATAATAAAGACCACTTTCTGATAAATGATTTACTTTAGTTTTAAAGTCTTAAAAATAAAAGTAGCATTAGCCATTATACTTTAATTCACGTGTTTGTTTTCATTTATTTTCCTTATAATGGGAGAGGCGTAACAAGACATGCAGCAAAAGCTTCTTATATTCTTTTCAAAGTAAAAATAATTTTAATTATTTTCACATGAGAATAATTGTAAAACGAGTATTGTATATTACTACAGGTGGTGTTTAATCCCTTCATAATGAAATATTTCTTTACTATACATGGACTAGGAGGGATAAACGAATAAATATGTATATATTGTATAGACATGTATCCGGCAACCGATTTCTTGCCAAACTGTCCACAACAATATTTTTCAAGAACCTAGGTAGCAGTAAAAAGCGTTGTTTACTACATGTTTTCACTAAACGGAAGTAATAAGTTGATGAATGATGTTTATTTAAAAAAATGTTTGACAAATGTTTAGAAATATATATATAAGATATATATATATATATATATATATATATATATATATATATATATATATATATATATATATATAATACATATGCACATATGTTTTGGTACCTGAACTGCAAAGGCCCTGAATAATAAGTGCACATTTTCCATTTACAACTGCACAAACAGGGTTAATTAAATGTTTAAATATATCCTGTACTCAAATTATCATTTCTCATCCTAAAGTATCAAAATATTCAGAGCCCCACATTTTCCCTGCGGTCTTTATAGAAAAATATGTACCAAAACCTTTTAACTTTGAGCTTTACGTCTCATTCTGCCTGCCTGTTGGTCCAGTTTACGTCTTCTTCCTGCCAGTGATTCATGTATTAAAATCAGCTATTTCGGAGTCAAGCAATACTAACAATCATAATAGGTACCAGCATCAGCCCATTCTTGTCTTGATGAAGGGAGCTAGCCTGTTGCTGGAAACAATGACAGTATAGCTGGACTTATATACATAAGTCATGGGCCCAACTTGTCACCTCTCTTCCTATAAGCAAGTTTCTCGTTAAAAATTAACAAGGGAGCTCATGGTAGGGCCAAATTAAAAAAAAATTCAACTCATAAAAAATAACCAGTACAGAGTAAAAAACATTTCCCATTACAAGACTGTTAATATAACAACATATTTGATTCGCTTTGTTGGTGCAAACATGGAGGTTACAAGAACAACTAAACCTCAGTTGCCTTGTTCATAATTCAAAACATAGCAGGTACGGAGTCATGAATGGACAGTCTCTTATCATAGGGGTTGCCATGCTTCTAGGAGGAAGAACTTATGCATAACATCCAAGTTTGCATGAGGTATGACATGGTTATTTTCTATACGAAGAACTAACGAATGCATCCTTGCAACTTCACACCAAGCTTGCCGTTTCGCTTGGTAAGGTTTGTCTCCAAAGATAGCTTCTGCCCAATGACTTAAATGACAGTGTGTATCAGTTTCATCAAAGCAGCAGCAGGATTGTAGTATGTCACATCTACATACTCATATTAAAATTTAAAGACGTAATTCCACCGCCATTGTTTTCTGGCAGAAATGTCTCCTTCATTTGCCTTCAACAAAAATGAACCCGTCCCCTACAGCCTCGAAGGCAAAGAAACCCAGGGTTGACGGTATAAGGTACTGGATCAACACGACACCTGCCAGCATTGAGATGTTTCGACGCATGTCCGTTCATGATGGTGATGTGGTCGTATGTGGTTTTCCGAAATCAGGTATTACCAGGTTTACATGTGTAAGAATTTCCCCACGTTTCCCATTTTGTTTTCCTATGCAGTGATAGAGGTACTCCTTCAACTTTATAGTGCTTGGAATTTGTGCAAACGTGACTGAAAAACTTTAAAGGTTGTGACAACTGTTTTATGAAATGTTTTCGTGAAACTAAATGGTAAATGTGCAATTTATTCTGCATTTTAATGTTTTATTCGTTTATGAGAGACTGTATATATTTAAAATGTATGCCAATGACACTTTTCAGGAAATGTTTGGATGGTTACTATCCTTCGTGCCATATTTGCCCAGGAACACCTGGATATATTTGAAATGTCCGAGCGTTTCGAATTAGAAATATTTTTGGATGGAAACACAGAAAAGGCACTAAAGCTGCCTCGTCCAAACATATATATTATAAATAGTTATTATCAAATGTTGCCAAGGGATTCTACTGGAGAAAGCCTAAAATCATCTACATAGTTCTACCAGGTTTACATGTGTTAGAATTTGCCCACATTTCTAATCTTTTTTTCTATGCAGTGATAATGGTACTCCTTCAACTCTTCAGTGCTTGGAGTTCGTGCAAACATGACTGAAAAGGTTTACAGGCTGTGAAAACTGTTTTACAAAACTTTCTTTTATGAAAATGATTGATAAATGTGCAATATATTCTGCATTTTAATGTTTTGCTCGTTTATGAGAGACGGTATATATTTATTATATGTGCCAATGACACTTTTCAGGAAATGTTTGGTTGGTTTCCATCCTTCATGCAGTATTTGGCCAGGAACACCTAGATATCTTCGAAAAGTCCGAGCGTTTCGAATTCGATCGATTTTATTAAAAGAAAAACAAAAAAGGCCCTAAAACTGCCTCATCCAAACATATATATTACACAGAGTTATGACACCTAAGCACTCAAACCAGGACTTGGTCAATGTAATGCTCAATGTGAACATTAATTCACCCTAAAACATGCATGAGCACGACCAAAATTATGCAGAAATTTTACTTGAAAGGCCTTGTCTTTAAGTAAATCATTCCATAGAGTGCATCAAAGGCATATTCTGACTACATTATTTCGTGCTCATTTATAACATTGTTGCAGAATTCGACAGAGCATGGAGTTCCCCAGTTGTGGGCCCACCATGATCAACCCGGAAAAGGTTAGTTATAGCGGAAAAAGTTATCAATTTCATTATCGGATAGGAGAGAGATATTTGTGTCATCCTCTACAATAGAATGGGAAATTATTTATTGAGACAACATTTCTTTATTTTTCTTTAAACAGGGAGGAGAAAACATGCAATCAAAATTAAGATTTGAGATGATAAAGATTCAGCCCCGTCCTTTCAAGAGCCCGATAATATTTTCCGATTTTATCTTTTTTTTTATTATCAAAGATTGTTGCTGGATTTTAAACTTTGTATAGAGGACTGCTCCGTCTTACGCAAAGAAATCAGACGAATGCTAGTGATCCAAGGAATAATGGAAAATCACTAACCACCTTATGGGTTTAAAGATTGAATCATAAACACATCCGATACCAGTCAAGGCTCATTCACTACCAGTGGCGTCAACTTATCTTTCTGGGTTGGAGATGACTCGCACACACACACACACGTACACACACATATATATAAAAATATATATATATTGACCTTTTAAGCGTCTATATGTCACAGTTTAAATACATTAGCGTCTGTGTAAGACATTTCACATATATGACAATTAAGTATAAGGTTTTACCAAAGGGTATAATATTTCCAGTATAAGTTAATCCTAAGCCAGGTAAACTCAAAAATGAAATCAAAGTCTATAATTTTATTAATATATTTTATTTGCAATATACAAATATTGTTCCTATCATTTGATGACGGTTCTGTAGAACCTGCGACATTTTCCCTGACTAATAACAACATAACAGCTGCTGAAGTTATACAAATGCTGCCAGAGGTTTACAATAGGGGAAATCATGTGTAAAAAGCGAAATTGTGACACTTTGTCAAGTTATATTTTCTCCTCTGTGTGCTTTCATGTTATATTTATCATGCGTCAGACGTCGTAAGGTTGTCCTAACTAATGTGCATGCCTAATTTGAAATCGTCTTCCAAATAGTGAGTCTACCTTGTTATTATTCATTTAAGTTTAAGATCGCCATTCCTGGTCCTTTTACCAAAAGATTCGAAGATTACGACAACCCGAATGATCCATCACTAGTTGAAGTACTTGAAGCCAACGGATTTGCTGTGGATTATGTCCCATGGATATCAGACGACGTCGATTGGTAAGAATGTTTCTGTAGTCTGTAGGACGGGTCTTAGTTGTTTAGACACTAGAAAGGAATATTTCTAGCCCGATCGCAGCTTTCTGTAAATGAACAACATCAGCAATTCGCTCTGATGTCTCACCAAGTCAGGGACTGGATTTTACTAGTCTCATGCTTGGAAATCTGTATATCAGAAATATAAAATATAAATCCTATAAAGGATACTAATTTGTCCCTGTTATGCAAATTGACAAACTATCCAGTCGAAGCAAAAATGTGAATGAGATGAATGCCCTGGCTTACATTCGATAATTGAGAAAAACGAGGGTCGTGCATTTACCGTATATCATTTTCTTGGTTTCATATGTTTTGTGAAACATGATTAAAATTTAACTCCTACAAAGAATATTGGTCCTTTTCGTAAGTTATATATATGGTATTTATAAGGCAATGTCTTTGTACATACATACAGACATACACAGAACATTGGTTCCTTATTTTTTTGGATTAAGAGTGTCTTGTAGTAGAAATAAAAATTAAAATCTGTGCCACTTTACACTCTTTTAATCTGCGAATGGTGAAAACATGGTGAAATATATTCCTAGTTTTTATAATAATCTCTTGGAAACTTACCTGCACATGATTTAGAAACGTGACCTTTATGTTGATCTGTCTATATACCTTCTGCCTGTATTATTCTCTTTCAGGGGAAAATACGATCTGGTGCTGCCTCATAAGGATTTGCTTTACCACGAGGACTTTGACAGGTTCATGCAGTTTCTGCAGGATGTAGAACGCTCTGGTGCCCGATGGGCTAACTGCAGGGAGCTAATCATATGGAACATTCATAAAAGCTACCTGCTTGAACTAAAATCTAAAGGGATTTTAATTCCGGAAACATTAATTTTCACAACGACAGACTCAGCCCCTGTTCTGGCGGCGCTAATGTCCGAAAATAACTGGAAGGCGGTGTTCGTGAAGCCGGCAGTAGGTTCTGGTGGTTTTAATGTCCATCGGGTTTCGTCTTTTCTGGAAGCCAGGGCATTTCAGGAGGAATTCTCGAGAATGCTGAAAATGATGGATATGATAGTTCAGCAGGCAGTTCCTAAAGGAAACAGCAGGGAATGGTGTATAATTTATTTTCTCGGAAAATACGTTAACAATGTCGAAAGAATCCCAGTTGGGGATTTTAACTTTAATGCGGAACACTTTAACATTGCCAGAAGGTCTCCTCCTGAGTATGTTCTGCAAATGGCTGACCGCACCATTCAGGAGCTACCTTACAAAGGCCTGTATGCAAGAATCGACATTATAGAAGACGAGGAAAATAATGCATATCTGTTGGAGGTAGATTGTGTAAACCCTAGTCTTTA
Organism: Sipunculus nudus; assembly: GCA_026874595.1. Taxonomy (NCBI): domain Eukaryota; kingdom Metazoa; phylum Annelida; class Sipuncula; order Golfingiida; family Sipunculidae; genus Sipunculus; species Sipunculus nudus. Next base: position 52,075,148 of record CM049320.1, read on the forward strand.
CTTCAACTCCTCAAGTGGTTCAGCATTTGCAAATGCTGTTATTGAGATGATGGCAGACACTTAACTGTCAGAATAAAATATCGCATATTGATGCAAATGCTGTTATTGTGATGATAGCATACACCTTATTATCAGAATAAAATATCACATGTTGATATGGTGGTGAAGTAGTAGTACCTGGCTGAAAGCTTTGTCATAATTAGCAGTCCTGGCCTGGATGTTAACATCGTACTTAAAGTAGACTAACAAATTAGTTTTATGACTACATAAGGAAATTGCAAAAAAAGGTATATGAAAGGTTTTAATTAAATAAAATCTGCTAAGCAAAGAAACTCTTTCCCTGGACTCGGGACCTGCTTTTTCATGCGTTATCAACAAGGCAACTAAACAGGTATAGTTGCAAATGTTTCCTCCATGTTTAAGCACGCAAACCAAATATGTAATAACTTAAAAATTAACAATCTTGAATGAGAAACGCCATCGAGAGCCCGAACGATCGTAAAGAGGCTTGTTGCCAGTTTGAACAGATTGTCTTAAATGTTCTGTAAACTTTTCACACGTTCGATTTCATTTGATTTTTGCCCAGTCACGTGTAGCTTTATTAAAATTTATCGAGGGTGTTGCTTATAGTTGTTACGACTAAGGCCCTTAATTTATGTTCACATAAATTATTGTTCCTGGCCATACAAAGCAACCGTTGAATCGGTCACGGTCTATAGCAAGAAAGATTAGTCCCTTCACTAAGATATGAATGGGATGATGTTGATACCGACTATGATCGTTGGATTGCAGGATTCAGAATTAGCTGATATAAATACAAGAATTAACAGTCAGGCAGAATAAGACGTAAAGATTAAAAGACAGAGCTCTCACATTCAAGTTTTATATGAAGACCGTTCCCTAACCAGTGAAAAGCTATATCTTGTTGTGGTACCGGTAGTAAATTATGTTTTACACACCTTATATTAACGATCAGTATTACTCGAAGACCGACCCAATTTCAAACTCAATGTGACACTCGGGTATTTTAAATTAAATCACTTCTTTGGACCTTGAACCTTGGTGAATGCACACGCGTGGGATAAAAGTGGAATGGGTCATAGTTTACTTTAAAGGACGCATGTACAATGTTGGACTGTTTTGTTATATCTTTGTCTTTGTGATGCGCAGCATTGCATGCCGATGATACTCGGCTCTCTTTTCACCAAAGACAGCATTGCTAGATTGCTGAAGGCGATAGGGATCACACAATGTCTACACTACAATGTCTACTCTCAATGCAGCAACCGTGCAAAGCAAACAAGAATGTTCACATCAGCCCGTATGCATGATCAATTGGACAAGGCCTAAGTCCTGATTAAATATGGTTTTAACTTTCTCCTATCGCTAAAGATGCACATTATTTTTTTTTTTATTCTTCCTCGTAAATTGACATTCGTATTTATTTTAACTGCGCCGTATATTCAGAGCCCTACTTAAAGGCAAGTCATAAGTAAATGGTCGTTAATAAATAATCATATATGAGTTCATGCTCGAAATGTTTGTTACTAGTGACTGCTATAACGATACGATAAAACATATGTTTGAAGTACAATGCCAAACATTAGGGAGGGGAAGCTGATACCTTCAAGTTCTGTGTATGATAACTGAAAATGTGTATGTCGTGCTTGAAGTATATTTCAGTTTTGTATACATGTTATGTCAATTGATTATTTGTTATTACAGTAAAACAGGAAAAATTATTAACTTATTCTGGAATAAAGGCTTCAAGTAGAAAGTTCCATTGATAAAGATCAATATTCCGTTTTAGAATACAGAGGATTCATAACGATACTTGTTCATTTATGGTAAAAATAACACAATAAAACATGCTTGCTCATATCTCTATGAAAATGGATCAAACTAATGTATCATTGTGCCACAATGTGATGCTATAAATATCATCTGTTGTCCGGAGTCAAAGGCTTTTCCAAAATCCACAAATATACAGCAAAACCTCCCCTTTCGGTTGCACACATATTTATGAACCAAAGCTTGTAAAACAAAAACATGATCTATGGTGCTATATCCTTTTCTGTATCCTGCTTGTGCTACCGATAGGATATTGTATATTTCCACATATTCAATCAACCTGTCTTTAGAACTTAAGTAAATATTTAACCCAAAATATTAAATAAAGAAATACCTCGGTTATTGTCAGGCTGATTTACTTAACCTTTTTTTGTATATCGTCAACATTAAAGTTCTTAGCCAATAATTTACGAAATATCCCTGACTGAAAACCCTATTAATTTATGTTTCTAATAAAGGTAGTAAGTAAAGACTGCTTATGTCTATGGAGCTCACGCTCATATTTTTCATTTTATATTCTTTCTATACGCTCATATTTTTCATTTTATATTATTTCTATATATATTTTAGCTCCATATCTTATGTCATCAGTAATCTCCTTTCTTCAGTTGCTTAAGAGATATTAAAAGTACTAATAACACTTATTTGTTTCTATGTTGGATATTTTTCCTTAGGTCTTTAATAATTTCGAAGATATTTCCAAATGTCATCGATATTTCTATTTTGTAAGGTTTCCATGAAGGTGTTTTCCTTTTAATTTTCCTTTTTTTTTAATATAAATCTAGCTTTAAAATATTTTTTTTACCATGACATTTGATAAAATCATACGGCTCCCGTGTTATCCTGTACTTAGAAATAGCAGTCATCTTACCTATTTTTGCTACACAGACGCATTCATCCCACCAATTTGGCTGAGATATTTTAAATTTGTTTAAACTTGTTCTTTCTTCTGTGTCTTGATAACTACACATTTTGAAATGTATGGTCTTCAGCTTTCGTCAGGAAAATGAACCAGTCCCATACAGCTTCCCCGGCATGGAACGCTGGATAAACGGCAGAAGACACTGGATACACACAACACCTGATTAAATGGAGAAACATGTCCGCCCATGATCATAATGTGTCATATATCTATACATATTATACATAGTTACGATCACATGTTAACAAGGAATTCGGCCGAAGAAAGCCCAAAATTATCCATGAGTTCGGAATCCGAAAGACGTAGCACTTATCTCCATAAGATAATAATAGCTTTTGGACCTTGGAAGAGAACATGGGATGTATTCTTTGATGCCCTTATTCTTTGGGAGTTATGTTGATCATTTAGGCTTTGACTTAATTGACACTATTCTTTGTGTGAATCTTCACCCGTACAAAAGATTATTGTTTCAAATATATGTTGGATAAGCAAGGGATGGTATAGATGCGTCCAGTGTAAGTGCATTTGCTACCGTCAGCAGCTACCCTCATCTAGCCTTGGTGAAAGGGGAACCCTTGTGAAAAGCCTACAGCTTGTCAACAGTTTTGTTTACTTTAATTAATGTACATATATGCAATGCGTTTATTATGAGGTCACTTTAACCATTTTGCTCGACACTTTTATTCACGATTAAACACATTCTTTACACTTACATTCATCATCCGTTTAAGGACGCATGTTTTCTAATTGGCGGTCTTTTATTTATTTGACAAGTTATTATTACGTACTAGCTAGCTTTTGTTTGCTCTTGATTGAGCTCCTTCATCCAGTCACATTTCAGATACGAGGTCTCACACAGACGGGCTTGTTGCCGCTTTACTCTACAGTCCGTTACACTGTCCAGCAATAGCACAAATATTGAATCAGGATCGTCTACAAAAGATAAAAATTCCGGCACTCAAACAATCAATCGCTTAACACCTGACGAGTAAGACCGAGTTTCAAAATTTCTTTCCACTTTTTTAAACAAAACAAATTTGTTGTTAGCAATTTCCTTCATCGTCATATATATTTATGTGTGGAAAGAAATTCTCTGCCACCCACATGGTAATTGATACGTAACCAACATAAGATCAATGAAATATGGCAAACATTTTTCTAGAATATATATATACATATATATATATATATATATATATATATATATATATATATATATATAGTCAGAGAGAAAAATGACAAACAGTAGCTATCCTTATAATTATCCCTATAATTCCCTTGCCTTAAGGGAGAGGTTTTTACATTCATCTATGTAGCACTTGTGATCAATAAATTTAAGCATAACATTTAATATTGTAAATATTAGATTCAACTGTCAACACCAACGGTCCCATAGGAATGCAGCATTGAGATAGCATAACTCTGCACAAGGGAAACCTTTCTTCATGTGGGGTTAAAATGTGAGTTGAAAAAAAGTAGACCAGAGGCCTCTAGCGACTTTGCCATCTTGATAAGCGTCCTTTAAGCGCCTTGGTGTCTCCCTCTTGGCGGAAATGTAACTCCAAACAGAACGGACGTATTTTGTTGAATTGTTTACACTGGATCATATTTGGAATGACTTCGTACTCCCATTGTTCGATGTCCATCTTGAAAATGTTGGAATATAGTAATTTAAAATTATAAACATACCTTTATACTTAATTTAAGATAAACTGTGTTATGCATCCGATATATATATATATATATATATATATATATATATATATATATAGAGAGAGAGAGAGAGAGAGAGAGAGAGAGAGAGAGAGAGAGAGAGAAAGCGACGTTATGGCAGGGTTACATTCACGGGAATATCTGTATTCTGCAATTTTGTTTTCTATATATTTTACCGGTGAAAACTTTGTTTCACAAGTTTGTCTTACAAAAAATAAATATTAACGAATAGATGGATAAGGATATTTTAGCAGACAGTTTTGAGAGCTAATTTCCTGTTTCCGGAAATATATTTTGAAAGTCTTGCGAGAGATCTTAAAAAATCAACTTCTAGTATGGTGAATGACGCTCAGGTACCCCCATTCACCAACGTAGACTAACCCACTATCACCCATTCCTACCATTGAAAAGAGGTAGGACCCTACCAGTGGGCCTAGGGTTAGGTCTGCCCTCTGTGAAATGTGACAAAACTCCAGCCTAATTCAACGTATTTTACTTAGTGGTGAATTTACTCAAGTATCCGTTAGATAAAGTAGCGGCTGTCCTGTCTTAGAAGAGAAGCACCCAAGGGGATAAGCGTGCATCTGCCCCGTACGTTTCGGCTAAATTATTTATTTCGAATAAGACAGATCTATCGGTTATTTTCGCGATTTCAACTAAAACTCAGTGTTGTTTTGTTTTACCTTTTAGCGAAGTCCAACAAAGGTACCCACTTTTTCATGATCAAGCATTTGCCTTGTAGTTGAGACGGTCTTCATGATCCAGCCGTTCTTCTCCACCCTATCAGCGCCTTCGGATTTTACTTGTACGGGTAATTTGGATGACGGAAACGTAAGCTATAGTGATTATGGGGAGATGAAGGTCAATCCTCACAAGCGTCTCGAAGACAAATTGGTCGAATTTCGAAATGCTCATACAGCTCACTAGCTGAACATAAGTCAAGGGTGCTAGTTGTCACAAAAAATAAGCAAGACTCATAAGGACCCAGCTGACATGTCCAAAATCAAATGAAATCCGACCTATGAAAAATAAATAGAACATTATAGACAAACTTTTTTACACCTTATAAACAAGAATACTTGGTCCGGAAACTGTATAGGTTCACAAACCTGCATACCGTCTGTAGGGTTCCCCGACATATTTGATTTGCTTTTTGCGAACATGGAGGGTTCAAGTGCAAACAGACATTTTCGGTACCTTGTCCATAATTCATGAACTAGCATGTCTTAAAGGGACAGAGTATCCTACTTTAGCAGGTGCCTTGCTTCCAAGACGCCCGGTTTCACCATGACGCTCTTGTTTTCATAAGGTATTACATGGTCATGTTTAAACGGACAACTGAGGAGTATTATCGTTTTATCGCCAGTGTTTACCGCAGCCGGGAAGTAACGAGATGTTCCGAAGTCACGCCGAAGGAGGGTCCCTCGCGCTGTATCATTTAGCGCCGGTTCATCAGCGGCATCTGTTTGTGCTTTTGAGCAGCGAGTTTTATGAACCCGTGAGCAATATTTGACAAGGCCTGACTCTCACTTGATCTCCAGTCTGTAATCTCCTTGCAATGACGTACTAAGTCCGCTTCGGGTGACACAACCATACTAACTTCTAAATATATGGTTGATAATACTTCGACGAAGTACCCTCGTCTAGGGTAACAACTGGCAACTACATTAGTTGCCATAAAAGCGGCTACAAGGAGCCTCTGGAGTCAATGGAAACACGACCTTATTTCCTTCCGATTGGAACCAGGCTCAATTAAATGCGTTGTATTTTTTCCAGTTCTTAGCGCGTCGTCCTAGCATTCAAACGTAAATTGACATGTGACTTCTCAGACATTGAGGTTTACTGACCACACAGCGTTCAGTGCACTCAGTGACTTTTTTCTAGAAGTTCTGATAATGCATCGGATGTAAACAAAAGCCTTTCAAGGTGACCTTGTTTTTATATATAAATCTTCTATTACGTTCTAATTGAATCTGACTATTAACAATAAGTAAAATCCCTATAAAATAACTGTTTCATCATAATCTCACCCAAGATCATCAATGTAAGACATGAATACATTAACCGCTCCTGCTCTAGGACGTCACATCCATACTCTTTCGTGAGTCTTTCAACGCCAGTATATATTCATCAATACATCAGCAATCATATAACATTATATTAGTGATGTTTATAAAATAAACATGTATGTGACATTATATCAATGATGTTTATAAAATAAACATATTACATACAATACATTGGTCTTGAGTTTTGTTTCAACACCATTTAAATTGGCATTTGTGTCACTCTCCCCTCCTTCATATTTCTCAGTGGGAGACATTTTTCCACCAATATAAACAAATGCCATATTTTCTGGGATATTGACGAACAATGAAATAACGACAAACTTTAATCTAACATTAACGATTGACATTGTCGTTAATTCATTATATTTCAATTATCACTACATTGTGTTTCCATGGTACTAATACTCAGTGCAACATGCGAATACTTGGATAACAATTTAACAATATTGCATTTTTAATTATTTGTCCATGTATGTTATTTGTACATTAATACAACATACCAGTATTACTATCATATCCCTTTTAACACCTTGATTATTCATGATAATGTATTTTTTCTGTATCCTGCTATAAGTTCCTTTAATAACTGTTTACACTTCTTTTGGAAATTTCATATTATCTTCTCCTAAACCAGTAGTACTACTGCATAGCGAAAGTCTGTTCTTACCAGATAATTGTTAACTAGATCACTGAATGTTTATTTACACAACCCGACTTAAAATGTCTGCCCCATCTTTATTAATTAACAGATTTAACCTTAAACCTGTAGTTTTGAAGATGCAAAGACCATCTCATGATACTGTTGGTGATGCATTTAGCTTTGTTTAGATAAGATGGGGTGGTGATCTGTTTGCACAGTAAATTCATAATCTGTAAGATACAGTTTAATTTTCTTCAAACCCCACACTAAAGCTAAATATTCCTTATCAATTTTGGAGTATTTCTACCTCTATTTGACAGTTTCCTGCTGGCATAAGCAACTGGGAATAATTGTGAATCGCGCTACTGTAACAAAATAGCACCAATCCCTATATTTGAACCTCAGTTTGTAACACAAATGGTTTTTTTAGGATTATGTAACTGCAAAATTGGTCCTTTAATGTACAGTAAGCTCTCTATTGTGGCTCATCCGATTCTAATTTGTAAGTTTTCCCTATCCTGGTCAACTGTGTTAATGGTGAAGCTATGGTAGAAAAATTAGGAATGTAATTTCAGTAGTATCCTACCCATCCAATAAATGACCGAATCTCCTCCTTGGTTCTAGGTCTAGCTGCTCCGTCAATTATAAAAAAAATGGTCATCATGTGGACCAATGACATTGACCTCAATTTGGTGCCATAAAAAAAAACAAAATTTGGTGCCACCAATAAACACGTTGATGGTCTTGCAGTCAACCCAGCAACTCTCAACCTACTCAGAAGCTCTTTGATTGCACAGATATGTTCATCCCAACAAGTCAGCAATGTAACTATCCAAACTATTCGAATGCCTCGCAATAGAGTTGCTCCCGAATTTACCATTCCGGATGGCATCTTTAAGAATTTATAACTACCATCAGGTGTTACATTGTTTTATGTACATCTTGTTAAGGTACTGGCACTTGCCAATATCCTTTTGCTCAGGTCAATCTTAAAGAAATACTTATCTCCAGTCCGGTTTCCTGAATACATCAGAGTCTAGCACTAGGTTCTGGATCTATCACTGCTAGCTTATTCAAGTTGCGATAATCAACACATACCCTGTTGGTGCAATCATTTTTTTTCGCACGACCACCACTAGTGCTGCATAATGTGATTTGAATTCTCTAATTACATCCATTCTCAACATATCATCAATGTCTTGTTTAGGAGATTCAGGTACAGCATTGGGTATGGGGGGCGGTTTCCATTTGATTGGTATATCAGATGACAACTCAACCTTGTGTTCAATTTTATCTGTTGTACCAGGTAGGTCAGTAAAAACATTTTTTTATTCTTATACAACCAGCTTTAAATCATATTTTTGACTGGAGTCTATATAACTCCCATTAATACATCACGAGCTGTTTCTTTGGCCACACAAGTGTCTTATTTAAACAAATCATCATCATCAGCTGTATCATTTACATCAGCCTCACGGGGCTTTACAACAGTTGGTCATACAACATCTAATATGGTATTTCCCGTCTTTATTGTACTTGGCTCTTTCGCAATCTCAGCATCAACTTGCACCTGTGATATATATTTTCAACAAACTGATTTGGTAAATATTGATTTTACATTATCAGTACCTGATCATTGATCTGTAATGTTCTTGGCTTAGCCCAGCTGTCATAATATCCCTTATACCTGTCTTGTGATTTTCCTAGTGCTGTAGGGGCTAATTTCAGAGTTTTCACTATTCTCTCTCTCGTTTCAAAGACGTACTGATAACAGCTCTGAACTTCTATAGTCTGTAATTCTTTTGAACATAACTCTTTCAAAATTTGCATTGGTCCTCTAACAGGCCGATAATACAACAATTCAAATGGGTAAAACCTGTGGCCTCTTGTGGCACTTCTCTATATGCAAACAGTAATGCATTGCTGTACATATGCAATTGCTTAGGTTGTTCATCACAAAATCGCCTTAACATTCTTTTGAGGTACCCATTGAACCTCTCAACAAGACCATTGCAAGTGGGATGGTATGGTAGTCTCTTTGTATATGAGTTTAGCGGGTGCCTTGCTTCCAAGTCGCCCGGTTACACCATTACGCTGGTTCTCATGAGGTATGACATTGTCACTTTCTAAACCGACAACTAAAGAGTATATCTATGCATCAATTCGCTAAGCTTGCGGTCTGGTTTGGTAAAGTTTTTCTCAAATTCTGCTAAAAGAAAAATGTGCATCAGTTTCATCGATGCAGGGCTAGGATTGTATATATATATATATATATATATATATATATATATATATATATATACACACACACATATGTATATATATATATCATATCAGAACTGCTAATGGTTGCACGCAGTTATATTAAACATATAATTTATGGCGCGTAGACAATTATTCCACCCTTCCGCCTTCATTTGTCTGTCAACGCCGTGATCAGTCAAAAAAAAGAGTGCGTAAGTCTGTTGTTCTCCTGTACTACATCAGTTTCATCAATGTGATGCTAGGAAAATATTTATATATTCATATTTAGAATTTTAAAAGGGCGATGAATATATGGCGCATTTTCCCAGGGATAATGGCTTTACCCTTTTTGTGATATAATTGTGCCATGAGAGCTAATATTGTTTTGCACGCTGCTGCATAGAAAATATAATTTGTGGAGCGAAGACAATGTTTCTGCCCTCCCCCTTTCTGCTGTCTGTCATCGCTGTGTTGAGTGAGAAAACAAACGAGTGCGTAAGTCTGTAGTCTCCTGTAGTGGCCTCAGGTGGCGCACCATAGTATATTCTGACCCAAGATGGTTATGTAAAATAACCCATCAACCAGGCCCCGCTATGCGTCCGTGAGTGGTTGGCAGGAATTGTATAGCTACGCGTGTGCTTATAACATCGTTTACAGTACATAATGGCGCGGTAATGTAAAATACACTAGCGTCACATTGCGTGTGGACCTTGGCAGGCCTTCAAGTGATACCACTCTTTAAAACAAGGTGTTTACAACATAGTTTACTACCTCATAAAGATTTTATCTTTCACTTGTCTGGAGAAAGTCTTCGTATTAGCGAATTCATCAGTTAATCTTGAAGGTGAGACCTCTTTCTGTTTAATAGATGCAGGGCTAGGATTGTATACACACACACAAACACACATATATATATATATATATATTAATATATTTGCTAATGTTTTGCACGCTGTTGTATTGAACATATAATTTTTGGATTCGTAGACAATTCTTCCACCCTCCCGCCTTCAGCTTTCTATCATGTTCTACTGTAGTAACCCGGGGTGGCGCACCATAGAACATTCTGACCCAACAGTATAATATTAAAGAACACATAAACCAAGCCCCGCTCTGCTTCAGTGAGTTATTGGCAGAATGCGCATCCATTACAACAGTGCCAATGAGTAAATCAGGACTCAGTGAGATACGAGCGACGCTACTGGCCTCCGTCTGTAGGTAAGCCTGACCTTCGATAACAAATACCTTATTCTTAATTCAACACGATGAAATTGTGAGGGCCTCTCAGCATGTGAAGTATGACCTTATTGATCATGTTTAACTGTAATACCGAAACACGAAAGCGAAGCGATAAAAGACTTGTCAAACAAAATAAAGTCCATCAAGGACATAACACCTATTCATGCAGAAGCCTGCAAGATGAAAATCTCTCCTTTCTCTATAAAAAAATAATTTGTATTCCGGGCACGGTTAATGTTCTCTATGTAACAACTGCGTTATTCATGCTCAGTCATGCAAGGCAAATTTACGACAGGCCATGCAGATGAAAACTGGCACACCAGTGTGGCGATCCAGACATGGGAGTCGGTGAATATAAATTGCAGACTATACTCGTCAAAGCATTTTCCTACAAGAGAGGCTCTCGATTATTATAAAGAAAGTCGCAAATAAAAAAGCCAAATCATAAAGGCCACCCCACACTGTAAAATGTAACCAGTTAAAGGTAATTAACTTCCAGGCCCCGCTATGCGTAAGTGAGGGATGGGCAGGAATTGTATACCCACGCGTGTTCTTATAACATCGTTTTAAAGTCCAAAGTTGCGCAGTAATGTAAAATACACGAGCGTCAAATTGAGTGTGGACCTTGGCAGGCCTTCAAGTGATACCGTTCTTTAATATAAGGTCTGTACAACATAATATAGTGCCTCAACAAGATTTAATCTTTCACCTGTTTGGAGAAAGTCTTCGTTTTGGCGAATACATTAGTTAATCTTGAAGGCGAGACATCTTTCTCTTTGTTTTTTTTTGTCTGCCTTTTAATTCTTGTATTCATATCAGCTGCTTCGGAATCATGCTATCAAAAGATCAAAATCGGTATCAATATCATCCCATTCCTATCTTGGTGAAGAAACTTAGCTTTGTGCATGAGAACTTGACCAATTGTTTTGCATTAAAAGGTGATTTGTATGTTCAGGAACAATAAATTATGTGAACATAAATCAAAGGCCCTAGTCGTCACAACTCTAAGCAAGACTCTAGATAGTTATTAAAAGGACCAGTTGACAGGTCCAACATCAAATGAAATCCGACGTATGAAAAGTTAAAAGAACATTTTAGACAAATTGCTTAAGTACTTATAAACAAGAACAGATGCACCGGAAACAGGGATGGTTTACAAGCCTGTATACGATCGGTGGGGTTCCCGATGGGTGTTCGCATAATAAGAACGTAAATATGAAAATAACGACATATTTGAATTGCTTGGTGCGAACATGGAGGGTTTAAGTGCAAGAAGACATGTTCAGTTGGCTTGTTCATAATTCATGAAACAACATGTCCTGGAGGGGCAGAGTATCTTAGCTTAGCGGTCGCCTTGCTTCCAAGACGCCCGGCTACCCGGTTAAACCATTACGCTCTGGTTTTCATGAGGTGTGGCATGGTCATTTTCTAAACGGACATCTTAAGAGTATATCCATGCATCAATTCGCTTAGCTTGCCATCTGGTTTGGTCAAATTTGTCTCAAATTCAACTTCTGCTTATAGAACATTGTGCATCAGTTTCATCGATACAGGGTTAGGATTGTTTATATACACACACACATATATATATATATCACATGAGAGTTGCAAAGGTTTTGCAGGTGATGTTTTGAACATATAATTTATTGAGCGTAGACAATTCTTCCGCCCTGCCGCCTTCGGCTGTTTATCATTGCTGTGATCAGTGAAAAATGCCGAGTACATAAGTCTTTAGTTCTCCTGTAGTACATCAGTTTCATCAATGCAGATATATTTAGATTATATATAAAGATTATATTTATATATTCATATTCAAATTTTAAAGGGCTTTGAATATATGGCGCACAAAATAACTTTGCTTAACAAAAGTTATATAATGGTAAGAAAATTAAAAACTAAATTTTCTCAGGGTAATGGATTTGGAGAAAGTCTTCGTTTTGGCGAATACATCAGTTAACCGTGAAGCTAAGACCTATTTATCGTTATGTCACATTCTGCCTGCCTTTTAATTTTTGTATTTATATCAGCTACTTCGGAGTCATGCTATCCAAAGATCATAATCGGTATAAATATATTCCCATTCCTATCTTAGTGAAAATTCTACTTTGTCCTGGAGACCTTGACAGATTTCTTTGACATTAAATGTTTTGTATGACCAGGAACAATAAATTATATTAACATAAATCATGGGTTCTAGTTGTCAAAACTGTCAGCATCACTCAGCTGACAGGTCCAAAATTAAATGAAATCCGACGTATAAAAAAATTAATGGAACATTTTAGAAAGACTGTTACGCCTTATAAACAAGAACACGTGGTCCGGAAAATGTACATGTTTACAAGCCTGCGCACGGTCTTTAGGGTTCCCCAACATATTTGATTTGCTTTTTGCGAACATGGAGGGTTCAAGTGCAAACAGACGTTTTCGTTAACTTTGTTCATAATTCAAGAAATTGCATATCCTAAAAGGACAGAGCATCTTAGTTTAGCGGGCGCCTTGCTTCCAAGACACCCGGTTACACCAGAACGCTCTGGTTTCATGAGGTATGGTAAGGTCATGTTTTGAAAAGGATAACTAAGGACTATAGCTATGCATCAATTCACTAACCTTGCTAACCTAAAACAACATTGGCATCAGTTTAATCGAAACGGGTTAGGATATATATATAAACTCATATATATGTCACATGAGAGCTCATTTTGTTTTTCACGTTGTTGTATGGAACATATATTTTGTAGAGCGTAGACAATTCTTCCGCCTTCCCTCCTTCAGCTGTCTACCATCCCTGTGTTTAGTGAAAAGAGCCAAGTGCGTGAGCGTAAAAAACTCGGACATATGCCCCAGATTCACTTCAAAAGTTCATTGAAGGTAAACGACTGTGTTGTAAGGAATACCTAAATTTATTTTTGATCAACAAACATATGGCATAGCCTGTCAGACTCATGGTTTTGGCGTCCTGTCAGTATTAAACGCTAATGGATATAGATCTGTTGTAAAACCAGAATGTTCATACTCTCAACAGTACATCCAGCCTTGCCTAATGGCTATGTAAATTCTAATGGTAATACCACACTCCAATGTCCTCTGTATACAAATGCAAAGGTATTATAGTGCCCTGCTTGGGTTACAGAACCATACTCTCAAGACACCTATATAATAAACACAAATTTGTAAACATACAGGAGAATGAGTTGCGCAAAAATGCTAAACTTTTCACAATAAAACCTTTTTAATTAAATCAGTCCATAAGTAAAAACCTTTTTCTGATAAATTATTTTACTTTAAGTTTTAAAGGCTACAAATAAAAGGAGCATGATCCACTTCAAATACTTTATTTAACATTTGTTTGTTTACATTCATTTTCTGTGGCGTAACAGGACATGAAATAAAAGCAACTTATATTCTTTTCAATGTAAAATTATTTTGAATTTTTGAACATGACATTTCTTGTTTTTCTGTTAAACGAGTATTGTATATTATTACAGGTGGTGTATAACTAATTGGTTCCTACATATGGACTGAGAGAGATAAACAAATGAACAAGTTTGATGAGACATATATACGGCAACGCAGTTTCTTACCAAACTTTCCACAACAGCATGTTGCAATAACCTGATTAGCAGTAAAAAGCGTATACTACATGTCACCACTGAACAGAGAGTAATAAGTTGATGAACGATGTTTATTTAAAAAATGTTGAACAAATGTTCAGGATGACACACTACCACTAACACATACACACACACATATATATATATATATATATATATATATATATATATATATATTTAACCGGGAATGCAAAGGTCCTGAGTAACATGTGCACATATTTCATTTACAACTGCACCAACAGGGTCAACTAGATATTGAAATATACCCTGCACACACATTGTCATTAGTCATTCTGAAGTATCAGAAGATTCAGAGCCCCGCACTTTCCCTGCAGTTTTTATAGAAAGATATGTGCAGTAACACTTGCATACCCATGCATGTGCGTATACCGCCTTTCAAGGTCCAATTGTGCTATAATGAAAGAAATATATCATATTAAGTTGGAAATTTTGCCTACCTTCATGAGATATCGCTTGGTAAGATACTGCCTCATCACGATTTAGTATTTCACTGGTCTGGAGACTGTCTTCGTATTGGGACATACATTATATGAACCTTGATGGTTAGGTCTCAGTGCTTTTAGCTTTTCGTCTCATTCTGCCTGCCTGTTGATTCTTGTATGAAAATCAGCTATTTTGGAGTCAGACAATACCAACATTTGCATTACCAGGAACAATACATTATGTGTACATATACATCAGTCAAGGGCCCTACTCGTCACATCTTTTCCTATAAGCAAGGTTCTCGTTAAATATTGACAAGGAAGCTCATGGTAGGGCCAAATACAAATACAATACATCACATAAAAAGTAACCAGCACAGGGTATACATGACGATTCATGACGAATCAACAAGGATACGTGAACCAAAAACTGAATAGGTTATAGGTTTATAAGCCTGTATACGATATTTTTGTTCCTGATCCCGATTTTTAATTACAAGACCATTAATATAAAAGTAACTAAATATTTGATTCTCTTGGTGCCAACGTGGAGGCTACAAGTGCAACTAGACCAGCTCAGTTGCCTGGTTCATAATTAATAAAACAGAAGGTCCGGAGTCCTGAAGGGACAGAGTCTAATGGTTCAGAGGTTGCCATGCTTATAAGAGGAAGCATCTTATGCATAACATTCAGGTTTGCATGAGGTATGACATGGTTGATTTCTAAACGAAGAACTAAGGAGTGCATCAATGCAACTTCACACCAAGCTTGCCGTTTCGCTCGGTAAGGTTCGTCTCCAATGTCAACTTCTGCCCAAAGACTAAAATAACAGTGAGTATCAGTTTCATTAAAGTGGGAGCAGGGTTGTAGTATATCACATCTACATACTCATATTAAAATTTTAAAGACGTAATTTCTTCGCCTTCGCTTTCTTGCAGAAATGTCTACTTCAATAGTCTTTAGCAAGAATGAACCCGTCCCGTACAGCTTCGAAGGCAAGGACCACTGGATTGACGGTATACGGTACTGGATCAACACGACATCTGCGAGCATTGAGATGTTTCGACACGTCCGTTCATGATGGTGATGTGTTCGTATGTGGTTTTCCGAAATCAGGTATTACCAGGTCTACATGTGTTAGAATTTCCGCGTTTCCCATTTTTTTTATGCAGTGATAATGGTACTCCTTCAACTCTTCAGTGCTTGGAGTTCGTGCAAACGTGACTGAAAAGGTTTACAGGCTGTGAAATCTGATTTATAAATTTTTTATGACACTGAATGGTAAATGTGCAATTTATTCTGCATTAAATGTTTTGATCGTTTGTAAGAGACTATATATATATAATATATATGCCGATGACAATTTTCAGGAAATGTTTGGATGGTTACCATTCTTCGTGCCGTATTTGCCCAGGAACACCTGGATATCTTCGAAAAGTCGGAGCGTTTCGAATTCGAACGATTTTTGGAAGGAAACACAGAAAAGGCACTAAAGCTGCCTCGTCCAAACATATATATTATACATAGTTATTATCACATGTTGCCAAGGGAATTCTACTTGAGAAAACCTAAAATCATCTACATAGTTCGGAATCCGAATGATGTAGCAGTGTCATATTACTATTTCCATAAGATTGTAGTGGCATTGGGACCTTGGAAGGGACATAGGATGTATTCTTTGATGCATTTATGAAAGGGGAGGTATTCTTCGGGAATTATTTTGATCACTTGGTTAGCTTTTTTCCCCACCAAAACGACCCAAATATTTTCTATTTGAGTTATGAAGCCCTAAGAAGAGACCCTTCCCGGTGGATAAGAGATATTGCAGAATTCATTGGAAAACCCCTGAATCCAGAGAAATTGGATAAAATCGTAAGGCTAACGGACTTTGATACAATGAAAAAGCATCCGTTCAACCCGACTGGATGTACAACCCTGACACCTGGCGGTGAGTTTATGCAATCTGGCAAAGATGGATCCTTGAAACAGCTCTTCACTGAGGGGCAAAACAAACAAATGGATGCCATGATAGAAAAGGTGGAAAAGGAGCTGAGTGTTCGGTTTGACTATGATTGACCCGATTCTTTGTTTTGAATGAAATACGATAAGAAAGAATAGAAAACTGTTTTCTGAGTCTTTGATAAATGTGGAAACGATCACCTGTAATGATTCCGTATCTAGTTGTTTCACAATAATAATAAATAATCAGTTTAACATTCATCAATGTGAAAATAATATGTACTTTCATCAAGAAATGAACAAGACTTTCGTATACCTTGTAGCCATCCAAACTTCCTCTGCGTTGTTTAGCATTTCCCTTCAAACAGGATTTTGATCTATCGTTATGTAAGTCACAAGCAGTGAACTGTTCCGGAAGGAGATCTTCAGGTAACGATCATTTACAGAAGATTTGCCATTTAAAAGGCCTTGGAATATATTGCGGAATACAGATAATAACTTTTCTTTACAAGTGATATTTTGTGATAACATAAGTTAACAATATATCGTATCAGGAGTTATGGCTAATCCCTTTGGTATTATATATGTTACATGAAGGCTGATCTTATTTGTTATATTTGGGAAAAAAAATCAATTGTGGATTGTGTACATATCTTACGCTATACCGGCTTAAGCTGTCTAGCTTTGCTTTGTTCGGTGAAAGACACAGTGTTCGTAAGTCTGATCGTCAGTGCAAACCTTATATCAACAAGACACCTGTAGTGCAGCATGGCAAATTCTGACCCAAGCCCCCACCCCACCCCCTTTCCCGCCAAGCAAGTGGTTTTGTCTTGGACACAAAAACCACTCACCAGCTATGCGTGAGTGAAGGCCAAGAAAGAGGATTCATCAGAACAATGCAGTTGAAGAGCAATCCGGGCACAATAAGACAGGAAAGACGCTGCTTGCCATCCACCGTATGTCAGCCTGTCATATCTAATTCTGCATTTCAGCATGAGGAATCTGTTATGGCCTCTCCGCGTGATATGGCCTCTCCGCGTGATAAGCCTAAATTCGTGCACATATATAATGCGTTTATTATATAAGAGGTCTACACTTCAATGTCAAATGCACAACAAATTATTTATATGAGGTCAATTAAACTATTTTGCTCCGCACTTTCATGTATGGTTAAACATATTCTTCCATCTTCATTCATGGCCAGTTTAAGAACGCATGTTTACTAATTGACGGTCTTTATTTTATTTGACAAGTTATTATTACATATAAGTGAGTTTTTGTTTGCTCTTGGTTTAAGCTCTTTCATCCAGTCACATTTCAGATACGAGATCTCACACAGGCGAGCTTGTAAACGCTTTACTCTCGTGTCCAGTACACTATCCAGCTTTATGGCAAATATTGAATTAGGAACGTCTACAAACGATAAATATTCCGGCACTCAAACAATCAAACACTTTGCACCTGACGAGAAAACTGAGCTCCCAAAATTCGTGTCAACCTTTTAAAGAAAACAAATTTATTATTTGCAATTTCCTTCACCGTCATATATATTTATATGTGGAAAGAAATTCTCTACCATACACATTGTGAGTGATACGTAACTAACATAAGATCAATGAAATATGGCAAACATTTTTCTAATTAATTAATATATATATATATATATATATATATATATATATAGTCATAGAGAAAAATGACATACAGTAGCTATCCTTATAATTATCCCTATAATTTCCTTGCCTTAAGGGAGAGGTTTTTGCAGTCATCTACGTAGTACTTTTGATAACTAAATTAAAGCAAAAAATAAATTAATATTGTAAATATAAGATGCAACTATCAACGCCAACGGTCCTATATGAATGCAGCATTGACATAGCATAACTCTGCACAAGGAAAACTTTTTCTACATCTGGGGTTTAAATGTGAGTGGAATAAAAGTAGACCGGAGTCCTCTAGCAACTGTGCCAACTTGAAAGCGTCCTTTAAGCGCTTTGGTGTTTCCCCTTGGCGGAAGTGTAACTCCAAACAGAACTGACGTATTTTGTTGAATTGTTTAGACTGGATCATATTTGGTATGACTTCGTACTCCCATTGCTCGATGTCCATCTTCAAAATGTCGATGATACGCTGAACAAAGAATATAATAATTTGAAAAGATAAACATACCTTTATATTTAATTTAAGATAAACTGTGTTATGCATCCGAGATGTATATATATATATATATATATATATATATATATAGAGAGAGAGAGAGAGAGAGAGAGAGAGAGAGAGAGAGAGAGAGAGAGAGATAGAAAGAGAGAGAGAGAGAGAGAGAGAGAGAAAGAGAAAGAGAGAGAGACAGTTTTGAGTGCTAATTACCTGTTTCCGGAAATATATTTAACAAAATATTGCAAGTGATCTTTAAATAAACTTCTGATATGGTGTTAGATGCTCAGTTACCCCCATTTACCAAAGTAGACTAACCCCCTATCACCTATTTTACCATTGGGCAGGGGTAAGGGAAGTTAGTTTGTCTAGGGCGGAAGGTTATGACTGCCCTCCGTCAGGTGTGTCAAACCTCAAGCCTAATTCATCGTATTTTACTTAGTGGTGACGTTGCTAAAGTATCTGTTAGATAAAGCAACGGCTGTGGTGTCCTAGAGGAAGAGCATCCGAGGGGATATGCGTGCATCTAAAGACCGTAAGGGCAAGTCAGTGAGTAACTTAAGTTAAATCTCACATTTACCATAAGGATGCCAGTATGGTATGTTTCGGCTTAATTATATAAATTATTTCGAATAAAGACAGATCTATCGGCTATTTTCGTAACTAGTTCAGCGTTGTTTTATTTTACTTTTTAGCGAAGTCCAACAAAGTCCTACCTTTTCATGATCAAGCATTTTCTTTATAGTTGTGACGGTCTTCATGTTCCAGCAGTTCTTCTCCACCCTGACAGCGCCTGCCAACCCTACGTTATGAAACCAAACCAGGTCAGAGTGTTTGTGGTCGTCACAGCCCATGCTTGGAGAAAAGGATACAAATATTCGGTTTTTAAGTTAATCAGTTGAAGTTAAACAACCATAACTCAGTTTGATTACCACTCTCATGAGCGTTCTACTTTATATGTTAATAATGGTTGGTACTCAGACTTAATACAAAAACTATACATTCGCTGTCGCTGAGCGATCATTTGAAGTGATTCTGAGCGATAATGGGGAATCCTTTACGCCACATACGAATTTGAAAATTAGGTCAAACATAAATATCAGGTGCAAATCTGTCACCTGTGACTAACATTGAGCCCAAAGGCCAGATTTTTCAGTCACTTCTTTTAGTGATTTCGTTATTGAAAATAATTGTATGAAATTTAGTATTGACAATGCGTCCTGTATTTTAAGTTTCTTGCTTGCGGAATAAAAACCCCATTGAAACAATATTAAGAAAACTTAGCGGACAGGTTTAAAATGTGGGAATAGATATAAACACCAACTGAGAATAGAGTCTCACCTTGGGTCAAACGAATGCACCTCACACTGGAAATCTTTGACGACGGCGTCATCAAATGAAAAATCAAATTTGATCCAGTAAAAGTAATTAATATTCTATAATGTAGGTATCATCCTAACAAAAATCCAATGACCATAAGTCCAAAAAAAAAATAACGGTATGGTTCTCAGGCACCGCCCGCATCAATTTTAAACCCCCGCATCAAACATTTTTATTTTGACTTTCAATAGAAACTTACCAATTTCGAGCTGCAGCTGCTCGGACATTTCTTTCAAGAAAATAAAATCATACAATTTCCTTTGTAATGTAGTGGTTTTCCTTGTTAAGCAAAATAAATCTGTTCTTATCATGCTTTTCCAATATCATTTTACATTTTCATCGAAACATGCCAAAAAATTAAATATAAAAAATCCGCCCGCCCGCATTGATATTTGAAAAAAAAAAGTGCCTGAGAACCATTTCTATTTTTTATTTTGGCCTGTCATTTATTTTTTAATTGAAACTCAAGAAAATATATGTCATTGTAAAAATTAATAGTTCAGTAGCAGTCATACTAATTAGGTGTATCTCCAGATTTCTTGTTTTTTATTGTTCATTTTCTAGGAAGCTTTTCAACGATATTTTTAACGAGATTTGTGTACCCTTTAAAATAAGCCTATAACTAATAATTTGAAAAGGTAAATAAATGTGACACCTGATAAAATATCATTTTAACTTTAAGACCATGCTTTGTGGATAATATCACCATTTACGTATCATGCCCTAGTTACCATACAATAGTTAGCCCGTTTCTGTTTTAGTCATATAATTATGTTTTGTAATACTGTGTTAAACGAGACAATACAAATAATTAAAATTAATGGTAATAATGAACTAAATTTTACAAAGAACATTATAACCGAACATACCCGAAAGAGTAAACAAGACAGGAATGTCTGTGAGGAACTATTTCCTGGTCAAGGCAGACCTCCCAGCCACCGTTACCCAGGTGACCTAGCCTTTTAATAACGTTACAGAGAAACGTTGGTCTGGATAAATAACTGAAAAAAAGGGAGTAGAGATGTTTATTTTGAGTCATGCTTATATCCAAACAGTTCACAATAATGTTAATATATAAATATTTACTCCCTTTTTCTAGATTTTCATTTTAATTAACACACAGATGCATTCCTGAGAACGCGCTTAGCATGTATTCCTAAGATTTTTACTTGACATAAATGAGTGAAACGGTAGGCGAATGGGTAACACTTAATAGTAGTAAAAGACTTAAAGCTTACGGGCTCTGCTGATAGTTTATAGAAAGTTTATTCACAAAACGTTAAAAGCTAACTTTAAATTATTTTTAACATTTTCATGATTCTTGTAAATATACGTATAAAATTATGTGCGGGTAAATTATTTTCACATATTGACGTTGGCCCGTTTGATATTTCCTGATAGGGTAATGTACCACTGATAAAATAATGTTAGTCAAATAATCGATCGCTAGACCTACAGAAAAACTCCGTCCCGTATCTGTCTCTCCACCATCTCTTCTCTGACAAGCTGATTCGTGGGATTGAGTGGAAATATTTTCTTTGCTCTTCGTCTTGAGTTCTTGCTAAAGAGTTTCTTTGAGCTGAGGCTGTATATCTCTTCCTGAAATAATTATGAACAATATGTTTGCAAAATTTTATTTAAATGTTTCTCATAAATAGAGTTTTTAAAAATATTCTTTCGCATTAATGTTAAATATTCCCTTTTACGATGATAATTTTAGGCTCTTTACAGGTTTATTTTTTCTGATTGTTACAATTCATCCCCAAAAAATCAGGATACAGAGTCAACCATTGTTTTGTACAAAGTCTACTATCGTATCGATACAGTTTCAAGTATCGTGTCGATACAGGAGAAGAAAGAGAGTTCTTTCTGGAAAGAGGCCACAGGCCTAAAGTTCATGCAATACAATGCAATTAATAAGTCTTAAATAATAAGTGAAATTGAAAGATGACAACTGTTAACATATTAATTAAAATACAAATTAACATTTAGTTTTCAAGTACAACGAAACTGTAAGAGAAAAAGGAATAAATAAAATTAGATACTTTAAGTAAACATAGAACTCACTTTTAATTTGCATACTTTAAACCAGTATGCATGAATAATGAATAACCATTGATATGTAATCACATTCGTTTGTATAAGTAAGTGTGGTCTAAGACATCACCCATACCAACCACAAGAATAACATTAATGTCATTGAGAATGTGAGTTAAATTAAGACAGTATATATCAATCATAAATGAAAATACTGGAAAAAAATAAATGGTAAAAATAATTATATAAGTAAAAATTTATTAAATAAAATGGAAAACATCGAGACAATAGAAAATATGTATCTGTAAATGTGTTCTATTTTTGAGACAATAAAAACATAAGCTGCTTTATTAAAGTTTTACATGAATTATCTGTATTTAGTAACTTAAAAAACTTTTGTTCATTTTGTTATAGCAATCTTTTTTGCAAATACCTTTTACGTAAATCAGCGTTCAATGAGCATTCTAACAAAAAATGTGGTTCATCTTCTATAATATTATAGCCATATTTTAAACAATGTTTACAAATCCTCTCCTCTCTATTCCTTGCTGGCGACTAACCTCAATGTCCAAATGGTGATTTGTTCATCGTAACTTAGCTTATGCAGTACTGTAACCCAACACACATTAAATATTTTCTAATGTTAACATTGACTTAAAAACCCAATATGCATATAATTTATTACGTTTGCATATATCACTGTGTCATTCCTGTAACGCCATATCAGTTAATCTTAGTTTAATGCAATTAAGAAAAATATTCTGATCTCCAACTGCCTGAGCCATCCAAATGTAACCAGAACCTGTTTAATATAATAAGGAACTAACATAGATATCATGTTGTTTTTCCTTTACAATCAAGCTGAAATAACATATTATAATTTTTAAGGTGCCTATTTTCATTCATGGATATTAATTTTACCCAGTATTTTAAACAGCATACAGAATATTTCACAAACAAAGGGAGACGCCCGTATTCTTCTAAAGATGCAGCATTTGGTGTATTACTATATATTTTTAGAACATACTTACAAAATTTGTATTGAACTCTCTCAATTATCTCCACTCTGTTAAATCCCCAGAGTTCACTTCCATTCAAAAGAATTGCACAACCATAGTATAAAAAGATAGAGTAATTGTTTAACTACTATATGTTCACATTTTTAAAATGATTTTTTTATAATACATATGAATTTTTAGCTTGACTTGCTTGTTTTTATATGTTTTTGCCCACGATGCTCTATTAGTAAAAACACTGCTCAGTTACTTATAATAAGTCACGTCATTTAAAATTTTGCCTTTTAGGTACAATTTTTCTATTTTCGAAGAGGCCCACCACGTCTTAGTACCATAATTTTAGGTTTATTTAAATTAACTTTCATACCATTTTCCTTACAAAATTTTTTATCTTGAGATATTTGTCTCTGGAGTAACGCTCATTTACAAAGCGCTTTACCTATAGGCCTACTACCTATATCGTAAGCGCTGTTTGTTTTGACTTCGTATCCTGAATTTCTACACCAGAGGGGAGCACCGTATTTTTGTCCAATCAGATGAAACCCTGTGCTGGAAGACAGAACAGTTAACCAGCCAAACGAGGAATACACGTAGCTAATGTTGTTCATTTTGTTTTGAGTGATAGCTCATCTCCCCGGGAACCGTCTGAACAGGCCACAGGCTCAGGTAGAATGGTCCCACGCGTGGTTTGCTTAGGGCCTTGGGCACATAGGATGCCCGGCCGGTGATCTGTATTTCAAACGAAATGTAACAACACATGTATTAAAAAGGCTTTCTCTTAAAGACTATTTAATATATTTTCATGATTCTTGTGTTCATATCATGAACTTGTGATATTGTATAGTTGTAGGATGAATATTCTCTCCTAATATTGGTGGTTATTGAATAAATAAATAAATAATGGATATATAATTACCTCTGCTCCATTCCTCTGGGAAGTAGCCAGTATGTATAACACTATTATGTAAGTTCCTCTCTACGTAACTAGTTGTCTATTCAATAATGTCTACTGGAATTATATTTATTTTACTATTTACCAATTCCCTGAATAAGTTAAACCACCTTTGAGGTTTTATACATGTAGCTTCTCTGTCTCCTCTGTTTTTTTCAAATGTCGCCATAGTTTACTTGTATTTTTATTAATAAAAACATAAACATTGGAATTCTCTTCAAGTGTTTCCTTGCTCTGTGCACAGATATCTCTAATGTTTGTCTTAAAACTGTGTATGTCTTCAAATCATGTAAGCTTTCTGACTTATTATATTTAGTGCTTTAATTTTTTATGTTTTGCTATTGCACTGGCTTCGTCCCCTCATTTGGTTAACATATTCTATATGCATTCTTGTAACTTTTAACTTCCATTGTGGTACATCGTATAATATCAATAAATTGTTTAACAGCTGCATCTGAATTAAATACAATGTAATGGTAAAATGATCGCTGGTTCTTTCACACATTCAGAATTCTGTAACATGACTAATATTTTTTCCTAGTATCCCATGTTTTTATTTTGTATTTGATACATGGTTTGGTGGAAATTGCATTTTGTCTGTTGTACATTATAATAAAATTTTAATTTCAAGGTACACATTACTGGAAAATGATCAGAGAAATCAAGTGTCGAAATTGCAAATAACTCTACAACACTTTAAAGTTCTGTACTTACTAATATATAATCAACTACCCTTTGCCCCATATGAGTTATGCATGTGAACATCCCAGGGGCAAGTCAGGGGCAGCTCTGCCGTTTCGTATATGTACATTCAATGAACATCACAAATTTTGTCAAGAGAACCCAAAATTATTAATTTTACCATTTTTAGAGTTTCTGCTTATACTAAAGTATCTGTAGAAAAATTATCCCCAATGCCAGTGTATTCTCATTCATCATTTTTTAAAATCTGGCAAATAACCAAGTCTGGCATTTACATCACCTATTATAATAATACGTAGTCTCAGTGATAGGAAATGATTCTGTTATAATATATTCTAATCTTAAAATACCATCACTTTTTTTCCCATTTCATAATAAACTATCGAGTCTTCTGGGTGAATATATGCACACACCAACAATATGTCTTTAACAAGCTCTAATGAGTTCCCATCATAGTGAGTGCAATAATATCTGTGTATTTATACACTTTTATGATTTTAAAATTACAGGATCTCCTTATGCACACAAGGATTCCTCTTCTAGATATTTTTCAAACAATGAGCCAAACAGTAGCACAAGTCTCTACAATTCAAAGAATATCACACACATTCACCTCATATTTAAATTCCGGTAAATGCTATTTTTTAACCCTCTGGCATTCTAAGATATAAAGCATAAAATGTCATTTATATTATGCTCTACTAAGAAGGTCCAATTATCTACATTTCTGATTGGATCAATTTGTGAAGGTGTGCTTACCTGTCTGGTAGTTCCGGCAAAAAGTGAGTTATAACAAGATTTGGGTCGGTTTCGTGTGGCACTTCCCTGATGGATCCGTGGTACCTGCGTGGGCCTTGCGTGTGCTCCATTTGATATGCGGGCCAGGCGCTTGAGAGCTTACAGACAGGTCAGTGTTAGCTACGCGCCAAAAACGGGCACTGCGGGTTACCTGCGTGCCAGCTACGTGACACCTGCATTGGAGTTGCCTGCAAGGCGCAATGGTTGCGTATGCCATTAGCGGGCCTATCAGTGCAGGTCGGGTGGAGAGTTTATCAATTCTCAGCCAGATTTCATAGTCGCAGAACGCCAGCAACTTACCCGCACCCAGCCATCAGTTTACCAGCAGGAAGGCAGTAACTGGCCCTCAACATGTTCTTACGTTCCTCGTATACCTCGCTCTATGCCCGCAGTAGACGGGCTACGCGCAGGTTGGTATTACCTGCACTGTTCCTTGGCAGCAAAGCGCACGTTCTAGCCGCATCTAACACGCTCTGGCGCGAAATTGCCCCAGGTCTACGGCCAATATACTTTCTTCAAGGGGGTATCTGCCTGTGACTACGGGCCTCCTGTTGGTGTTCTGTGTGGATTTTACAGACAAACTCCCGCAGCTAACACGGACCAAGTTTTGAGCATGTGCAAATTTTGGCTGCGGGCAATCCGCACGTCCGTGCGCACCTTCGGGCATGTCCGGATCAGATCCGGGCGAGATACTGCCAGGTCCGTGCCAACTGCGGAAGTTGCGGGCAGCAAAAATTGTCACCCGTAAGTTGCATGCAGTGTCAATGTGACACGGCCTTTACCCGGACCAAGTTTTGAGCATGTTCAGTACATGGCTTCGGGCAATCGGGCTTCCCTGGGCATCTGCGGGCAAGTCCGGATAAGATCCGAGCGAGATACTGCAAGGTCCTTCCAACTGCGGGGAGCTGCGGGCAGCAAATCTGTCACCCGTTAGTTGCACGCAGTGCTTATGAGACAGGGGTTTTACCTGAATCAAGATATGGCTGCGGGCAATTCGGTCTTCCGTACGCACATGCGGGCAAGTCCGGATAAGATCCGAGTGAGATACTGCCAGGTCCGTCCAACTGCGGGAGCTGCGAGCAGCAAAAATTGTCACCCGTAAGTTGCACGCAGTGCCAAAGTGACTGGGCCTTTAGAATTCCATGATTTCCTCCCTCTGTTCAAATTTTCCAAATTAAACTATTATTGGCTTCGGCTTCCCTGGGAATTTCCATTTAAGCCTGTGGGCTCTCTCTACATCTATTTCATCATCTGCCATTTTCATTTCTTCTCTAATAATCTTTTTGAATTTATATACACAATCAGTCCATGTTTAACCTCTTTCAACATCGTTTATGCCATGGAATTTTAAAATTATTCCTCTTTGAATGTTCCACTAATTTATCCAGTTTGGCATTAATTTTTTTTATTCTCACTTTTCAACTCTGTCATCTCTTCCTGTAAAGTAGTTATCTTTTCAGTTAATTTGTTCAGTATACCTGGTTAGGACAACTCATTACATCCTATAGTATCCTTAACGGCGGAGCTATGACTTGGTTCATTTGCTTTATTTTTTTAGATGGCTTGGCTTTTGGGTCCAGATCCTATCCTTCAATACCGCTCACCTTTGTATTGCCAGCCTCCAAGGCTCCTCTATTTGTGCACCATGTGACCCTTATACATGCTTGAGCATCGGGCCTTGAATGTCCTTGCGGGCAGGGTGGTTTCTTCGGGCCTGGGTTAAGCTCACCCCCCATCCCCTCCCCCCCACCCCACCCCCATCCTGCGCCAACAACATCGCCAGCAGTGTTGCCAGGCGCAATGTCAAACTCAGGGATTTCACAACGAATTTCACTTTAGACCGTTGCTGTACAAGACAGTCAATTCGGGCCCGCCAAATGTATGTGCTGACACCCATATTAATGCAACTCCTAGATATATGACCTTATAAAGTAAAGGTGATGTAAATGCCTCAAAACAAAATCAAAACTTAACTTTGTGCAACGAAAATGTGTAAACTACCCCTGTACCGTCAAGACCAAAAGTAAACTATCGTACCGGTAAAGAGTCATATCGAGAATGAGTCAAAGGTCGTATTGATACTATCGTATCGGTAAAGAGTGAATTATCTGATCGATAATAAGTCAACTATCGTAACGATAAAGAATCAACTTTGGTTCGATACAAAGTCATCCATCGTATCGGTTCAAAGTAAAATATCGTATCGATACAGATTGAAGTATCGTATCGATACAGATTCAACCACCGTTTCGGTCCAGAGTCAACTATCGTATCAAATTTTGTATCGAAACAGAGTCAAGAATTGATGTCATTGTATTGATATGTTAACTATATATGACCATTCAAAGACGTTTGACATTCACTAAATTCTAAATAGTTTTAATGAATTCTCCGGCAACGATTTGTGATTTGAAAGCGTAAAAATCTCATATCAATTCATAATCGCCGGATAAAACCACAATTGTTTCGAACATTTATTCCGTGTAATTTGCACCCATGCAGCTTTATTGAATCTTTGAGATTTAACCTTTAAAGCATGCTGATTCTAAATTAACCGTGTACCACTGCCCACTTAGTGAAACATTTTGAAGTAAAATTTTTATCACGCACACGTTACCGACAGTGATTATGAGGAGATGAAGGTTAATTCTCACAAACATCTCGAAAACAAATTGGTCAAATTTTGAAAGGATCACAGAGATCATTGGCTCTGATATCTTAACGAAAGGTTATAACTTATTGGTTATTTCTTTTACATATAAAGGAAGGATTAATTATAAATTATCGCAAATGTTAATGACGTACTCTTACAATTGAAAAAAAATATATCAACAGGTCAGGAACATGTCCTTTGCAGCAAAAGGTTCTACTGTTGCACAAGAAAAAAAATCTCAAGCTTACCCTCACACATTGGCTGCTTCTTTGCAAATATTTTAGGGCGAAGAATATACAGATGGTTAAAGCTAAGAATAAGACAACAGCCTGTCCTTTCGAGCCAAGACCAAACAAATGCATTTTCTGTGAATAATTAAGAAAAGAGGACGTAGTTCTAGCTTGTGTTTCTGTCGTCTTATTCTAACAGTTGAACAACTATATAACTATAATATATATATAATATATATATATATATATATATATATATATATAACTGTCACGTATTGTATAGTCTAGCATATTTGTGCCATCAGACAAGTCTAATCAGATGTTAGATAATGAACAGGTGCACATAAAGTTGTTTTGTGCTGAATCGCGGTTAAATCTTGCCTGAACTTACACTCCGTATTGAATCAAAGGGAAACACTATACAATATAGATAGAGATAAAAGTGTATGCATGCATATACGTTATAGGTCTTCCATCGTGTTATGTTTGCTGAGCAGGTACACGTATGTATGACTGTCAAAATGCCAGTTTGACAGAACATATTAAACATATATATAACAATTTAAATGATGACAGCCAGAGGATTGCTCACTATAAACTCAGAAAGTCACCGCCATGTTCCACTCATCAATTCTGAGTCTAGCATATGTGGTGAAAATTAATGTGAAACATGCTTTGCTTATAAACCGCCTATAAAACAGACTAGTATTGAAGCTGACATATTTATATATAGATAAACACATACGTTAAAAAAACATTTTGAATTAAAAGGTATAAAAAGTAAAATGCGGTATCACCCAGCTGAACTATCCGCCATATATATATATATATATATATATATATATATATATATATATATATATATATATATATATATATATACAAACGAAGCCGCTTAATTGCAAGAGGCTTTTGTCAAGCAAAATTGTTTAAAGTTTCATTTAGGCGAAGTTCATCGTGTACCATATGTAAGGTGAAGCCGAATGATCGGTTGGACAGCCAAATATCTAATTAATTTAGCATTTGTTTTGTAACACTATTCGTATTGTGATAAAGAATAAAAACACCAGTATTAGGTAACCTTTATTAAAAAAATAAAAATATATACAAGAGAACACATTAAAAGCCAATGTTGATGCTGAGAGGGTGCTCTGAGCATCGTCAATCTCTGAGACAATCTTGACGACCATCTTCTTTCTGTAGTCGTGTTTCAGACTTCGGATGATTCCCATGTCGCAGGCCTGTATTATTGAAGTTGTGTTTGGAGGCTTGACATTCTTTAGGCCATTTGCGGAGTCATTAGAATGCGCTGCACAGTTGTCAACCACCAGGACGACATGTCTGTTCTGCAGATGCATTTGTTTGTCGAACGCCGTCAGCCATTCTTTAAACAGAACTCCAGTCACCCATGAATTGCTGCTTTCGCGGATTTTTTGCTTTTGCCGATGATCAGTAGAGGGCGCTTGTCTGTACCTGTCATGTTACCCGCTACAAAGGCTCTCGTGATCAAGGTGTTTAATATGCGTTACGTATTTTTCACCTACCATTGTTAACCCACTTCAAAGAGATGTGTGCTGTGACCGTATGGAATCTCATCACCGAGCACAGGGTAATTAAGGTCCTTTGTACACATGTGCACCTGCAGTTATCACAGTGGCTACTTTTGATGTTCCGGTCTATGATCATTATTGGTATAACACAAACACAACTCACCGATTGATTGAAGTACTTGCATTTAATGTGAGATTTCTACCTTTCTGCCCATATTTCCCTTGCGTTAATCGGAAGTTTGCGATTATGAGGCTTCCAATTATGCGGCGCTTTTTTAATGATAACATATAGGAAATGGTTTTGGTTTTCATAATTTCTTGCAAATAAGCGGCATTTTCTGTTAACCGACTTGCAAATAAGTGGCGTCGTCTGTATATATATATATATATATATATAGAGAGAGAGAGAGAGAGAGAGAGAGAGAGAGAGAGAGAGGGGAGAGATATGTAAGAATAGCCTTGCTGGTTCTTTGTTTAGAGAAGTGGAACATAAATACACAGTAAAAAGTCGGTCCACAGCCGATCAAATTGAGCCCATGACCTTCCGACTGGAGACTGTATATATATATATATATATATATATATATATATATATATATATATATATATATCAATGACACTTTTCAAGAAATTGTTTGGATGGTATCCATCCTTCGTGAAATATTATCCAAGGTCCACCTAGATATTTTCGAAAAGTCCGGGCGTTTCCAATTGGAACGATTTTTGGAAGGAAACACAGAAAAGGCAACAAGGCTGCATCGTCCGACCATACTTTTGTTTACATGTTACCAAGGAAACTCTATTGAAGAAAGCTTAAAATCATCAATGCTGTTCGGATCCGAAAGATTTGGCAGTGCCGTATTACTATTTTCATAAGAAAGTAGTAGCTTTGCGAGCTTGGAAGGAACAAGGGTGTCTTCTTTGATGCATATATGAGAGGGAATTATTCTTTGGGAGTTAATTTGATCACCTGGTTAGTTTCCTTCCCAATCAAAACGACTCCAGTATTTTCCATGTGACATATAAAGCCCTTAGAAGAGACCCATCTCGGCGGATCAGTGATATAGCAGAATTCAACGGAAACCCCTGAATCCAGAGAACCTTGATAAAATCGGGAAGCTATCGGACGTTGATACAATGAAAAAGCATCTGTTTAACCGATCGGATGTACAACCCTGCCACCTGGCGGTTGGTTTATGCGATCCAACATAGTTGGTTCCTGGAAATAACTCTTCATTGACTGGCAAAACAAATAGAAAAAAGATGCAATTATGGAAAAGATGGAGAAGGAGCAAAGTTTCCGATTTGACTGCAATTGACAATATGCTCTGAGTAGCACTCTGTCCAAACAGCACGATAAATGAAAATGAAAAGCTGTTTTCCAACTCTGTGATAAATGTGGAAACGATCACCTGTAATGATTGTAGTTGTTTTTCAATGAATGTAAATAATCAATTTAACATATTTACTTCTATCATGTCATACACATTTAAACTTACCGTGCACAGTACTTGTAGGTATCATTTTTCCCTCTATCATATTTAGCAATGTCCTTCAAACATATTCTTTTCTCGAGTCTCAATGATAGTCACAAGCAGAAAACATTTAGTATGAACTCATTGACTAGTATTTATTCACGATCATTTACAGATGATTTGCCATTTAAAAGAACAATGAATATACAGTGCAATATAAATAATCACAAATGTTAATTTATGATAAGAGAAAGAATAATATTATTAAATCGCATCTATAGCGATGGGAGAAAAGTAAGAGAACATATGTAATCAGAAGTTAAGCGGGATCCTATTAGTAATACATATTCAGCCTGAGATCTGATATAGGAAGCCTTGTTTACCTTTTATGCCTTATATAATGTAGACATTGCTTAAGGCTATCACCTTCAGCTGCTGTATAACTTCGCAGTCTTTGGTGAAAAGGGAGACAAGTTATCAAGTCTACCAGCGAGGCAATGCTCTATATCACAAAGAATATATATATATATATTCAGTTTTTGTATATTTCTTGTCTCTCATTCCAGGTATGTAATTATCAGTGTATTTCCTGATTTAATTATTGTGTTAATGTAAACACAACCCAGAACGTTATTCTATTTTCAAAGTCATGATAACGATGTTGTAGATGTATTATTTGTTGTAGTAATCTTGCATCACTCCGTAGTTCTATTTTTCCTGGTAATAACGATATCATAGACGTATTATTTGCTGTAGTAATCTTGCTGTAGTAATATTTTGCTAAGTTTGGTCAGAAAGGTAGCCTGATCACTGACATTTTTCATATACTTGCCACCGCAGTGTATTATGATGGCGAGGTGTCGCTGTAAATACTGTACATTCTGTAACTGAGGCATATTTCGTAATTATGTATTATTTTGTAAGTCAGCAGGTCTGATCCTGTGCATTTTAAATTGTAAATATGACTTGGCAGACAACCGTTGAACTGGAGAGTTCAGTTTTTGTATATTTCTTGTCTCTCATTCCAGCACAGTAAAAACTGTAAAGCACGCTGTGTTGTGCCTTGGATGAGGTCAGACGTCTGTGTGTGTGCGCCCCCACGACCCCAGTATTTTCCATTCTGCCACTGATGTGACAAATATATGTGTGTGTGTGTGTGTTTGTGTGAACTGCACAATTCCTTAATAACAAGTGCACATATTCCAATTTTAGTCCTTTCAGACAGGGTTAATTAGATGTTAAGATACGACCCGTACACTTATGGCCATTAGCCAGTCAACAGTAACGAAAGTATTCTGTTTCATACATTGTACTTCCGGAATTTAATCACTTACATACTCGTTCAATGTCCAAAATAATGCAATAATGTAAAATACACCAATGTCGAATTGAGTATGAAACTTGGTCTTCAAATGAAATAAGGTGTGTACAACATAAATTACTACCTCAACAATATTTGATTTTTCTCTTGTTTGGGGAGAGTCTTCGTATTGGCGAATACATCAATTAACCGTGAGCTAAGACCTCTTTCTCGTTGTGTCACATTCTGCCTGCCTTTTAATTTTTGTATTTATATCAGCTACTTCGGAGACATGCTATCCAAAGATCATAATCGGTATTAATATCATCCCATTCCTATCCTAGTGACCAATTCCACTTTGTGCTGGAGACCTTGACCGATTTCCTTGACATTAAAAGTTGGTTTGTATGACCAGGAACAATACATTATATGAACATAAAACAAGGGTCCTAGTTGTCACAACTATAAGCAAAACTCATAAGGACCAAGCTGACAGGTCCAAAATCAAATGAAATAGAATATTCTAGAACATTTAAGACAAACTTTATTGTTCAACACGCTGTTGTATCGAACATATAATGTGTAGACAATTCTTCCGCCTTCCCGCCTTCAGCTGTCTACCATCGCTGTGTTCATTAAAAAAAAGAGCCAAGTGCGCAAGTGTTACAAACTCAGACATATGCCCCAGATTCATTTCAAATGTTCATTGAAGATAAATGACTGTTTTGTAACGAACACATAAATTTGTTCTGGATCAACAAACATCATACGGCATAGCCTGTCAGACTCACGGTTTTGGCGTCCTTTTAGTATTAAACGGCAATGGATATAGATCTGTTGTAAAACCACACTCCAATGTCCTCTGTACACAAATGCGACAGTATTATAGTCCCCTGCCTGGGTTACAGAACCATAGAAACTAAACCCGCGTCGGGTGACACAACCATACTAACTTCTAAATATATGATTAATACTACTTCGACGAATTAACCTCGTCTTGGGTAACAATGGGCAACTACATTAGGTCCTACAAAAGCGGCTACAAGGAGCCTCTGGAGTCAACTGAAACACGACCTAATTCCCTTCCCATCGGAACCAGACTCAAATAAATGCGTAGTATTTGTTCCAGCTTTTAGCGCGTCGTCCTAGCATTCCAAGGTAAAATGACATGTGACTTCTCAGACAGTGAGGCTAACTGACCACACAGCGGAAAGTGCACTCCATGATTTGTTTTAAATCTGATTATGCGTCGGATGTAAACAAAAGCCTTTTGAAGGTGACCTTGGTTTTATACATAATTCTTCTATTACCTTCCAATATAATCGGACAGTAAAGAGTAAGTGTTATCCCTATAAAATAACTGTATAATCACAATCTCACCCTAGATCATCAATGGATGACATGAATACATTACCCGCTCCTGGTCTATAGCTATGACGTCACATGTGATTCTCTTTCTTGAGTCTTTCAACGCCAGTATATATTCATCAATACATCAGCATTCATATAACATTATATTAGTGATGTTTATAAAATAAACCTGTATATGACATTATATCGGTGATGTTTACAAAATAAACATTTTACATACAATGCATAGGTCTTGGGTTTTGTTTCAACATCATTAAATATCGGCAATTGTGTCACTCGTCCCTCCTTAAGAAATATTTCTCAGTGGGAGACTTTTTCCAAAAATATAAACAAATACCATATTTTATGGTATATTGACGAACAATGAAATAACGACAACCTTTAATCTAACATTAATGATTAACATTGTAATTAATTTATTACATTTACAGTTATCACTAAATTGTTTCATCATGGTGATAATGTCCATTGCAACATGCAAATACTAGGATAACAATTTAACAATATCGCATATTTAAAAATTTGTCCATGTATGTAATTATACATTGATACAACATACCAGTACTACTATCATATTCCTTTTAACACTTTGATCATACATGACAAATATTTTTCCTGTATCCTAATATAAGTTTCTTATATAACTATTTACACTTCTTTTGGAAATTCCATATTATCTTCTTATAAACCAGTAGTAGTACTGCATACCAAAAGTCTGTCCCTTCTAGATAATTGTTAATTAGATCAATGAATGGATATTTACACAACCCGTCTTAAAAAATCTGCTCCATCGTTATTATTCCACAGATTCCACCATAAACCCGTAGTTTTGAAGATGCAAAGACCATCTCATGATACTGTTGGTGATGCATTTAGGTTTGTTCAGATAAAGAAGGTGTTGGTGATCTGTTTCCACAGTAAATTCAACACCTGTAAGATAAAATTTAAATTCTTCCACAACCGACGCTAAAGCTAAATATTCCTTTTCAACTGTGGAGTTTTCCTCCCTCTAATTTACAGTTTCTTGCTGGCATAAGCAACTGGGAATAATTGTGAATTGTGCTACTGTAACAAAATAGCACCAATCTCTATATTTGAACCATCAGTTTATAACACAAATGGTTTGATGGGATTATGTAACTGCAAAATTGGTCTCTTTACCAAATAATCCTTTAATGTACAGTGAGCTCTCTATCGTGGCTCATCCCATTCTACTTTGTTAGATTTCCCTTTCTTGGTCAAATGTGTTCATGGTGCAGCTATGGCAGGAGAATTAGGAATCTAATTCCTGTAGTACCCTACCAATCCATTAAATGGTCGAATCTCCTTCTTGGTTCTAGATCTAGCTGCTCCGTCAATAATAAAAAAAAATGGTCATCATGTGGACCAATGACATTGACCTCAATTTGGTGCCATAAAAAAACAACACTTGTTTGGTCGAAGTTCACGCGTGTCATTTTTTTTTTGGCTACGCACCATTTCTTTGTCATATTTGGTCACTTTTCATGACCCTGTGATGCAAGCAGATTTGAACGTACATTTAGAACAAAGGAAAATACGCCGAATAGGGGACAATATCCCTTATACCTGTCTTGTGATTTTCCTAGTTCTGTAGGGCCTTATTCCAGAGTTTTCACTATTCTCTCTCTCAATTCAAAGACGTACTGATAACAACTCTGAACTTCTAGAGTCTGTAATTCTTTTGAACATAACTCTTTCAAAATTTGCATTGGTCCTCTAACAGGCCGACAATACAACAATTCAAATGGGTAAAACCTGTGGCCTCCTGTGGCACTTCTCTATATGCAAACAGTAATGCATTGATGTACCTATGCAAGTGCTAAGGTTGTTCATCACAAAATCGCCTTAACGTTCTTTTGAGGTACCCATTGAACCTCTCAACAAGACCATTGCAAGTGGGATGGTATGGTAGTCTCTTTGTATCTAAGCTTAGCAGGTGCCTTGCTTCAAAGTCGGCCGGTTACACCATTACGCTGGTTTTCATGAGGTATGACAATGTCACTTTCTAAACCAACTTTTAAAGAGTATATATATGCAACAATTCGCTTAGCTTGCGGTCTGGTTTGGTAAAGTTTTTCTCAAATTCTGCTAAAAGAAAAATGTGCATCAGTTTCATCGATGCAGGGCTAGGATTGTATATATATATATATATAAATATATATATATATATATATATATATATATGTGTGTGTGTGTACACACACATATGTATATATATATATATCACATCAGAACTGCTAATGTTTGGCACGCAGTTATATTAAACATATAAATTATGGAGCGTAGACAATTAATCCGCCCGTATGCCTTCATCTGTCTATCAACGCTGTGATCAGTAAAAAAAAGAGTGCGTAAGTCTGTAGTTCTCCTGTACTACATCAGTTTTATCAATGCGGTGCTGGGATAATATTTATATATTCATATTTAGAATTTTAAAAGGGCTAAGAATATATGGCGCATTATAAATAATAACTTTGCTTTTCAAAAGTTATTTTATGGTAAGAAAAGTAAAAATTATATTTTCCCAGGGATAATAACCGTTTGGTCATATAATTGTGCCATGAGAGCTAATATTGTTTTGCACGCTGTTGCATGGAAAATATAATTTGTGGAGCGAAGACAAAGCTTCTGCCCTCCCCCTTTCTGCTGTATATCATCGCTGTGTTCAGTGAGAAAACGGCCGAGTACACAAGTCTGTAGTTCTCCTGTAGTGCCCCCAGATGGCGCACCATAGTTCATTCTGACCCAAGAGTGGTTATGTAAAATAACCCATCAACCAGGCCCCGCTATGCGTCAGTGAGTGCTTGGCATGAATTGTATACCTACGCGTGTGTTTATAACATCGTTTAAAGTACAAAATGGCTCAGTAATGTAAAATACACGAGCGTCACATTGAGTGTGGACCTTGGCAGCCCTTCAAGTGATACCACTCTTTAAAACAAGGTGTTTACAACATAATTTACTACCTCAACAAGATTTTATCTTTCACTTGTTTGGAGAAAGTCTTCGTATCAGCGAATTCATCAGTTAATCTTGAAGGTGAGACCTCTTTCTGTTTCATAGATGCAGGGCTAGGATTGTATACACACACACACACACACACACATATATATATATATATATACGTGTCACATGAGAGCTGCTAATGTTTTGCACGCTGTTGTATTGAACATATAATTTGTGGATTCGTAGACAATTCTTCCGCCCTCCCGCCTTCGGGTGTCTATCATCCATCGCTGTGTTCAGTGAGAAAAAAAAAGCCGAGTGCGTTAGTCTGTAGTTCTCCTGTAGTACCCCGAGGTGGCGCACCATAGAACATTCTGACCAAACAGTGGTTATATTATAGAACTCATAAACCAGGCCCCGCTCTGCGTCAGTGAGTTATTGGCAGGAAAGCGCATCCATTACAACAGTACAATCAGGACACAGTGAGACACGAGCGACGCTACTGGCCTCCGTCTGTAGGTAACCCTGACCTTCGATAACAAATACCTTTTTCTGAATTCAACACGATGAAATTGACAGGGCCTCTCAGCGTGTGAAGTATGAACTTATTTGATCATGTTAAACTGTAATACCGAGGGCAATCAAATACGAAACCGGAGCGATAAAAGACTTGTCAAAGAAAATAAAGTCCATCAATGACATAACACCTATTCACGCAGAAGCCTGCAAGATGAAAATCTCTCCTTTCTCTAAAAAAAATAATTGGCATTCCGGGCATGTTAATGTTCTCTATGTAACAACTGCGTTATTCATGCTCAGTCATGCAAGGCAAATTTACGACTGAATATAAATTGCAGACTATTTTCGTCAAACCATTTTCCTATAAGAGAGGCTCGCGATTATTATAAAGAAGGTCGCAAATAAAAAAGAAAAATCATAAAGGCCAACCCTCACTGGAAAATGTAACCAGTTAAAGGTAATTAACAATATTTACAGGTTGCATAAATAAAAACACGTGCACCAAACAATTAATAACTTCTCTTTCCAAAAGTTATTTTATGGTAAGAAAATTAAAAACTATTTTTTCTCAGGAGTAATGGCTTATCCCTTTTGGTGATATATATGTTACATGAAAGCTTACACTGTTTTGCACGCTGTTGTATGGAAAATATAATTGGTTTGCTTTAAAAGGTGATTTGTATGATCAGGAACAATAAATTATGTGAACATAAATCAAAGGCCCTAGTCGTCACAACTCTAAGCAAGACCCTAGATAGGTAATAAAAGGACCCTGTTGACACGTCAAACATCAAATGAAATCCGACGTATGGAAAGTTAAAAGAATATTTTAAACAAAATGGGTAAGTTCCTTATAAACAAGAACAGATGCACCGGAAACAGAAAAGGTTTACAAGCCTGTATACGATCAGTCGGGTTCCCGATTGGTTTTCGCATAATAAGAACGTAAATATGAAAATAACGACATATTTGATTTGCTTGGTGCGAACATGGAGGGTGTAAGTGCAAGAAGACATGTTCAGTTGGCTTGTTCATAATTCATGAAACAACATGTCCTGGAGGGACATAGTATCTTAGCTTAGTGGGTGCCTTGGTTCCAAGACGCCCCGCTACCCGGATAAACCATTACGCTCTGGTTTTCATGAGGTGTGGCATGGTCATTTTCTAAACGGACAACTAAAGAGTATATCTATACATCAATTCGCTTAGCATGCCATCTGGTTTGGTAAAGTTTGTCTCAAATTCAACTCCTGCTTATAGAACATTGTGCATCAGTTTCATCGATGCAGGGCTAGGATTGTATATACACACACACACATATATATATATATCACATGAGAGCTGCATAGGTTTTGCACGCTGATGTTTTGAACATATTATTTATTGAGCGTAGACAATTCTTCCGCCCTTCCGCCTTCAGCTGTTCATCATTGTTGTGATCAGTCAAACATGCCGAGTACATAAGTCAGTTCTCCTGTAGTACATCAGTTTCATCAATCCAGTGCTAGGATTATATTTACATATTCATATTTAAATTTTTAAAGGGCTTTGAATATATGGCGCACATAACTTTGCTTAAAAAAAGTTATTTAATGTAAGAAAATTAAAAACTATATTTTCTTAGGGTAATGGGTTTGGAGAAAGTCTTCGTATTGGCGAATATATCAGTTAACCGTGAAGCTAAGACCTCTTTCTCGTTGTGTCACATTCTGCCATCCTATTAATTCTTGTATTTATATCAGTTATATGTTGGAGTCATGCTATCCAAAGATCATAATCGGTATAAATATATTCCAATTCCTATCTTAGTGAACATTCTACTTTGTGCTGGAGACCTTGACCGATTTCTTTGACATTAAATGTTTTGTATGACAAGGAACAATAAATTATATTAACATAAATCAAGGGTTCTAGTTGTCACAACTGTATGACTCAGCTGACAGGTCCAAAATAAAATGAAATCCGACATATGAAAAATTAATAGAACATTTTAGAAAAAGTTGTTTACGCCTTATAAACAAGAACACGTGGTACGGAAACTGTACATGTTTACAAGCCTGCACACGGTCTTAAGGGTTCCGAACATATTTGATTTTCTTTTTGCGAACATGGAGGGTTCAAGTGCAAACAGACATGTTAAGTTACCTTGTTCATAATTCAAGAAGTAGCATATCCTAAAAGCACAGAGCATCTTAGTTTAGCGGGTGCTCTGGTTTAATGAGGTATGATATGGTCATGTTTTGAAAAGGACAACTAAGAAGTATAGCTATGCATCAATTCACTAACCTTGCTAACCCAAAACAACATTGGTATCAGTTTCATCGAAGCGGTATAGGATATATATATAAACTCATATATATGTCACATGAAAGCTTATTTTGTTTCGCACGCTGTTGTATGGAACATATAATTTGTAGAGCGTAGACAATTCTTCCGCCTTCCCGCCTTCAGCTGTCTACCATCCCTGTGTTCAGTGAAAAAGAGCCACGTGCGTGAGTGTCAAAAACTCGGACATATGCCCCAGATTCACTTCAAAAGTTCTTTGAAGGTAAACGAATGTGTTGTAAGGAATACCTGAATTTATTTTTGATCAACAAACATACGGCATAGCCTGTCAGACTCACGGTTTTGGCGTCCTGTCAGTATTAAACGTCAATGGATATAGATCTGTTGTGAAACCAGAATGTTCATACTCTCAACAGTACATCCAGCCTCGCCTGATGGCTATGTAAATTCTAATGGTAATACCACACTCCAATGTCCTCTGTATACTAATGCGAAAGTATTATAGGCCCCTGCTTGGGTTACAGAACCATACTTTATATAATAAACACAAATATGTAAACATACAGGAGAATGAGTTGCGCAAAAATGCTAAACTTTTCACAATAAAACCATTTAATTAAAATAGTCCATAAGTGAAAACCTTTTTCTGATAAATTATTTTACTTTAAGTTTTAAAGGCTACAAATAAAAGGAGCATTATCCACTTCAAATACTTTATTTAACATGTGTTTGTTTACATTCATTTTTCTGCGGCGTAACAGGACATGAAACAAAAGCAACTTATATTCTACTATTGTATATTATTAGAGTTGGTGTATAACTATTTGTTTCCTATATATGGACTGAGAGAGATACACAAATGAACAAGTTTGATGAGAAATATATACGGCAATGCAGTTTCTTACCAAACTTTCCACAACAACATGTTGCAATAACCTAATTAGCAGTAAAAAGCGTTGTTTACTTCATGTCACCACTAAACAGAGAGTAATAAATTGATGAACGATGTTTATTTAAAAATAAATATGTTGAACAAATGTTCAGACTGACACACACACGCACACACCCTCACATATATATAATATATATATATATATATATATTTATATATATATATATATATACATATTTTTTTTTTACCGGGAATGCAAAGGTCCTGAGTAACATTTGCACATTTTTCATTTACAACTGCACAAACAGGGTCAACTAGATGTTGAAATATACCCCGTACACACATTGTCATTAGTCATTCTGAAGTATCTAAAAATTCAGAGCCCCGCATTTTCCTGCAGTTTTTTTAGAAACATATGCAGTAATACTTGCATACCCATGCATGTGCGTATAACGTTTGTTAAGATAAGGTGAGTAAAAAATAAAATACTACATCATCACGATTTAGTCTTTCACTGGTCTGGAGACTGTCTTTGTATTTGGACATACATTATATGAACCCTGATGGTAACGCCTCAGTGCTTTTAGCTTTACGTCTCATTCTGCCTGCCTGGTGATTCATGTATGAAAATCAGCTATTTCGGAGTCAGGCAATACCAACATTTGCATTACCAGGAACAATACATTATGTGTACATATACATCAGTCAAGGGCCCTACTCGTCACATCTTTTCCTATAAGCAAGGTTCTCGTTAAATATTGACAAGGAAGCTCATGGTAGGGCCATATACAAATAAATCCAACACATAAAAAGTAACCAGCACATGGTATACAAGACGATCCACATGCCGAATCAACAAGGAAACGTGAACCAAAAACTGAATAGGTTATAGGTTTATAAGCCTGTATACGATATTTTTGTTCCCGATCCCGTTTTCTAATTACAAGACCATTAATATAAAAGTAACTAAATATTTGATTTTCTTGGTGCCAACGTGGAGGCTACAAGGGCAACTAGACCAGCTCAGTTGCCTGGTTCATAATTCATAAAATAGCAGGTCCGGAGTCTTGAAGGGACA
The DNA here is from genome assembly GCA_026874595.1 of Sipunculus nudus. Classification (NCBI taxonomy): domain Eukaryota; kingdom Metazoa; phylum Annelida; class Sipuncula; order Golfingiida; family Sipunculidae; genus Sipunculus; species Sipunculus nudus. Next base: position 52,117,199 of record CM049320.1, read on the forward strand.
GAGTCTAATGGTTTCAGAGGTTGCCATGCTTCTAAGAGGAAGCATCTTATGCATAACATTCAAGTTTGCATGAGGTATGACATGGTAATTTTCAAACGAAGAACTAAGGAGTGCATCAATGCAACTTCACACCAAGCTTGCCGTTTCGCTCGGTAAGGTTTGTCTCCAATGTCAACTTCTGCCCAAAGACTAAATAACAGTGTGCATCAGTTTCATTAAAGTAGGAGCAGGGTTGTAGTTTATCACATCTACATATTCATATTAAAATTTTAAAGACGTAATTTCTCCGCCTTCGCCTTCTTGCAGAAATGTCTACTTCATTGGTCTTCAGCGAGAATGAACCCGTCCCGTACAGCTTCGAAGGCAAGGACCGCTGGATTGACGGTATAAGGTACTGGATCAACACGACATCTGCGAGCATTGAGATGTTTCGACACATGTCCGTTCATGATGGTGATGTGTTCGTATGTGGTTTTCCGAAATCAGGTATAACCAGGTTTACATGTGTTAGAATTTCCCGCGTTTCCCTATATTTTTTTCTATGCAGTGATAATGGTATTCTTTCAACTCTTCAGTGCTTGGAGTTCGTGCAAGCGTGACTGAAAAGTTTACAGGCTGTGAAAACTGATTTATGAAATTTTTTCATGAAACTGAATGGTAAATGTGCAATTTATTCTGCATTTTAATGTTTTGTTCGTTTATGAGAGACTGTATATATTTATTATATATGCCGATGACAATTTTCAGGAAATGTTTGGATGGTTACTATCCTTCGTGCCGTATTTGCCCAGGAACACCTGGATATCTTTGAAAAGTCGGAGCGTTTCGAATTCGAACGATTTTTGGAAGGAAACACAGAAAAGGCACTAAAGCTGCCTCGTCCAAACATATATATTATACATAGTTATTATCATATGTTGCCAACGGAATTCTACTTAAGGAAACCTAAAATCATCTACATAGTTCGGAATCCGAAAGATGTAGCAGTGTCATATTACTATTTCCATAAGATAGTAGTAGCGTTGGGACCTTGGAAGGGAACATGGGATGTATTCTTTGATGCATTTATGAGAGGGGAGGTATTCTTCGGGAATTATTTTGATCACTTGGTTAGCTTTTTTCCCCACCGAAACGACCCAAATATTTTCTATGTGACGTATGAAGCCCTAAGAAGAGACCCTTCCCGGTGGATTGGAGATATCGCTGATTTCATTGGAAAACCCCTGAATCCAGAGAAACTGGATAAAATCGTAAGGCTAACGGACTTTGATACAATGAAAAAGCATCCGTTCAACCCAACTGGATGTACAACCCTGACACCTGGCGGCGAGTTTATGCGATCTGGCAAAGTTGGATCCTGGAAACAGCTCTTCACTGAGGAGCAAAACAAACAAATGGATGCTATGATAGAAAAGGTAGAAAAGGAGCTGAGTTTTCGGTTTGACTGTGATTGCCCCGATTCTTTGTTTTGAATGAAATACAATAAGAAAAATGGAAAGCTACCTGTAATGATTCCGTATCTAGTTGTTTCACAATAATTATAAATAATCATTTTAACATTCATCAATATGAAAATATAATGTACTTTCATCAAGACATGAACAAGACGTGCACAGACCTTGTAGTCATCCAAACTTCCTCTGCGCTGTCTAGCATTTCCCTTCAAACAGGATTTTGATCAATCGTTAAGTAAGTCACAAGCAGTGAACTCTTTCGGAATGGACTCATAAGGAGATCTTCAGGTAACGATCATTTACAGAAGATTTGCCATTTAAAAGGCCTTGGAATATATTGCGCAATATAGATAATAACTTTTCTTTACGACTGATATTTTGTGATAACATAAGTTAACAATATATCGTATCAGGAGTTATGGCTAATCCCTTTGGTAATATAATTGTTACATGAGAGCAGATCTTAGTTATTTTGATTTGGAAAAAAGACTATTGTAGAGAGTGTACATTTCTTACACTATACCGGCTTTAGCTGTCTAGCTTTGCTTTGTTCGGGGAAAACAGCTTTAGTGAATCTGATCGTCAGTGCAAACCTTATATCAACAAGACCCCCCCCCCCCCCTCCCCCTTTCCCGCCAAGCAAGTGGTTTTGCCCTGGACACAACAACCACTCCCCAGCTAGTTATTCTGTTAAAAGTTGGGTATATGTTATGCGCTCTATAAGTGCTCTTTTCACTTACAATACAAACGCCAAGTATTTATAAAACCTAATAATAATAATGTGTAATTACGAGTTAATATATCAAACTGGCCACTTTGAGGTGTCAAGTTGCAAATTTTGCCTCTAAAGTAAATATTTATTCATATCGGACCTCCAAATTTTATGTAAATCAAAATTGACCTGAATAAAATGACAATTGGTGAAGCAAGTCTTTGCATGATGGATTTGATCTTACAGATAGGGCAAAGGAAATACAAGCAGTCGCAAAAGAGATTAACTGACCTCTTAATAAGTTCCAACATCATTCCTCAGAAAGATAGAGTAAAATATTGAGATTTTGATAGTTTGAGCACCCCTCTAGGTACTGTATATAATAAATGGTCACTGGAAAGCGGAAATGAGATGATAAAATAATGTCGTTACAGAGTCATTATTCTAGTTCCCTTGTAAAATAATCATTAAAGGCAGGACTTGCTTTTTTATAGTTTACCAGAATCAATTCGATAAAATCACTTATTATTAATTTGCTTAATCCAATAACGAATGTGCAAATGTATTAATCACATGTATATAACGTCAAAACCAAGTCGTCAAGTTGATAACGATTCATTACAACAGTGCTAGAACTGTGGTATCATTGTCAAAAACAATACAAACGCCAAGTATTTATAAAACCTAATTAACGAACGAGAATACAGGGTAAGTACAGGACAACCAGTGGGTCATTTTAAGATCGTGTAGGGGTCTGATCACCAATACACCTAAGCAGATACGCTAAAACCAGGACATTGTCAATGTAATGCTCAATATGAACATTAATTCACCCTAAAACACGCACACGACCCAAATTATGCAAAAACTGCACTTGAAGGCCTTGTCCTCAAAATAAATCACTTCAGTGAGTGCACCAAAGGCATACCTATGAATACATAGCTTTCGTGATATTTTATAACCGTGTAGTAGAATTTGACAGAGCATGGAGTCCCCCATTTGTGTACCCACTATGGTCAACCCGGAAAAGGTTAGTTATAGCCGATCAAGTTGTCATTTTCATTATCAGATAGGAGTTATTTTTATCATCCTGTTCAGTAGAAATATTTATTGAGTATTTTCTAACAAGGAACCACATTCGATTTTTTCTTGGAACAGTGAGGAAAAATCTAGGAACCGAAATAAAGATTTGACATGAAAAAGATTAAGACCCGTCCTTTCAAGAGCCCGAAAATATTCTCTGATTTCATATAGGCCTTTTTGAGCGGATATATTATTTTTACTTAACGTTTTTAGACCTTTCTTTCTGATTATCAAAGATTGTTGCTGGATTTTAAACTTTGTGTAGAGAACTGGTCCGTCTTACACAAAGGAATAAGAAGATTATTAGCAATCCAAGGAATAATGGGAAATCACTAACCACCTTATAGGTTTTCGATTAAATCACAAACACATCCGTTACAAGTGAGGCTCTATCATTACCAGTGGCGCGAATTTATCTTCAAGGGTTAGGGGATGACTCACACACGCACACACATACTCAAGTATACATATATATATACTATATATAAACTTATATATATATATATATATATATATATATATACCTTTTAAGCGTTTATATGGCACATTTTAAAATAGATTAGCGTCTGTGTGACATACTTCCCATATATTACAATTAAGTATAAGGATTTACAAAATAAGGTTATTTCCAACATATATTTCCAATATAAGTTAATTCTAAACCAGGTTTAGATAAAATGTCATAGTCCACTGAAGTCCACACAAAGTCTATAATTCTATTAATATTTGCTATATATAAATATTGTTCTCCGTCACTAGTTAACTGTTCTAGAACCTTGGACATTTTCCTTGACTTATAACTACATCACAGCTGCTGAAGTTATAAAAGTGTTGCCAGAGGTTTTCAAAGTGTAGATAAAGTTTATAACTAAGCTAAATATGCTAGAAATGCAGAAATATTCAAATTTCAAGACCACACGGACTCAGTGCTAATATTACAAAATCACCATAAACTAATGTCTAAAAAATAAGTTTTTATCAGGAAAATCATGTGAAGAGAGCTAAATTTGACACTTGGTCCAGTTATATGTTCTCCTCTGTGTGCTGTTTTGTAATAATTTTATGTGCGTTAGACGTAGCAAGGTTTTCCTAACTAATAAGCATGCCTAATTTGAAACCGTCTTCTTACCGAGTCTAGTGAGTCTAACAAGTCTTTACTGTTATTATTCATTTAAGTTAAAGATCGCAATTCCTGGTCCTTGTACGAAAAGATTCGAAGATTACAACGACCCGAATGATCCATCACCCGTTGAAGTACTCGAAGCCAACGGATTCGCTGTGGATTATATTCCATGGACACCAGACGACGTCGATTGGTAAATAATATTATGTAGTCTGTAGGACGGGACTTAGTTGTTCAGACATAAGAAAGGAATATTCCTAGCCCGAACACAGCTTAGGTTTTCGGCAAATAAATAACATCAGCAATTTGGACTGATGTCTCACCAAGTCAGGTACTGGTTTTTACTAGTCTCATGAGTGGAAATCTGTATATCAGAAATATAAAATATAAATCCTATAATGGATACTAATTTGATTTGTTATGCAAATTGACTAACTATATAGTTGTTGCAGAAAAGTGAATGGCATGAATGCACTGGCTTACATTCGACAATTGAGATAAATGACGACTGTCGTGCGTGTGCGTGTCCTTGGTATTATATATTTAATGAAGCATGATTACAATTTAGCTACTACAAAGACTAATGGTCTTTTTAGTATGATGTATATCTGTTATTCATAAGAATATGCCTTTGTTCTATATACACAGACAAATTTTAAAGCATTGCTTCCCTTTTTATTTTAAAGTTAAAGAGTGTATTGTAGTAGAAAAACAATGACAGACTGTGACACTTCTTGTTCTCGGCGAATGGTGCAATAATTATTGAAACTTGTTCCTGTTTTTTTTTTATAAATTGTTTTCTAATCTGCATATGATTAAGAAACCATGACCTTATTGTCGGCTAATCTATCCGTCTATTTGAATTATTATCTTTCAGGGGAAAATACGATCTGGTGCTTCCTCTTAAGGTTTGGCTTTACCAAGATGACTTTGACAGGTTCATGCAGTTTATAAAGGATGTAGAACAATCTGGTGCCCGATTGGCTAACAGCAGGGACCTAATCATATGGAACATTCATAAACGCTACCTGCTTGAACTAAAATCTAAAGGGATTGTAATTCCAGAAACATTAATTTTCAAAACCACTGACTCAACTCCTGATCTGTCGGCGCTGATGTCCCAATATAACTGGAAGGCGGTGTTCGTGAAGCCGGCGATCGGCTCTGGTGGTTATAACGTCCATCGAGTTTCGTCTTTTCTCGAAGCCAACGCATTCCAGGAGGATTTCTCGAGAATGCTGAAAACGATTGATATGATAGTTCAGCAGGCAGTTCCTAGAAGAAACAGCAGGGAATGGTGTATGATTTATTTTCTCGGAAAATACGTTAACACTGTCGAAAGAATCCCGGGTGGAGATTCTAACTTTAGTGCGATATACTACAACACTGTCAGAAGGGCTCCTCCTGAGTATGTTCTGCAAATGGCTGACCGCACCATTCAGGAGCTACCTTACAAAGGTCTGTATACAAGGATCGATATTATAGAAGACGAGGAAAATAATACATATCTGTTAGAGGTAGATTGTGTAAATCCGAGTCTTTACTTCAACTCCTCAAGCGGTTCAACATTTGCAAATGCAGTTATTGAGATGATGGCAGACACCTAACTATCAGAATAAAATATCATATATTGATGCGAATGCTGTTGTTGAGATGATGGCAGAGACCTAACTATCAGAACAAAATATCACAAGTTGATATCGTGGAGTAGTAGTTACATTACTGAAAGCTTGGCTTGCCTGTGTAACAAAAGTCGATCAATCAAGCGCCTCGAATTCTAATTTATCAAATTTCGACAGACTCACAGATGTTTGCTCTTATTTCTGAACCTTATGTTTGACTTCTGGATTGTATAGCCCATTAAAATACCTGTAAAGAAAGCTCAATTATAACAGTGTTATCTCATTGTTATCTCCTCCAAAGTAAACGCAAATAAAAAGTCAACCACATCCTTCACTAAGGAGATTAAGGTGTCGCCCATGTATGACTGATACTTGGTTTGTTTTTCTATAACCATGGACCTTCTTTTTCAGTGTTCTAGGAGCTAGCTATAAGAGTATCCCGTTTTGTAGTGCATTATCTACATTCAATAACGTCTGAAAAAATATTTTGTCTTCTTTTAAGAACTACATTTATTCTATTTTGATTAAGTTTTTAAACATATGTGCTTATTATTTTGTTTTCTCAACTGTAAAATATCTTACCTAATTTTTCTTACTGTACTGTGTCTGCACCATGTAACCTATTATATTTAATGTTAATATCGAGAGGATAATTACTATATGAGTCTGTCCTGTTTGTCACAGGCAGTTTAATTGAAAAGAAATGTTATTTTTGGGTAAAATTACAATCGCCGAAGCCAATAACAGTGCGCTTGATGTTGAGAATCACGTGTTGCATAGAAAATATGTATTTTAAATTGCTGATAATCAATTAAATTATAACTCCAATTATCAGCAGGCACAACCGATATTTCGGCGCCACCGATGTAGCTCAGTTTGGCTTGCAAAAATAATACTAAAAGATTAATTTTTTTACAATTTAAATGCCCGAAACAAATGCTAAGGGTTTTGTTGACGGCCGTCTTTTTGTCCAAGCCAGCCGCATTTGTGCGCCTAACCTGGCTCCGGGCTCTATGACCCATAATAATGGGTATCTTTGAACAAGATTATTATTATTATAGTAACTACCGTATTTGTTTCTCAAAGCCATCTAGTATTCGAACGTTGAACGATTTAGAAGTTTAAGATGTCTGTCTTGTCGATTAAATGTTTTTTTTTTAAGATTTCAAAGTAAACAATAAATACATGGTGCAAATACTATTACCTATGAATATTATTCTGTCCAGGGGTCATGTTTGGAAAATCGGGGGTGTTAGAGGTCTACCGCACATACGGGCAGAACCGGGCGGAAACAGGGAACCCACTATGGGGTTAAGACCTTGGATATTAGGTCAAGGTAAAAAAACATATCACGTGCAAATCTATCACCTAAGACTATTAGAAAACTGTGCCCAAAAGAGTTTTGAAAATCAGTTACATTGCAGACCTAGCGCAAATTAACACATGCAGAAGAAAGTAAGACAAAAGAAAGGAAAAAATTGTAATCGATGGGTTAGACCTCTTTGAAACGTCAGGTTGTCATGCTCCATAAAACACTTTACCAAAATTGGATATAGATATAAAGAAAATAAAGAAATCCACTCCGATAAGGCTTCCCTCCCAGCGCACCACAAGACGAATATTACGGATATACAGTTTAATGTCAGTATAAAGATAAAAACACAGAGAAACTCAGGAGCATATAACTGCCCCTCTCAATTAGGCCCCTACCTACCCTGACAGCAATCAGTAACGTTAGTTCTACGCACTCACAAAAACAGACTTCCAGTCAACTAAACATAACAAACCATATTCCTCTCCCACAGAAATGAAGTAATATCGACCAATCACGAAATTAAGGCCATCTTAATTTAGCTGCGCAGATGTATGGTCATATATTTAAAGAACCTTAACTTCAAACAAAGAAAAGCCAACCTTCTTATTTATATATTCTATTTTCAGACAAAAGTCCAGTGTCCAGTAAATTTCCGAACTTTCCTGATAAAAATAATTTTTACAAATAGTTGTCGTTCTTTCAGTATAAACCACGAAGCTTACGAAGAGAGAGAAAAGCCGCGTCCACATTGTATTGGATTACGTCGGATGTTCTGTATAAATTAATAAATACAAAATGGTTATAGAAGAGTTTTTTTTAAACATTAAGACTAGAAGTCCACAGTAATCAAACAAGGAACACGTCATCTTTGAGGTGTCCAGATCTGCATTATTTATTGTGATATGCAGATTTCGTTAATGTAGAATTCAAAGTGTATCCTCATTTAGTTTCGCATATTGAGTTTTTCTACGGTTCTGTACATTGCCTCTTCCAGTGGTTTGTATCTGGAGTCCTTTCCTATGACTGATGCTCGTAGATGATTGGTCAAGTAGGCCCAGCCAAGTTTGTGCGTGACGTCACCAAATCCCATCTGCCCTCCATGACCATACGTACCGAACATGTGACTACCCTAAATGTCACAAGAGATTAAATTATTTACAAATCCAAAACATTCAATATCAAGTCATAAACATTTTTTTTAACTGACTTAGGGGTTTTCTTAGATATCGGTATATGCGCATGACACAATAAGTCTTATCGATATTTTAAGAAGCATTACACCTCTAAAAACATTTACTAATGACAATTTTTTCTCGTGAGCAAGACATAAATGATGTGTTCAAGAGACCATGGCGCACAATGTAGGGTTTGTGCACGATATAAATAGTCGTGCATTTGATATAATTTATAGTGCTTATACGAGATCGGTCGTGGGTGAGAGATAATATGCAGTGCTTTCTCAATGAGTCGTGGACATATGAGATAATAGGTATCGTGCCAATAGGTCGTGCATAACAGATAATACTTCGTGTGCGTGATCTGATAATTCGCATTAATCAAATCTGTTTATTGTACCAATGCCCCAACAGTATTTAATTCCACATCTTATATTATTATTTTTAAACTTACTGTACGTGATTTCCGTATCATCATGCCTTTGGCATAGGTTACTTCCGGTAGACCCATGACCGGGTCTTGGCCAGTCACTACCGGTTTTATCAGCTCTTGTATAGTTGCGTCAGACAAGAGTCGTTGGTCGTCATGGTTACCACCGTTTGCTAGGATACCGTAGAGCTTTGCCAACGCCGAAGCAGTTCCGGTCCCGGTTGCTGATCCAAACGGAACACTTCGTATCGTCGGGTTGTTCATCTGCATCTGTAAGGAGCGCACATACGAGATGAATGATTGCGCGGTCTTTGATTTCAAGGAATGTCTTGTACAGTAAAATCCTTCATAGCCATAACCCATGTAACCGGACAAGGTCACGACCTTTATTTAAGGTCCTAAACAATTTGTGTTAATGTCCTGGACAACACAATCCACCATTGCTGAACATTATCCTTTCTTTAAGATAAGCTTGTTGTTATTTTTTTCTGACTAGAATTATAAATTAAAACTGATTGTGATATAGCCGAACGCTCAGGATCAGTTATTGTTAACAAGAATTGGTCCAAAGAAAAATAGACTATAACATAGTAGTTACGATTCATTTCTATTAATTTCATAACTGTTAATATCGTGTTTACTGTTTAGCACTTATTATGAATTGGATCATCATAGAAAAATAGTTACATCGAATATATAACATTATTGCTGACATTAAATAATACTAAGACGGAGACTGCGAACCCGTGTTTTTTAACAGTAGCTTGTACTGCCATCATGTGAGAGAAGGGTGAACTAATTTATTGATTTATTTATTAATTTTTATTTTTTATTTTGTTTTTGTTCTGGGTTTCCTGTATCAAGTTGGGTGGAAGCTCTATATCCAGAACGGAGACTGGGCCCTGATGTGATTGGCTGGTGCAAAGTGTGACGACACTGGGGAAATGAATTAAATGTAGCAATACATGTTGTTTTCATTCGTCCCTGAAAATTTGGGTCTTAAAGGGTCAGAAATAAATTAATATGCGTTTGATGGTATCTAGTATGTTAAGCCAGAAGCGTTTTCCCGTTGCCTGTTGTCACTGCCGAGTTGAGAGTGCTCATGCATAATTCTGCTAATAGCTTTTTAACAAGTCACATAACCTTATTTTTTGTGGGGAAAAAATATTTAAAAAAGAAAATTTTCTTCCAGGAGTTAGGTTCAGTATATGCAATATATATATATATATATATATAAGGTTCAGTATATGCAATATATATATATATATATATATATATATATATAATATATATATATATATATATATATATATATAAGTAAAAGTTGAACAGCAAAAATTGTTAAATGATAATATATTGAGATTTAGAAGGAATAGGAATTGAAGAGTGAACTACTACTGAAAATCAAAGCTTCCTTGTGAATTTATATTTTGTATAAAAATTTCAAGTGGAATCTTCCGTTCTGTTGTGTGTTAGAGAACCAGGTATACAGACTAACAGACCGACGGTAGACCAACCCCCCCCCCCCCCCCCCCCATATCGCCACTGAGCGAACAAGGATAAATCTATGTTGTAACTGACGGTGCTGCCACTCGACTTTTGTCACGCTAATTCGTCTGTGGCCTCGCCTCGTAAATGCCCTTTTCGGTCTTGAACTGCAGGGGACGTTGCAAAGTGTATCGATCCAAAGGGGATGACTTTCCATATTTAAATAACGTCTTGGAAATTTGACATGTTTTCGAGAAGGGGCTATTCCGGTGCCGTCTATCAGAAACTAAGCAAACTAGGAAATAGCGGATGATGAGCCAGTGATATTAAAATAGTTTCACTGACCTCGGAGGTACCCGAAGGATATCGGAGTGACCTTCGGAGCAGGGATTTCTTAGATATCATCATGCCAGCCATCGCGCTGAACGGACCCCACTCAAACTGGCCAGGAGTGAGGAACTGCCAGGAACTGAGGGGCTGTAACCGGGCACAGCGGTAACTCAGCTCCACGGGGAGCCCGATGTGATAGTCCAATCCTGTGTAAAAGATTAACATAATATATACAGTAAAACCTTGATTAACCGGCTTCTTCCGTGACCTACCAAGAAAATAGGATATCAAAGATTTAGGATATTTTATCGTTCCAAACATAAACAGATTTTTATTACAAATTTTCGTAAGGCATAAAATATACGAATGTAATTACAGGTAATCGTTGTTTGGATAATCGAAGACTGACTATATAGGTGTAAGGCAAACAGGTGACCATTTGATTGAAATTTAGACACCATTTTCTTAAAGAAAGGGTGGGTTTTTATTTTTTTCCTTTTGAATTATACGCAGGTTCCCTTTAAATTTAGTTAGGCCACCGAGCTTTATATATATATATATATATATATATATATATATATATATATATATATATATATATATATATCTGCAATAGGTAGGTGACAAACAGAGAGTTGACCGTAAAGAGGGGTTTCCGGCAAAATTATTTTTTAATAAACAAAAAAATACACATATCACGCATGCTTTCATACAAAGGTCATGTACAATTCCTGTATGTATTTCACGAATATATGAATATATGCATGGCGCATGTGGTACCAATAAAGATGAATCTTTAATATATATGGTGTTGATGGCTCTCTAAGACCATATTTTGCTTATCAGTACTATAGTATGTGCCATGGAGGGGTCCCCAATGAAGGAATGAAGTATAGGCCTTATTAACTATAATAAATTATAATCATACCTTGCAAAATAATAATGTAATGGAATAAAATTAACATCTGAGTAAACAGGCTATTTCCTTAGAACATCTCAACCCCATTCATGGAAGTCAAGGTCACTGGTCACATGCTCAAACTACTAAACTTAAAAGCCCCTGATTGGTTATTTAACGTCATATTCCATAAAATGTAAATGTCAAAGTGAGGCTGCCAACCTATGACAGACGCCATGTCACTTGGCCATAAAACTCAGAAGCACCAGATGGTTGCAAAATATAAATGTTGGAATTTTTATGAAGTTTAATATCTCATAGTAGGCCTGTGGCCGATCTTCAGCTTTAGTGTCACACTGAAAGATAATATTTAAGTTTAAGAGATTAATCGCCAAATTTCACTGAGCGCCTACTGGTGGAACTGGCTATAGTAACGTACAAGGAAGCAGAGTTTTTACCCAGTGGCTCTGCTATCTCCTCTCTAAAGAATGTCCCGATGTCTCTTTGTTCAGGGTCTATACGTCGTACCAGCTGGTCAATATACAGACCGAACGTCAACGCATGGTAGGCGACATGTTTTCCTGGAAAATGAAAGAACTACTTTTAATACAATTGAAAATTTAATACGACTACATGTCGGTAACTTCACTGCTTACGCTGAGTGTCACGTTCACTTTACATTGGTTTTTATTCATTTTACTTTTCCACTGCACGCAATTTTAAAGGCCGGCTTTACCGTATACACCCACCAGGGCACTGACACGGGGCGAAAAAATGTGCTGACTAGTAAGAATATTGAATTGTGGTCTCTAGTATCCAAGTTTATCCTGTTTCAATACTATACAATTATTCCATCGTTACTTTAACTTATAACAGGCATAAATGTAGGTTGGTCTGTTGAGTATTACTGTTTACCTATTGGTGTTTCGCGATACAACTAAAAGCATCATGCATTTTGTAATAACCTTTTTAATTTCAAAGCATGACTGAAGGATGTTCATTGTAGTAAAATAAGGTTACAAATTTTTATGGTTTGGGATTAGTTATAGGCGGAAAGTGAAAGCCGTCACTATGTCAACGGACACGCCCCAGGTGGTTTGGCAGGAAATGTTTAAGTTAGCTATAGAAAATATGATCCATTGTCCGTCGGAGAAAATTTACACTGAATTATGAGCGATCCTGTGGTCCATGTGGCGTAAACAAGATTTAATGCTCAACCAGGTCGGTTAATGGCTGCTCTAGCCTAAAAGCCCGGCCACACCGAACGCTGTGCAGCGCGGCAAAAACTATATTTTTTTTCTGTTGTGCTGAGATGACCCCCTCCATTTTTAATGCTTACTTCACTACGTATATATACATCTTCAGAATTTCATATACCGGTTTCGGACTACATGACAGGGCAGTATCACACACTTCCTCTTATTTTATATCCTCATGTCAACTAAGCCCGGTGACTTCTGCACATGCGGACCCTAGGTGCGCAATCGTCCCCATTGCCGGATCATACCACCGAGGAACCCCCGAGGAACACGGCCGATGGGCACGGCCTTCCCATTAAGCCAGCAGAGCGCTCATCCTAGTTGGGGGCCGACCGTGAAAAATCTCACCGCCTCGGCTGAGATTCGAACTCACGATCTCCCGGCTTTGAGTCCTACCCCTGAGCCACAAAAGCTGGTAGCAAACACTATACTTAATAAAAGGCTGGGCATTTTTGCCGCGCTGCAAAGCGGAGAGAGTTGAATCTTTTTGCAAGTTTGCTTTGCAGCGCTGCACAGCGCGGTGTTTGGTGTGGACATTCAAGTGTATTTGAATGTTTTCAACATTATTGCAGCGCAGCGGTCAGTGTGAACTGACCTTATAGGTAACATTTCAATTTTCTATATATTACCCTTAATAGAGAACCAATGATTCCACATCCAAGAACCGACAACTTTTTATTTTTTATATCTCACAAACACTAGTACTTTAATATGGCACAGGACAAAGGTTTCACTGACCTCCTTGGTACAGTTGACAAGACCGCTAAACTACCGGTTCTGGCCATACCTGGTTTTATCTGAGGTTTCTGCTTGGCTAACAAACGACTGACGCGCTCCGGGTCATCTATGATGTCAGTCAGTTTCATTCTCTCGTCGAGGGCAGGGAGCCCCGCCTGTAAGCAGAATAAAAAAAAGCATGGGCCACATTTCAGAGGAATTGTGAGGGGAGGGTGGGGGGGGGGGGGGGGCGTCCCTCCTGTAAGCAAAATATAAACAAGGCCTTCAGGCCTAATGCGAACCTGTGCAATGGGATATACACCAGGTAAAATGCTTAATTGCTGGACCATTACTGTTCATGTATATGAACAAATACTAAACATTTTGAATAAGAAACAATTACACAAACATCACTGCTGAAATTCTGGCATGGTTGCATACAACACAAAAATGATTGTAGCTTGCACCACCAGTCTTGTATGCAACGAAGCTAACAGATATATATAAGAATGCCCAATTTTAGACTGATATATCAAACCCCTCCTGAGAAATAAGCAGGAACACACACTGTGCAACAATTATTGTAGGTGGCATCACCAGTCTTGTATACAACAAAGCTATTCGCTATGTATAAATATGCCCAATTTCAGGCTGATATATCAAATTCCTCTGTAGAAATAAGCAAGCACATACACTGTGCAAAAGTCATTGTAGGTTGCGACACCTGTCTTGTGAACGAGAAAACCATCAAAGACACATAGACAGGTCAAAATACCAGGCCAATACATCAAACTTACCTTGAGTCTTATGCATGGGACTGACCAGGCTTAGGTGAGAAAGGCAGTTGCCCGGAGTTGACTGTGACAAATTGCTGGCTCAGGCTACTGCACTGAGTGAACTCATGACCTGTACCTGGCTGCACTGGGTATCTTGACCTGTTGTATAATCTGACACAGTTGGCAGTCTGCCAAAGCTATAAACAGATCCAGGCTGAACTTTGGTGCCAAATCAGATGCAGTGGGCAGTCTGCCAACACTATAATTAGAATGCAGCTACTGCACTGAGTGAACACCTGACCTATACCTGGCTGCACTGTGTGAACTCTTGACCTGTTGCCTAATCTGATACAGATAGCAGTCTGCCAAAGCTATAAATAGATCCAGACTGACCTTTGGCCTGTGGCCAAATCTGAAATAGTAGCCACACCATTGCATACGCTCACAGATTAGCTCCACATGCAGCCCTGAGGGGCATGACACACATGAGGTGATCACATGATACTCATGAGGTGAACACATGCTACCTGTGAGGTGATCGCATGGTGCCCATCAGGTGTTCACATGACACTCATGAGGTGATCACATGCCTTGTGCTTGGCTGCACTGATTGAACTCTTGACTATATCTGGCTTCACTGAATGAACTCTTGATCTGTTGTCAAATCTGAAACAGTTGGCAGTTTCTCAACCTATTTAAAGATAAAGACACAATCTTGGCCTGTTGTTAATCTGTTTACACATATTGAAAGACTTTGGCTAAAATGCCTTTTTTCAAGCTGATATATTCATAAAATTTTTTATCAAAATATCTAGAATAATAAAAGATGTAGTCCTTTCATTGTCAAAACTCCAATAATTCTGCCAAAATCATTCAAACTTGAACAAAGGCCACCTAAGAATAATTTCTGTGCAATGTTAAAGAAGTTATAATTGAAACAATAATTTTGTTGAAGAACACTATTGCAGTCCTCGGTTTGAAATGGCCATAAGACCAACTTAAGCTTTTCACGACTCAACCTAAAAATCAACAAACTCAGTCTTTTCTGATATGATTGAAAGAACCGTGTCTTAGGATAATTCTTCTGAAAAATTGAACGATTCAACTTGACAATTTCATCATAAACATTTTTAGATGAAAGTGGCTATAATTATGAGGTTTTGCCTAAAAGAATAGGTCAATGTAGGTGGCACCACGAAATCTGCAAAATCAAATATGAGTCATGTGATCAACATTTGCACAATACTTTGTAATGCTAGCTTCTGTCATTTCTGAGATTACTTTGTCATTATGCTTACTTGGCCAAATGACTAGGTTCAAATTCATGTAACTCCGCTAAAATTCATCAAATGCAAACCATTTGAGCAAACTTAAGAGGGCTTGCCTCTGGGATCATTTCTGTAAAATATTGAACAATCTGGCTGGACCATTTACAAGAAGTAGACTTTTAAAGGTTTTTCAGCTTTTCCCTTATAAAATTTAAGTAAATACAGATAGCAAAA
Organism: Sipunculus nudus; assembly: GCA_026874595.1. Classification (NCBI taxonomy): domain Eukaryota; kingdom Metazoa; phylum Annelida; class Sipuncula; order Golfingiida; family Sipunculidae; genus Sipunculus; species Sipunculus nudus. The sequence continues at coordinate 52,133,083 of CM049320.1, forward strand.
TAATAAGCTGAATCCCACAACATTTGATATGTGACAGATTATTGCATAAAATCTGGGGACCTCACTTTTTATTTAAACGTACAACTTGAATTCCGAGATAAATCCGTCCATCATTTTATAGTTTCAACAAGGACCAGATCACTAAGAGGCAGTTCATGAGTCATAACGCACCTGGTAATTACTCTGTCTTTCTGTAAAATACCCATTGTGTCCGCTTCTCGAATAAAGTGTCTAATCTTGTAGGAATCCAGATTATTATTAAAACACCGGCATATTTTTGAAGTCTCAGATTACCGTACTAGTGGTGCAAAATGACCAAATAATATAAATAAAAATGTACATTATGCACATTAAACATTTAATCTGACATTTAAGCTTACCTGGTGACTCATGAACTGCCTGACAGTAATCTGGTCTTTGCCGGTCTGTGCGAACTCCGGCCAGTAGGTGGCGATACGCTCGTCATACTTCAAGAGGCCCCTGAAAAGAGTCCGGGGTGGTTAAACAGTTACTTGACTGTTGTTGTACCATGAATTATAAATGTAATTTAAGCCCATAATCTACACCAGTGCAATTATTTGGCGACCATTGTATTATACGTATACAGGCTGGCTAAAAATCATTCGATCAACCTGTATTCAACAATACTGAATGCTGATTTAAGAAAATATATACAACCGGACATTAAAAGCCCATATTGAAGGGTCCTCTATTTTTTTTGGGGGGGGGGGGGGGGGGGGAGGGGTGAATGGTATATGCGTGCTAGGGCATGCGTCTATGTAGTTTTTTTTCATGTCTTTATGTTACAGAAACGCGGGCATATCAAATTTCCCGTAATAGTTTACTTATGATGATACAAACATACATTCACAGTAATCCATGGCATTTTGAAACTGTAAGTTACACAGGAAAACAAAAAAAAAGTAGGACAATATAGGAATTTTGAGACAAAGAGGAAAAAGAGGAAATAAGGATCATATGAAATACAAGTAGAAACAGTACAATCGTTTGAGAGGTTGCGCTCATTACCAACAATAATACGTTTAAACTAAATGTACAACAATTTGCAAAGGCACATATGTCAGCTCATATTGGCTGAATAAAAGAGTTTTCGAGCACATTGACTTTCTCCAATTCACTGTTCCACAAGTTGTTGTGGTCCTTTGTGTAAGATGCCATGTGCGTCTTCTTACCATAACAAGACTTAACCAGAGGTCCGACCTTGCGCATGCGCGTCATGATTTTTTATTTGACACCTTGCGCGATACAGCTATATCAGGTGGTGTGTTCTCTGCTTATGTTTTGTGTAAGTAATCATTGAAGGTGAAAATTACTTTCCACTTCTGGAAGGAGTAATCAATGGTCTTAGAACAAAGTATTGACAGATATTGTATATACTTTACCATAATATTTTAGAGAGAAATTCATGGCATTTTGAAACTGCAAGAATCACAGCAAAACAACAAAAGTAGGACAAAATAGGACTTATAAGACCATGAAGAAATAGGATCGTACGAAATACAAGTAGAAACCGTACAATCGTTTGACAGGTTGCTTTCATTGCAGACACATACAACACAATACATCATGTATATTTAACACACCCGGTACGAGAATAGGTTCCTGTAACATACCTGTCAACCAGCACAGCCACCACGGCCGCTGTGACGCCCTTAGTCGCTGAGAACGTCACCGTCAGAGTGTCTAGGTCCCATGGCCACTTGGCGTCAGGGTCCGCGTATCCTCCAACCAAGTTAACCACTAGCTCCCCCTTGTGGTAAACAGCAAAAGCTCCTCCCTGCTCGTCGCCACTCTCCACATTTTTTCTTCAAATAGAAATAAAGTATGTTCAATATATAAGAAAATGGTTATAAAACAATAGTATTTAACCTTATTTAACAAACACTCACACAAATGTTTAAGAATAATACAAGATGAAGCCTGAAGGGAACGAAAAAATGTTCTATAAAGGTGTGTTTTTATTCGCGCGTATATGTGTGAACTGGCAGACGTATATATTTGTTAAGTGGATCAAGCGGGCTTTCCACAAGAAAATGGTGAAATGACGTAATTTTACCCTGAATCCCTGAGTTCACGCAGAACCTATGCGTGAATATCGCTCCTGTGACGATTTTCACGCACATACGCATACACGCTGACGGACACGTGGAAACACCACAGTTACGAAATCATATGAGCGATTTTACACGCATATGCGCATATGCGCGCACATGGAATCACCCCTTTACAGATTAATGTTATACGATTCTTACTCGCATTCAGATTTCAGTCAGCAAACGAATAAAATTTAATGAACAGTTTATGGCCATTTTCTCATAACAGAATTTCAGTCTATCATTCCTTTCTCATTAAGCCATTTCTAACAAATCATCTGGAACGAAGCATTCCAGTTTTGCAAACATGTTTGTAAATATGTCATGTGAAGTTTCACCCATTTTTTTTATTTTGAAATTTTGAAAGATGCATTCAAAACAACGTCTTTAGGCACTTTTTGTTGTATAAACAAAAACTTTGCCTAGATATTAAAATCCTCTATTTAACAAAATATTTTATTCATATCTAACAGGGCTTAATTTATATTATTTTGAGAATTTTAAATATGTATATATAATTTTGCCTAAACATAAATATCATCCAAATCCAGATACCTACAACTATATAGACCAATATCCATAGTCATGTATAAAAACCTTTCCCCGGATATATTCTAAGTAAATTTTTAGAACTGCACAAACGTGTTATTAAGCGTAAAAGCAGGCATTTGGGGCTCAATTGGGTACCTTTGAGCAAGAATATTGTTATTTACGGTAACTTCCGCTTTAAATTTGTTTCTAAGCGCAGTCTTGTAATCATATGTTGAACGATTTAGAATTAAGTTTAAGATATCTTTCTTTTCGATTAAATGTTAACTTTAATCATCTTTCAGCTCAACACAGTGAAGCCTCATGAGTTCACGTTGGCGATCCAATCAAATGGTTAAGAATATACGAAGGAATCACCCGGTATTAATGCCTTACTCAAACGTCATACGTTTCACTAAAAGAATACAAGATGGTGCTGATATGCAGTAGAGGTTTACCGTAATTAATAAAGAAGATACATGCTGAGGTTTCCCATTGTAAAGCAGATTAAAAGCAAGAGACCCCGAGATTTTACTTGTAAAGGCTGAACCATGTACATACATGTATGTTTAAATTGTGACTTTTGTAAATATGAGGTTATGTTTATCAGATATCGTTTTCTGTTATTGATAGTGTAGGGTGATTTCTTGTTGGCCCGACCTTACGATTAAGTGACTTTATGCGAAGTCAAGCATGAATTCGCAATCATTGTTACCAGAAACTTTTTTCATGTATTATATAACTACATGTTAATGCACTTCACTATGGATATGGTAAAGGTTATATGGTAGTTTTATATCTAGGTATATACTTCTTTATAAAAATACAAATAAATAATAGAGTCGATGCCCTGTCATATTTTCATTTATGATATTTATTTGATATAAACATTATCCATGAATAACAAATCATTTATAATTATGAAAGAAATATCACAGGTTCTTTGAGAACTCACCCTAGAGCCAGTAACATGATACATACAGTAGAATCTCCGAATTACGGACACTGACGGGACCTGACATTTTGCCCGCAATAGAGAGGTGTCCGTAGTAAGGAGGTTAGATTTCGCGATCTTCTTTCAAGGGACTGCCCATAAGTGGCCCGTAAACAGGAGCCGCACTTAGTACATAGGTGCCGTAAGGAGAGGATCCATTGTATATACATGGCCTTGATCTGAGTGATTGACAAAATTTTATTTTTCTAATGGACGAGGACATGGTTTTCAGTTTGTGACTGGAACATAACGTTATCTTTTAGAAGTGCCAAAACTCCAGAACAAGATATGTGCATTCTAAGTAATGCAAGCCTCTGCCACGGGAAGGGACCTTATTTTCGGATTTTTATTATCCATACATTTATTCGGCCCATATTCCCAGGTTCATTCGTTCATGAATAAGTGACTCTACATTTTGCGTATTACTTGATGGAGTTCCTGAATCCCGTTCATGGGCCAGATCTACACCAAACTCTTATCGATTCTTTACTGGTCGATTCCCGAAATGTCCTGAAAGTTTTATGATATCCCATTCAAGATTGCGTGAGTTATGTTGTGAACAAAAGGCACACTACCAATTTACAAATGCACAATTAGGAGACGACTGCATTTTAGAATATACTCTGCCCTATTCTGACTGACCTGGGGTTTCAACAAAGTCATGTCACATATCGCATCCCACAGAAGCCTGTATGCTGACAACTATGTAACTAGAACACTGTCAAAGAGCGCATACCTCCATCAAATCCAGTATCCGCATCCATTTATTCAAACCATGACTCACCTGTCAACGCAAGTTTAATTAATTCATTGAAACATTTGGTGGTAGTGAAGACACATATATATTGAAACTAAGAAACAGGAAAATGCCTGTTGCCCGCCCATCCTTTCACAGGTGGATCTTTAGAGAATTTATGTTGTGAACAACAACAAAAAATGCCAGATATGGCAAATGGCCATCGTTTTGTATAAGCTCTGGCTACCTGATGATGAACTTATGTTACTTTTTACCGATCTTCCTCGAGATTCATTGAGAAGCTTTGGATATAATACTCGGACAAATATACATACATAAATCAACAGAACCCTCCCCTCCCCCCTTACTTTTTAGGGATTGGGAACAAACTAGCTTTTGTCCCTCTCACCTTTTGGAGAATAAACATAAGTCTAACTTAGCGATTTCGTGATATAATTTCTTCATGGTATATGAGTTCTCCATATTTTCCTCAATAATTATTCAGTTTCAATAATGCATCTCATTTTGGGGAAATTTAGGATCTGATATGAACCAATGGGATCATTGAATAGTGACATTCTGGACGAGAGAATATGTGTTCTCTGTGACATGAGTGGGGTTGTCCGCAGGTGATTTTGATGGGGCTGTCCTTATTTCAAGGCGGGTGGCCGGGATGGTATGGTGGGTTGTCCTGTAGGTGTGAGCGACAATTAGAGCAATAGCCACCGCCACGATATACGTCACAGAAAGTGATGTCATGGGCCATATCTAGGTCACTCGAACAAACACTGCACAGTATCTGACCCTGGCTGTAGCCCTAGCTGACACATCAGAGTATGCACTGGGCACAAGCAATTAGAGCTTGTCTGAGATCAAGTGTCCATCTGTGCTTAATTATGGAGATCTAAATCTGCCTTGTAACTGTTTGACAGTTAAATGGCTTAAATGTTAATGTTACGAAATTCACAGAACTGGCAGTTTACTGTGGAGAAACAATCAGTTGTATCAAGTACAAATACAAATTGACATCACAGGTCTCCCCTGCATGGTGTGTTATTGTATGGTCTAAACAGGGATGCATGTGGAAATTATGGGATTTTATGTTAATCTGTGTAATACAATGAAAGATCATTGTATAAAATTCTATTACATTGTGACAATAATCCTTAACAGTAGCAAAATATTTCTAAATGAGGTTCCAAAGACCGAACAAAGAATCATGAAACAAAATGGTTTCTGTAAGAGTTTTCATATACCTTACACATCAGTTTGGACTCTCTATAAAACATATGGTGTATTTTCAGTGGACATTTACCAATTTTGAGCTTCAGAAGTTTTTGTTTTGTTAAGATATGCATTTATCTGTTTAGAAATACAGTTGTTAGTATCATATTTATCCCTGATCATAAGAAACATTAACCAAAATTTACGAGCCATACCTTACTGATTCTGAGTCAAATTGCCTGAAAAGCCAATCTTTTTTTCAGAGCAGTTTTTTTTTTTTACAATATCCCTATTGAATACCTGATACTTCTATAATATATTCTTTAAGCTGTATATAGTTTTATTGTATAATGTAAGTAGTAATGCTTCAAAGTCAAAAACAGTTTTGCTGTATCTATACTGTTTATTACATAATACAGTGATATGGTGAGACTGGCAGGCTGGTTATTTGACTCTTAATTGCAGGTATGGTCTTAAATAATCAACTCAGCAGGGAGCTGAATATCCAGCGTTGGGAGTGACCGATACTAATACAGTTCCTCCTAAATACATGAAACATCTGGACTTGTGTGTTTGATATATAACATATATATTATTACTTATTTAATATGATATGAAATGTCATGTAATTAACACTGACTAAATTTCATAGATATGAGATGACCAGCCTGTATCATATGCTGTGACACTGATAGCTGGTTGTGGGCCTGGAGATCACGGCATGGTCATCAAGTTAAATCCATGTAATAATTATCATTTATACACTAAATTTATATACCTTTACTATATGTGCATAAGATATATAACCTGCTATCTACAAAACAGTTAAATCAGATTTTAATCCAGTGTATTAATTGTTTCAGGGTTTTTTAATTGAATGAGCATGTTAATGATAATAATGTAAATATATGTGTGATGTTATATAGTGTACAATATTAACAAAATATACAAAGTTCTTTCTAAAAATTACTGAAATCAGAGTTAACCCCCCCCCCCCCTTTTTATTGGCTCACTGAAAAAATAATGTAAATAATGTTCATTCCAGTTATATATCATGTACATGCTCTGGATAAATGTATTATATCACTTGTTTCTTGGTTCACTGATTAATAAAGTGTGCATAGTTGTGTCTCTGCATGTAACCATAAATCCCATTGCTTTATTTCCCCAAGAAAAAAAATCATACAATATTATATGTTAAAATGGTCTCTTTGTTCAGTATTAATATTGATTAATTAAATTTTTGCTCATAAATTAATAAAAATGGACATTTATATATATTGTGAATAAAATATTGTTTTACATTTGAATTTAAATGTTTTTAGTTTGTTTTCATGCAAACACATAAACAAGGAGGCGAAGTATATATTACATTTTGAGGATCCCGTATGTTACATCATGGCTACAATCAGTTACAAGTAGTTCGAAATCCAAATAATATTAAGTTGTATAATATTTTGTGTAGGTCCACCGGACTGAATGCAATATGACGGGGCCGGGCTGAAGTGTGTCACCTAAAAATTAATAGGGGGCAATTATTATGTGGTTTATTTTTTTTATAACATAGGTTTTTAGCTTTTTAATCATGCCAAGATAATGTTTTTTTTCTGCAGAGATAAAATTTTGTAATGAGATGCAGTGAGAGGTGTGCTTTATCCACAGTTTGCTCTGAGAGGTGCTGCCATCTTCAGACAGGGAGAGAACTAGGCTTATAGTTCCTAAATGAGTCACATGAGGCGCTACTTTTTCCGCATTTGTAAACAGAGTTCAACATGGTCTCCAAGACCAATGTGCTGGAGATGTCAAAATGTGGTCAGGTGTGTATGAATACAGCTTTGTTTACAATGATAATATATAGTGCAAATAATATGCGTCAGTCTGACCTATACCATGGCCCCGACTCACTCATGCACGCAACATAAGGGAAAATATCTGACCAAACCAGGGTCGCGCATAATGAAAGGAAATACCGAAACATTCTGAACCGTTCAGACTGGATAATTTACTGCGATGGAAAGACCAAATGGTGTTTAATATTTTGGTGGCTAAATTAAATATTCATAAAACGCAGTATTTATGACAATTACCTAGAATTTGAACCATGTCTAGCGTATTATCTTGTCACTTATAGTGCTAACTCCCCATACACGAGTCCTCCGTTTATGTGTACAATAATGGAGGATTCAAGGGAGTTTCGAAATACACACACAAGTAACGATCTTTTATGATTCTTATCAAAGCCTTATTTGGCATTTTTTTGTGTCTATTGTTAGCTCCAGACGAGACTTGTATTCGGTCATTCCGCTCCTAGTTTGAGCGGGAGCCTGCTGATACATTTCTGGTTCACTCGTCCACGACGTTGTATGGATGTAACTTGTGTAAGGAATGTCCACTCGTGACCACGACAAGGTGTGGGGTGGGGGGGGGGGGGGTTGAACTGTTAGTACTTCTGTGGATTCGTTGTCCCCCTCGTATAAGGCCAATGTAATTGTGTAAATATTACTTACGTACATGCCTAGCTAGTGGCTATATGGTATACATATCGTGACTGAGCGACCCTGTAGACCGGTTTCCATGTTGGTCTCACCTGAAAGCGTCCCGGACAAGCTCCCAGCCTGGGGCCGTGTAACCTTTGACGTGCACGGGCAACTTCCGACGGAAAAGTGCTGGGAGAATTTGAAAAAGAATAGCAGTCATTACCACAACCACAGCCGTGCTGAGAAGGCCCATGGTACACCAACTGTAGTGATCCATAAGTATACAAGCCGATCAGACGGGTATATGATCGTGTTCACCTTTGAAACGACTTATCGTACACACGGCGTGGGTTGATGCTTCAAGGCCACACCAACAGAGAAAAAATCAAGCGTTCTAGGGATTCTTGGACCAGAACTATGAAGTGATTTTTATATGAAAAATTGAAGTGTGGAGAAATAATATGATGATTTTTATTAGCTTGTACTAATGGTTCGACAGTTCTCAATATGCTTCAAAAGAAAAGGTTATATCCATTGATAATAGCTATAACAGCTTCATACCAGAAATAAAATTGTTGATTCCCGTGCAACCCGCAAGTCATTTTCGGGCCCACAGCCCACCCCAACGGAAGCAAAATTATTTGTTTCGATTTTTTAGTAGACGTTTTACCGATTCTGAGCTCCATGCGGTAGATCATGTCTCAATGAAATTATGAAAATTTCGGAAGGATTCCTTTTTGTTATGATGTGCCTTCACTTGTTTGGCAAAACATTTATGTTTACTTAAAAATAATATTTATTTGTTAGAAAATGGCTATACAACGAGAGAATTTAACCATATGTATATATATTCTGTTTATTCTGAAATTTATAAAGAAAATTTACAAGGAAAGTAAAAAAACGCCCTACTGTAATAATTCTGAAAAAGTGCCTGAAAAAAAATCTTTTTTTTTAGCTTAAAAATTATTTCCACAACTTTAATAAACAATGTTTTAATTCAAGTAATTGAGAGAGGAGACATAAATCTGTGATAACTATAACAGCGGCGATTCCCTAGAAAATAGTTATTTGTTGTGGCCTTACTATGGTTGTTTACGGTCGGCTTGAGCTTCGCCGAGAATATAAAGCAGTGACGATCAGGGCTGGTTATTAATTAAAGTATCCTCTTTCGAGGATATGTCTAACCGCTCTAGTAAAAGGACAAGTAATATACGTCTGGGAGTTTTTTTAAATGAATAAATGTACAGTTCATTCCATTACTCCTGTCACTAACCTGAATATACGACATATCATTCCTACCCGTTCCTTTCAGTGAGGAAAGCAAATGCAGTTGGGATAAGAAAAGACATGTATGTGATTTTCGGATCAGCAGCCAGGCTTAATGGAAATGTCAAGAAATTTTACTTTAGGCCTAACAATGACTGTTTTCTTTATATTATATCGAAGTGTAAGTGTCCTCGCGTTCTTTGCAATAAAGGCCATTGATTTATTCTTATTGGAATTGACCTATTCACCACAGCCCAAATGCTCCGCCCTTTTAACCTTACTGTTATAATAAGCCCCCAAATCGCTCCTACACAGAAGGTCTTCCATGCCCATAGTAGCGAGAGCTTCTTACAACATAATAATGACGTCACAAAAGTCTATGGCGTATGACGCCTCCTTAACTGACGTCATCAGCCGGTATCGCTGTCCTGCATTGTTGAATTTTTGTGAACTGTGTTGCAATATTTTGAATTGATTGTCTTATACGAAATACGTGCCAGGTAAGACATTATTTAATCCATAATCGGAAGAAGGGCTCCTACAACCTATAGACTAGAATTTTTATACTGTCTCCTTTGTATATAAATACCCAGGAAAACATGCCGACGTGGAACTGGTACAAACAACACATGTTCTGTTTGACAGAGCTCTGTCAAATTATGCAAATTTTGTTTTTGTCGGTTGATTGACGCTTTACAATGTTTACGGTCATCTGATTGGTTGCTCGTTTGTCCAGTGCTTGTGATTATTCATCGAATGAATATGCGGTTACGGTCACATAGAGTTCATGGGTTGGTCAATTTCGAGGGACGTCTCAGTGAACACTTATATCACTACTTTATCATTCTCAATGAAAAACATGTTCCACAATGACGTAACACATGTAGACGAATATCGTCAATGACCAAGACAAATGCATGCGCGGGGATGTCACCTCATTCTTAACAAAATTATAAATATCTTAAAAACTTATCAAAATGATTCGATAAACTAAAGTTTGTAGCAGACTCGGTACCCCCCCCCCCCCCTTCCGGCTCCTCAAATCTGGCAACGGTTTATTTATCATATTTATCATATTAACACATGCCTGTGTTTGTTTTATATAATAAAATAATAATAATAATAATAATAATAATAATAATAATAATATTTAACTAGATTACGGGTAGCCGACAAGTGATTGCGTGTATCCGCCGATATCAGAATGGTACGAGTGAAATGAGGCATGCATTGATTGAGTGGCACGAGGTAATAGAGTGAGACGTATTGCATATTAGAATGGATGTCTGCCACGAAAACATGATTGTAGGTTGCGCAGCCTGTCATTTGAACGAGAAAGCTTATCAAAATGTAAACACATGCAAAATTAATTTCAAGGGGACAAATCAAACCACCGGTGAGATAGGGAGTGATTTTCACCCTAGGCAGATGAACAGGTGGATTTCATGCAAAAAATGGTTGTAGGTTTGGCCACAAAATTTGTATAAGCTTTGGAGCTATGTAGGATCTAAACACATGCAACATTTCAGGGCGATACGCCAAACCAGTCCTGAGATATTAGCATGGATTTCTGAAGCATAAACGTGATTGGAGGTGGCGCCACTTGTCATATAAACGGCAAATCTATCCAAGATGTATACACATGCAACATTTCAGGCGGATAAGTGAAACCACTGCTAAGATATGAGTGATTTTAATCAAACGTACATGAACAGATGAACCCTTTGAAATATATTTTCAGGTGGCGCCCAAAGTTTTGCATATGATAAAGAGCTATGTAATATATATATACACATGCAAAATTTCAGGCCGATACATCAAACCAGTCCTGAGATATAAGTATGGATGTCTCATGTCTGCAGTCTTAACGTGAATGTCGGTGGCGCCACCTTATATTTTAACGATAAACCTATCCAAGATGTATAGACATGCAAAATTTCAGGGGGGCAAGTCCAACAGCTGCAGGGATATGAGTGATTTTAACTCAAGGCAGATGAACAGATGGACGCTGTTCAAAATGGTTGTAGATGGCGCCACCAGTTTTGTATATGATAAAGCAATCCAAGAGCTACATTTATGCAAAATTTCATCCCGATTGGTCAAACGACTCCAAATATACGTGGGTTTATGTGTGAAAACAGACGCACTGATGAACGCTATGCAGAGAGAAATAGTCAGAGGTCAACCCGTAAACACAGCAGTTCACATGTGAACCAATCATAATTCCGAGTTTAATAAAATACCGTCCATTGGCTACGGAGTAGTTCTCCGGAAACCTCGGTGGCGGCGGCGGCGGCGGCGGCGGTACCGGCTGAAAACAGTATCCGCAAAACGCTGTTTTGGAGGATACAATTAACTTATTGCCCACGGGGGATTTCTAGTAATAACGAAATTTTGCTTTAAGATTCAGGATAAACATGCACTGAATAAGCAAATTCCTCCATTAAAAGTAATTGAATACCTTTCATCATGCGTTCATTTAGCCGAATATCGATTATAACCTTCCTGTTTGGTTAAATTGCGCTCATAAGTTCCCCCCCCCCCCCCCTTCAGTGGTCCAGGGTCGAGCAGTCAGAAAAAATCTCGGGCATTTATGATCCCTCACACAGCATCTTGGCAATCATCCATGACAATGGATGGATACACATAGAACGAGAGATGTACCTTTTACCGATATTAACATATAAATGCATATATGGACTCGTCCCTTCTTATATATTGTTAAAAATATTACTTTTGCCAGAGATATTCACCTGTATAGCACTCGTTCTTCAGTAAACTCCCATATGAATCTTCCGAACCCGCGCACAATAATCCTATAAACCTCATCCTTTCATGCTGGTTGTGTTCTATGGAACAGATGTTCCAGGAAAGGTGAAAAGAGCTTTAAATGGCTAGCGCGCTCATGTTATCTTGCATAAAATACCTATGTAAGGCCAAAAAAAATTAAAGGTATGGTTCTCAAGCACCGCCCGTATCAATTTTAACCCCCCCCGCATCAAACGTTTTGATTTTGATTTTCAACAGAAACTTACCGATTTTGAGCTGCAGCCGCACGGATAATTATTTCAAGTAGATAAAATCATACAATTTCCTTTGTAATGTAGTGCTTTAGCTTGTTTAGCAAAATAAATCTGTTTTTATCATGTTTTTCCCTTATCATTTGACATTTTTATCCAAACATACAAAAAAAAAATAAAAATAAAAAACCGCCCGCCCGCATTGATTTCTGAAAAAAAGTGCCTGAGAACCATACCTTTTTTTTGTTTTGGCCTAATATAATATTTTATTTTCGACTTGTATAGTTAAATGATACTTATGTATGAATGTCATCTCATGTATCCATTACCGTATTTATCTGGACTTATACTTACTCATTTATGCTTCAGTTTTATATGTTTTATACGCCATGTTGCTTTATATATGTTTTAAATCAAACTTCGTTTCATATATTAGCAACTCTGTTGTATACTGTGCATCACGTAATTCTGCTATATATATTTGTTCCTCGATTTTAGCAGTGCTTATACGTCAATTACTATCCTAAGGTTTTCTAATGTTATAGGACCTAAAGACATCGTATTTACTGTAATTTTTTATGTATTGTAGGGCCCTTATGTAAACAGATTTTTGTTTTTCTGATACGGCTACTCTGAAAGATGTAATGAATAATAAAAATAAATAAATAAGAGCGATTTACATATACTTATAAATGAGAAAAAAGTAAACCAACCCTGTCTTATCATAAGAGATTGAGTTTCTGTCTGTGTCTACGGCATGTATATCTCCTTTCATTTAACAAGACCTACAGGCCTAATGCTAACCTGTGCAATGTGATAAACATCAGGTATAATACTTCCATGATAACAAGCTTGACTATTATTGGAAAAGTACTTAATTACTTTTGAAGTATATGTGTGACACTTACATGAATAAAGCAAGTACATTTTGAACACAAATACAAGCACAAATTACACAAACGTCACTCATAAAATACTGGCATGGGTGTACACATAACAATAATAATTGTAGGTGGCATCACCAGATGTGTGTATGAGAGAGCCATCGAAGATGTGTGGACAAACAGAATTTCAGGCACATACTTCAGATCACGATTCAGTTATGTGCACAGATGCATGAAACCAAACAAAAACAATTGTAGGTGGCGCCACAAGTCTTGTATACGCCGCCACTATTCAAGACATATAGATACACTCTTAGACATGGCTGTAGTTTCACGGTAGTCTACCGTGTTTCTTTCACGGTAGTACCGTCATTTCACGGCCCGGCCGTATTTTACTCGATTAACGGTAGACTACCGTGAACTGAGCTAGTGCTGGCGTCTTATCATGCCTTGTGCCCATCTGGTCACCCCAGAGCACGTGCGTTTCCTTTGTTAACATCCGGGTATTTTTCGGTTTTTCACCGCCGTCTTTGACTTTTCAAGCAGCTCACAGAGGCGAACAATCTCGAATAATCCCCCATGTTTTCGGTGAGTTAGCCTTTATGCCTTGTTTCGCAAACTACTTTAGAAATCTTTAATTAGCACGTATTATATATATTTCTTTGGTAAATTTAGTTTTTGTACGAAAACTGGGTTCTCCTAATCTCGCCATCCCTGGTTTGGTGGTATCACTGTCCGTCCTGTTGTTTTGTATATTGTGTGTAAAACAGTGTATTGATATATAGTTAATATATTGTAGATATACCGGACCCGCGTGTGAATCACATATTGGCTTACATAATTTTCCACTTTAAATACACCCCTTTTATATCATCATGTAACACCACTGCTGTACATACCTGTTTTAATTTTTTTATTTTTCATCTCATGTGGAATAACATGTGTGCCATTTATGTGTGATTTAAATGAATATTCAGATTATTTGAGAAATACAGCCTGCATTTTTGTTTAAGTATTTTAGTGTCTCATTGAAAATATCCAAGTTAATCCTATTTATTTATATCTCAATACATAATGTATATATCATATACATATATATATATATATATATCATATTTCAGACACACAAATCATGTTTATGTACTGATCCTTTTTGTATTTTCTCTGTTTCATATTATGAGTTTGACCAAAAGCAGGGAAATCAACAATTACAGTCAGCACCGACCCGATGAATAATACGAAACGAAATTACCACTTGTATTAAAAATTGGCATCTTGGACTTACATATATATATATTTATATATATATGATGGTATAATCGCGTATAATTTGAAAAGGCTGATTGTGAAAAACACGTGAGTTCATCAACACAATGACTGTATGATTGACACGAGGAATCAGAGGGCATTTTTTATTTAAAATTGCAAAATGCATTATCATATTAGTACCAGTACCAGAAATATAATATTTGTATAATAATAATAATAATAATAACCACAAAAATATTACAGAGAATACCGTGAAAATACGGTATTCTACCGTAATTTGACCCGATACCGTAGTTCTCAAAGTACGGTTGTCTACCGTGATTTTACATCCTACCGTCATCTGCAGATTACGGCCTACCGTTTTTCTACGGTAGACTACCGGCAGCGACGGATGCCGGTTAACTACCGTAAACTTACGGCGCATGTCTAAGAGTGTATGCACAAAGTCAGCCTGATATATCAAGAGAATAGAAGAGAAAGAGAAAGAAGCAGGGACATACACCTGTGTGCGAGAAAGCCATAAAAGATGGATGAACATGCCAACATTTCAGGCCGATCCATCAAACTTATCTTATTTTGAGTTAGGTCCACTTAGCTGACCAAGCTCAGCTGAGGAAGACAGAGTGTAAGATTTAGCATGATAACCTGTATATTCTTGTTATTTCATGTCAGACTAAATGAGTTCAATGAGCTTCTCTCTCTCTCTTTCTCTCTCTCTCTCTCTCTCTCTCTCTCATTTGCAGCTTTTCTCAATAATATGGATATTTTAATCATTATTATAATTTTACTGATTTTGTGATCTTGTAGGAAAAAGTAATTTTAATCATTATTGTAATTTTACTGATTTTATGAATTTAATCTTTCCTTCATTCAAACCTCTGCATTGCCGCGTGACAGTTCACACATAACAAGCCTTTGTTCCATGATGTCAGGGAACTGACTGCATAAACTCCTGTAGCAATGGTCACTGGCCCCCTTGTCTGTACAGGCTTGGTCCTATACTGTTAATCTCATCGGGGTTAACATTAATGGGGCGAGCATGATGTTCGGCCAGCCAAGAGCACATACAGACAGATGATATCACGATATAGATAATGTATAATTACACTGTATGTGGACTTTGACCTTGGAGTATAATCAACAAACTGCCACTTCATTTGATTGGCCAGTATACGGGGTGACGTTCACCGTACCCCATTGACCAATTGAGTGAATGGGGTGACGTGATTGATTGTATTCCAATGAGTGAGTGAGATTAAAAAAGCCAGGGCATGATTTTGTGTGGTACAGATTCCTTTTGGCCACTTTGCACTGAGGACAATTTTAAGTATTGACATTTTTATACTATATATATTGGATGCTACTGAAGAATAAAAATGGTCACCGAGTTGCCGAATTTTTCTGTTGTGGCTGTGTGCCACAAATGCCACAAACTTGTTTTAGCGAGAATGTGAGTTGTTGAAATGCAAAGTTTAGCTAAAGTAACAGAAATTTACAAGATGCCCCCTAAGTCCATTGTGGCAAAGTGCAAGGTGTAGCTAACGCGCTGAGTGAATTCCTCACCTGTACCTGGCTGCACTTACTGAACTCCCGATCTGTTGCCTAAGATAATACAGTTGGCAGTCTGCCAAAGCTATAAATAGATACAGGCTGAAACTTGGCGCTTTGCCAAATCTGAAATAGAGAGCTCACTCTGTTACTGCATTAATACTAATACATTTATAATAACTGCATTTTTTTTTTACCAAAGTATCTCACAGTCCTTTCATTGTTAAAGGTCTAATAATTCAGCCGAAATCATTTAGGGCCTACATAAGCTTGATATAGGACACCTTAAAATTTGTGTAACAGAATTTGAAACAACAGTTTTGCAAAAAAGACTATTGCAACCTTCATTTCGATATAGGCTTACTCGGCCATAAGACCAAATTCAGCTTTCTATGACTCAACCAAAATCAATGAACCCGTTCTACTCTTAGGGGAGAACCCTACCCTAGGATAATTCTTATGAAAAAAAAATGAAACAATTTGGCTTGACATTTTTTTTTAATTTAATGTAGAAGCTGATACAAGCTAAAAGTGCTAGTTTTTTTTACCGTAAAAACAGGTCAATACAGGTGATGCCACAAATACCTCAATTTCAAATATGATTCATGTGACCCATATTTGCATATAATTTGGTGAAGCTAGCTCCTGCTGTTTCTGCGATTATGTTAGTATACGTACTTGGCCAAATGACTAAGTTCAAATTCCTGTAACTCGGCCAAAATCCACCGAACCCGTACAATTTGAATACAATTGACCTACCCATGAACTCTATGCGACCTTAATCGCATATTCATTCAATGAGTAAACATAAGCATGGGACTAATGAGCAGCCAATCAGGTGACCTTAAACATTGTAAAGCGTCAATCATCTGACAAAAACAAACTTTTGCATAATTTGACAGAGCTCTGTCAAACAGAACACGTATAAGACTGTAAATACTACCAGTACCCATATCGGCATGTTTTCCGGGGTATTTTATTATACGAAGGAGACAGTATTTATAAAAAGTTTCTAGGCTATAGGTTGCGGGAGCCATTCTTCCGACTACCGAGTGAATAATAATGTCTTACCTGGCACATAATTCGTATGGGACAAATAATCCAATATATATTGCAACACAGTTCATATATTACCGCGATATAGTAAACAATGGTCAGGTGATACCAGTTGATGACGTCAGTCAATACGACGTCATGCGCCATCGCCCTTGGTGACGTCATTATTGTTATAATCAGCTCTCGCTACCATGGGCATGGAAGTCCATATGTATAGGAGCGTTTTGGGGGTTCATTATAATATGAGTTAAAAGGGCGGAGCATTTGGGCTGTGGTGGATAGGTCAATCGTCTCTGGGATCATTTCTGTGAAAAAAATGAATGTGGCGGAATGATTTCAGAGACTTTTGAAGGTTTTCTAGCTTTCCCCCGTAAAATGAAAGTATATGCAGGTGGTGCCACAAAAAGCTCGATCCCAAATTTGACATGGGACTGATTTTGGCATGCTATAGCGCATGTTTTTCCTGAGAAAAGTATGGGTAAATGTACTGATGACCAACAAATCTCCCGTACGAAAATGGTCGATGCAGGTGGTGCTACTAATACCTCAATTTTAACTAGAGGACCTGTTTTTTGTGACACAAAAACAACTATTTGTGTCCCCTGACTGCGGGCCTCACTTTCCATAAATTGAGGGGAAATAGTGGACCTCTTCAAAAGTTTGGTGTTAACTTAAATCCTGGATTTCCAAAGATTTGACCTTGTATGATGATGATCAAGGTTACCAGGTTATGAACTGATCTAAGAATTTACTCTGGGTGATTTGACCTCGAATACCTAGTTTTCGAACTCCTAAAGGGACCCGATTAAAACAGTTAGTGTTTCAAATTAAAAAATATATATATGTGCGTTACTTGGTTCACGAATAATTCTGTTTCGACCTATTTCACCATGAAGTTGGTCAAGATCATAAGTTTTCGTACTTGTCGGAGATTTTGGTAGAGACATTTCACGAGTTGAATTTCATGAAAATATATCGTGGTTCAAAAGTTATAGCGTTCAAAATAATTTCTAACCTTGCTGATTTGACCTTGAAGATCCAGGTTACGGTCACCTGTTTTAGAGCACCTAAAAGAATTTGATTTAAACAATGTGTTTTAAATTTGACCTTATTGATGAAGGTCAAGCTCACCGTTTTCGAACTCCTAAGAGATATTGGTAAAAAATTAACTTTAAAATTCCATAAAAAAGTTTGAGTCGTTCAGAAGTTAGCGCGTTTACAAGTTATGACACCGACCACCGATTTGACCTTGATGTTGAAGGTCAAGGTCACCGATTTTAAAACTTGTCCGAGATTTTGGTAGAGACATTTCATGAGTTGAATTTCATGAATATATATCAAGTGGTTCAAAGTTATAATGGTCACAAATAATTTCGAAACTGGCCGATCTGGTCACCAGTTTTCAAGCTCCTCAAATAACTGGATTCATACATTGTTTCAAATTTTAGGAGGAAAATGCGATACTGGCAATGATAGTTCCTGCCGTTTCTGAGATGGTAATTTTAGTGTGCTTATTAGGCCAAATGACTCGGTTCAAATTCCTATAACTCTGCCGAAATTCACCAAAACCATTTGAACAAACTCGATAAAACTTTATATATTTTTTTAGCACTTTCTCTGTAAGATCTAAGTCAATGCAGATAGTAAAAAAAAAATAAATTAAATCCGGCATTTTTTTTCAATGACTTTTTTCTGCATAAAGTTAGTAATTCTAATTCCAGCGGTTTTTGAGATAGTATGGGTTAAGGTACGGACGATGGTCAAAGCCAAGTCACACAAGCCCAATGGTTCGCTCAGAGATGGAAGTGGATCCGAATTTAATTTTACTGATCAGTCCCACAACTTAAGTTTCCCTTCTCCCATGGCTCCGTAATTCCCCGGAATTTCATCGCAATTCGAGAACTCTTGGGAGTTCTGGTTGGCACACATTGCACATCCGACCTATCCCTGGTCACCTCCGTGGGGGGGGGGGGGGGGTCTAGGTAATAAAGTGGTTGTCGACGTGATATCCAAAGCTAATCCGATTCGCATCTTCGCTCACAAAAACAACAAACAAGAGATCGCTTTCTGTATGTTACAATTTATTCAGCACCCACAAGGTCTGTTTTAACCCCCTCCCCAGAGTCTAGTCGTACGATCCCAGCGCCCGGTACAGAGGGCAGCGAGACCATCTGTGATACAGCGAGACAAGCACATGGCCTAACCATTGAGGCTTACAGAAGTTCCATGTTTAAGAAACAAGAAAGGAAAAAAGAAAGACTCACAAACCCCGTCCCCATGTTAGAATTCACAACAACATATTTGAAATACTTCATTTGCAGCAATCATTTCAGAGAATAACATTCAAAACAAAGAAATTGCAAAATCCCTGGACTCAATGAATAAACCTGCCAAAATCCATCCATGCATCATTCTCACACGTTCCTCATTCACTCATTTTTTAAGCAGGTTTATTCACGTCCCCGGCCCGATATTTCCCCAAAATTATTCAACATACTAAATCAACATGTACTGAACCGGAACACATTTTTCATAGCCTGGGCATCAGCGTATAACAGAGCCCCAGCAGCAGTGTTGACCATTGAGCTATTATTTTTCATGCAGGTCACCAGTCTATTTTATAAAATGAAGAAACACCATCCAGTCCGATAGACTAGCTCCTTGCTCTGCACCTGTTTCACTGATATTGAGCAGAGACCAAGCCTACAAATTTCTCTCACTCCTTCCTGTCAGAGGTCGCTGCTGGTTACTTTCCCGCCAACGACGATTTACATACACATGGAGATAAAGGTTAAACTGTTACAAAACTGTATTAACCCAAACAAAACTGAAGCAACTCTGTTAACTGATATTGCTTTTGCAGCAAACTGTTGTCAATTCAATTATTCAACATACTAAATCAACATGTACTGAACCGGAACACATTAACGTGGTGCAAATTTAGTGGTTACAATTTCGTAAAGACAGACAGGTGAAAGTAGACAGCGGTGACCTCTATCAAGGGAGTTTCACACCATTAACAAACCTCGCACCAATGGAACAAAGTCTTAAATAAAATCCCCTGAACTAGCCTTTTAACCAGGCGTGCAACCGTTTCTCTGGCCTTCAATCAAACACACAGGAACTGTTAACCTTACTCTAGCAAATTCTGGATTCCCAGTCATATGAGCATAATATTGGCTGAAATCCTAGCATCTTCTAATGTAATCAGCGAAGAAAAACTGCCACAATTTCTGTACTACTCCCGCTTCAATCTAAACCAAATGCAGTTTGAGACAGTAATGGTTAGACAATTCCCTAGTTTTCATAACATTCCGTGAACAATTTCTCTTTTCCACAAAATTCTTTTATTATTTAAAAATAAGTTTAAACAAAAGGTACATTTAAGATTCTGGTTTATCAAGCAGTAGCAAAATCAGTGTTTATTATTTTTAGCAAAATCAGTGTTTATTTTATGTTTATTGATGACTGCTGCTATACTGTTAAAGTAAAATTCCTATTTTCCATTGTTCTGCATGTAGCTAGACTGAAATTGACAAGAAGAGCACATTAAATCAACACTTGTAATTTCCATAATCAAAAATACAACTGAAAATTCATCAATTTTATGATTTCACATTTTCAGCCGATAAAATAGATAAATATTGCAAAGTTGAAAATAAAGGATTTCATAGCCAAAGCCTAACATATAAAAGTAATGGCTTGATATCTTGGTATTAATGTCAGTATTTTGCTGCCCATTCAAATCCCGACCCCACCCCTATATCATTCACGTCCAGAGTTCAACCACTCAACCAATCCAAACTGAGACACCAAACAAGGTGACAAATGCATTATGGGTGATTTGTATGAAGTCTGTATGAAAGTGAACGGATGGTAATAATGATGATGATGATGAGAAAGTATATTGTCTATACAGTGTGAAGGCCATACGCGATACAGCCCCAGTCCCAAGTAATCAGCTCGTCACATCCCAGGATTCGATTTGTTACGCAGCTGAGAAGTAACTGCAACTCTCTTGCAATTTCACTTTTGAGCACACAACCTCTATTAAGAGAGATTGACATCTTTACCACATCTGTATGGTACTCATGCATAATAAATATGCAAATGAACCATCCAACCTGCACATGATTGGGTAGATGAAAGATGTGACCTTTCAACTGGCCTTGACCACCCACCAAGTGATATCCTGTAACCTTTGACCTTCAATGTTTGAATTTATCATTGAGTAACACCACAGACTTCTCAAAGGAAAATTCCTGTACCACACAACCAACTTGGGAGTTGGAAATTTGATGCAGTTCTGTGTTGCAACTTCCCTTTGTATTAATACTTCCTAACACTTCTTAACAATCACAGAAAATACAAGACTGTTCTTATAACTAGCTGATGTCATGAAAATGCACGAGATCCAGCATTTCCATTTTCCTCTGCGGCACCCTGGCTCGTCTGTTTTTATCTTGTCTTGATATCATGCATAGTGATTGAACTCACCGAACTTTACATGTATTTCAATCTTAGCTTATAACGTCCCCTGCTGATTCATTTAATGTCCATTTATGCAGGTATAACTGTAACATATGCAATTTACAAATATCATGTTGTACCCTCTTTCTTATTTACCCACCAAGATGGCACCAAACTTCTGATCACACTGTTATCAACGACAATGACGTGTAACCGTAAACATGTAATCATATGCCGCTTCCTATGTCACTAATGCTAGGAAATACCCAAGTGACCTCATGTCCTTACTTTATAAGATCGGACCTGTATCAACATGATTCATCCTAGCACAGTATATCACTAGTCCGACAAGGTTCAGCAGTCTTTATAATGTTTACATGTCCTGGTGGCACTGATCGTGTGTATCTGTAATCGTTTCACATTCTCTTCACATGGCGTCCATGTTTTCAATCTCGCCCACGTTGATGCGATCCTGTGCAGGGTTAACAGTGAATCCCAGAATGCTGCTGTCCAGTTTCTGCATCTTCTTTTTCTTCTTCTTGCTGGCCTTGCTGTCATCTCCAATGGCAACTGGGGCCGCCATCTGTTTCTGGCGTGAGAGCATCGGGTTCACCGCTGGTGCCGGACCCCATATGCCTTCCTGTAACACAATAATACATGATAGCTGTGTGTATTTACCTTTTTATTATTTGACAGCAAGACAGTGATCAGTGCAGGCCGCTCCATCCATTACAAGTGAATTTAAAATAGTCCATTTTTTATGTTTAACTTAATAAATAAATTTGCTTTTGTATTTGTATATATAAATTAATTTTCTTCTGTGTGACTGTCATTTCATTTCTGTGTGTGTGTGTGAGTCTGAATTGTTGAGTAAATTACTAAATAGGGGTTAAAATACAATAATACACAATTTACATAAACATGCATGATCATTGAAAGAAAGCAAATGACTTATGATCGAACATCAATCAATCATTTTATGTTCATTTTATATTACCGTAAAAAATTTGCTCCAGAGAACTGTACCTAAAGAATTGAGTCTAACATGTATGACATGCTGAAAATTCAAGGTTATTGCCCTTTTGTGGACAATTTGGTGCACACAGTTCAGTTTTAATGCTGTTCGCTACCTTGTGTCCCGTTATTTATAATCTCTCTGATTGGGTTAGGATATTTTTCTCTGGTTTATTTGACTTCTTTGATTGAACAAAATAACCATTTGTGATAAATTATGCAAACTGGGGACCCAGGGGTCTTGATGCACAGCTGAATTTGTCTATAATGATATTTTTAAACAAATTTTTCAGAATGACGGTCCTGTGATCTTAATCAATGACCTTGTGACCAAAAAATCTGAGGACTTATTATCCTTGAACCTGCAGCATTTAGATTATTGTAACAATCTTTTTAAAAAAAGTGGGTCCAGTGACCTTGACCTCTGACCAGGTAACCTTAAAATCAAAAGATTTCTTCTACTTTGGGCAAGTAAGCCATGTGTGAAAGATGGAAAGTTTGGGATGAAAAGTTTGATTTACAGTGCATCCACAATCAATTTATAGATGTGGCTCCTGTGACCTTAACCTTTGACCTTTGGACTCCAGAATCGAAAGAGTTCTTACCTTAGTAGTAAGCCATATATAAGCTTAGTTAGGAACCAATATGTCAAACCAAACTGGAGTTATCAATTGGAAACTAATTTGTGAACAGATGGGCCCTGTGAACTTGACCTTTGACCTTGTAACCCCAAATTCATTTATGCTCTCCTCATACTGGCAAGTCAGCTAAATGTGCATGATGGAAAGTTTGGGATAAAAAGCTTGGCTTAAAATGCAGCCATAATCTTTTTAAAATAAATGAGTCTTGTGACCTTAACCTTTGCCCTCAAGACCCAAATATCATACAGGTTCATCCTTTATTGGTGGGCCGTATGGGAGTCATGTTTGAAATCTGTAAAAAATATGAAAAAATACAGGTGGGGCCACCACTTTTCAGGAATTGACAGAAATAGTCATGGTCAATTTTCAAGGCAAGATTAATAACAATCCATGCATTAATTGTCATGATATTGGGGATTTTGTATCAAAATTTTGATTATTCGGGGGGGGGGGGGGGGGGACTTACAAGCCCCATAGCTAGGAGGATGTCACAGTGACCTAATTTCAGGTTTCCAAGGAGATTTTTTATGGACCTCCCTAGATTTTTAGTTACAGGCATCTTGGGTTAGTGGTTACAAACTGTGCCATGCAAACGGAAGGCCAGAAGGATGATGGACAAAGCACAATACCTATGCCTCAGATGACTTACAGTCAGCTGAGCTTAAAATTCCACCAATTTAATCAATTATGATAGAAAACTAAAAATCATTGATAGTATTGATTAATCAGCACACCACTAATTCTTACTTCCTGCTGTTCCGCTTGTTTGGCCTTGTTCTTGTATTTGCTGCGTTTCTCCAGGAAACTACGAGCAAATTCAGCGGCTTCCTTCGTCTCTCCTACATATGAGCGGACATAATCGTGCACCTGAAATAGAAGAACAGAGTGACCTCGAAAAATATGGTTTTACATGATCATCTCTGTTTCTACACAAAAAAGGATCCCTGAAGATCCTTGTGCAATAAATGGCAAGTATGAATTGAAGATAAAGCCAAAGAAAAAAAGTATTGTTTTCTCAGGCACTTTTTTTTCAGAAATTAGTGTGGGCGGGCAATATTTTACATTTTACCCTTTAATACATTATCGTGATCCCTAAACCTGTCTGTATGCTACAATTCCTCCTGGCATCATATATTTCTGATTTCCTTCCTTTTATATGAATGAGTGATTGGAAAACAGCTTGGCAGTAGCAAAACTATAAACATCCAAAACATCTGGAGCAAATAATTATTAAATGATCCTTTGTCACTTTTGGAATGATTCCATTACATAATACTTTTCACAATATATTTTAACATCTTTTCAAATTTTTGAAAATGACTGAATTGTAACACTTCTGATTTTTTTCTAAAATGCATGGTTTTTGTGCTGAACACTTACCTCATATGGAGATTCCACATCTTTCAGAAAGGCCACAAAGGTTTTGACTGAAAAAAGTAAAGGTTGATTCCTATAATAAGAACAGTAACAATAATAATAATAAACTTTGAAGACTTCAGAGGAAGATAAACATAAAAACAAGTGACCCATTGTTCATGACGCTCAGCCGACTGGCATGTTGACAATATGTCCTTGCACAGCAACAAATTTAGATAATGTAGGTGGCATCATAGTTCATGCATATTAGCTGAAGTTCATCAACACCCATAAGCACATCAAAACTGATGACAATCCATCCAGCTGCTCCTGAGGAATCTGGCAATTTTTGTGTATTTTGCATTATTTCTGGGGCACTCAAACATGGCCTGTAACTCAGATAATATAGGTCACAGTGACCTCAATTCAAGTTTCTGAGGACAACTTTTGAGGAACTTTCAAGATGTCAAGTATGAAGATTAAGGTCAAATGGTTATGATGTGTGCCCTGCTTTGGTATCAAATTTTCAATTATTCTGGGGGTGCTTATAAGCCCCATAGCTTGGAAAATATGGGTAACAGAGACCTAATTTCAGGTTTCCAAAAAGACTTTCTCATGAACCTCCCTGGTTGTCAAAATAGAAGATTCTAGGTCCAATGGTTATGATTTGTGCCCTGCTTTGGTATCAAATTTTCAATTATTCGGGGGGGGGGGGGGGGGGTACTTATAAGCCCCATAGCTTGAAAAATACGGGTAACAGAGACCTTATTTTACGTTTCCAAGAAGACTTTTCATGGACCTCCCTGAACGTCAAGTAAGAAGAATCTAGAACCAATGGTTATGATTTGTGCACTGTTAAAGGATGACCACATCTTTTAAGGTATCATAAACAGAGAAAAAAAAATCGTAAAAAATCGAAAAAATACAGTTGGCGCCACCAGTCTGCAGAAACTGATGAAACACTCCATGATCAATATCCATCATTCCATGATCAATGCATTAGTTGTTCAGATACTTGAGCTTTTGTATCAAATTTTCCATTATTCTGAGGGATACTTTAGAGCCCTATAGCTCTGAGGTTTTGGGTAACAGAGACTTAATTTTCATTTTCCAAGGAGCCTTTCATTGGCCTCTCTGCATGTCAAGATAGAAGATTCTAGATCCAGACTTTACGATTTGTGCCCTGTTAAAGGTCGACCGCATCTTTTAAGGTATCAAAAATAGAGAAAGAAAATTGTAAAATATCGAAAAAATACAAATGGCGCCACCAGTCTGCAGAAACTGATGAAACACTCCATAATCAATATCCATGCAAAAAATCATGGTGATCAATGCATTAGTTGTTCAGATACTTGAACTTTTGTATCAATTTTTCCATTTTTTTCTGGAGGGTACTTTGGAGCCCCATAACTCGAAGGATATGGGTAACAGAGACCTAATTTCTGGTTTCCCTGGAGACTTTTCATAGGTCTCTCAGTGTGTCAAGAATAAAGATTCTAGGTCCAGTCTTTACAATTTGTGCCCTGTTAACAGAAGTTCACATTTTTAAAGGTCTCAAAAATAGAGAAAAAAATTTCGTAAAAAATAAAAAAATATAGGTGGCGCCACAGTCTGCAGGAACTGATGAAACATCTCATGATCAATAAGTATGCCAAAAATCATGACCATCAGTGATGTGGTAAATGAGATATTTAAGTTTTTGTATGAAATTTTTTACTATTCTGGGGGGTAATTTGGGGCCCCATAGCTCGAAGGATATGGATAACAGAGACCTAATTTCTGGTTTCCCTGGAGACTTTTCATAGGACTCTCAGTGTGTCAAGAATGAAGATTCTAGGTCCAGTCTTTACGATTTGTGCCCTGTGAACAGATGTTTAAATTTTTAAAGGTCTCAAAAATAGAGAAAAAAATTTGTAAAAAATCGAAAAATACAGGTGCCGCCACCAGTCTGCAGGAACTGATGGAACATCTCATGATCAATATGTATGCCAAAAATCATGACCATCAGTGATTTAGTTAATGAGATGTTTAAGTTTTTGTATGAAATTTTTGACTATTCTGGGGGTTACTTTGGGGCCCCATAGCTCGAAGGATATGGGTAACAGAGACCTAATTTCTGGTTTCCAAGGAGATTTTTCATGGACCTCTGAGAATGTCAAGTTACAAGATTCCAGGTCCAGTGCTTACGATTTGTGCCCTGTTAATAACAGACAGACGACAGGATGACCAGACGGCCGGACGGAGAACTGACAAAGAGTGATTGCTAAAGCTCAGATGACTTACAGTCAGCTGAGCTAAAAACCACACAATATTAATTAACTGTACTTTTGCATGAAATTATATTTTAATGTAACAATTATACAAAAATTTAACATAATTAAGTGACATTTTGGTTAAGCCAATTCAGATCAGACCTGACACATAAGAAGGCCATAAGGTCTGAATGAAAAACATATGACCAATCCGAATGTGTCAACTTAAACTTGCAGCAAGTGAATTCGTGGAATTTTTATCCTCCACTTCCACCTCTTGGTGTCCTTCATGCTTGCCTTATCATATGTTTCAGTTTTTATTTTTGCATGAAGATGTCTTTATGTCATAGTGGCTGCGTTTTAGTTTTCATAGCCCCTAAAGATGTCTCCACATGTCATAATTTTTAGTTGTCAATTTTGAACAAAATTTTATATTTTTTCTGGAGCCAGTGAGAATAAATTTTCAGACAGACATTCCAAAACTGATACCAACAAAGGTATGTATGAAAGCATTCACTTACCCAAATTAAAATGAAATCAGATAATATTTCAGAAGTTATTGCACTGTAACAAAAACCTGACAGACAGACAGACAGACAAACCCAAATCAATGTCCCCCGTTCCATGGGGGACAATTAGTGGGTGCTGCGTCTAGAACCTCTAGATCATGAATCTTGATGAAACGGCTCTGACATCAGACAGTTAATCAAGAGTGGCAGGACTTGCTTTTTCACGAACTGCACAGTGAGAGAAATAGTTTTGTCATTTTTTATATTTTGTCATTTTTTTACAGATCAACTGTAAGATATGTTTGTGTTATTCATAACAATGCAAACTATTATATGCAAAAAACAAGGCCTACAGGCCTAATGCGAACCTGTGCAAAGTTTGGGAGTATGAATGGAGGTTTATTTTTAAAATTTAATACTGATCCTTTTAAGTCATGCATATCTACCTAAGTCATTATGATTTCAGCAAAATGTACATTTCGGACCTGCAAGTTTCAGACTAGGACATTTTAAAACTAGAATATGGGTAGTCGACAAACGACTATGTGTATCCGCAGAAATCAGAGTGGGACTGGTGAAATGAGGCGTGGATTAAGTGGCAAGGGGAACAGAGTGAGGTGTGTTGCATATAAGCATGGATGTCTGCAGCTTAAACATGAATGTAGGTGGTGCCACCTGTCATAAAATCAAGAAAATTGTCCAGGATGTATTAACCTGCAAAATTTCAGGTGGATAAGTCAAACCACTGCTGAGATATGAGTGATTTTATCCCAAGGCAGATGAACAGATGGACGCTGTGCATAAGTGGTTGCAGGTGGCGCCTCCAGTTTTGCTTATGATGAAGAGCTATGTGAGATCTATACACATGCAAAATTTTGGCCCAATGGGTCAAACTGTTCCCGAGATATGAGCTTGGATGTCTGCAGAGTAAACCTGAATGTAGGTGGTGCCGTCTGTCATAAAATCTAGAAAGCTGTCCAGGATGTATAAACCTGCAAAATTTCAGGTGGATAAGTCAAACCACTGCTGAGATATGAGTGATTTTATCCCAAGGCTTATGAACAGATGGACACTGTGAATAAATGGTAACAGGTGGCACCACCAGTTTTGCCTATGATAAAGAGCTATGTGAGATCTATACACATGCAAAATTTTGGCCCAATCGGTCAAACGGTTCCCGAGATATGTGCTTGGATGTCTGCAGAGTAAACCTGAATGTAGGTGGCGCCACCTGTCATAAAATCGAGAATTCTGTCCATGATGTATAAACCTGCAAAATTTCAGGTGGATAAGTCAAACTACTGCTGAGATATGAGTGATTTTATCCCAAGGCAGATGAACAGATGGACGCTGTGCATAAATGGTTGCAGATGGCGCCACCAGTTTTTCCTATGATAAAAAGCTATGTGAGAACAATACACATGCAAAATTTGGCCCCAATCAGTCAAACGGTTCCCGAGATATGAGCTTGAATGTCTGCAGAGTAAACCTAATGTAGGTGGCGCCACCTGTCATAAAATCAAGAAAGCTGTCCAGTATGTATAAACCTGCAAAATTTCAGGTGGATAAGTCAAACCACTGCTGAGATATGAGTGATTTTATCCCAAGGCAGATGAACAGATGGACACTGTGAATAAATGGTAACAGGTGGCACCACCAGTTTTGCCTATGATAAAGAGCTATGTGAGATCTATACACATGCAAAATTTTGGCCCAATCGGTCAAACGGTTCCCGAGATATGAGCTTGGATGTCTGCAGAGTAAACCTGAATGTAGGTGGCGCCACCTGTCATAAAATCGAGAATTCTGTCCATGATGTATAAACCTGCAAAATTTCAGGTGGATAAGTCAAACTACTGCTGAGATATGAGTGATTTTATCCCAAGGCAGATGAACAGATGGACGCTGTGCATAAATGGTTACAGATGGCGCCACCAGTTTTTCCGATGATAAAAAGCTATGTGAGAACAATACACATGCAAAATTTGGCCCCAATCGGTCAAACGGTTCCCGAGATATGAGCTTGAATGTCTGCAGAGTAAACCTAATGTAGGTGGCACCACCTGTCATAAAATCAAGAAAGCTGTCCAGGATGTATAAACCTGCAAAATTTCAGGCGGATAAGTCAAACAACTGCTGAGATATGAGTGATTTTATCCCAAGGCAGATGAACAGATGGACGCCGTGCATAAATGGTTGCAAATGGCGCCACCAGTTTTTCCTATGATGAAGAGCTATGTGAGATCAATACACATGCAAAATGTTGGCCCAATCGGTCAAACAGTTCCCGAGTTATGAGTTTGGATGTTTGCAGAGTATGCAGAGTAAACGTGAATGTAGGTGGCGCCACCTGTCATAAAATCAAGAAAGCTGTCCAGAATGTTTTAACCTGCAAAATTTCAGGTGGATAAGTCAAACCACTGCTAAGATATGAGGGATTTTATCCCAAGGCAGATGAACAGATGGACGCTGTGCCTAAGTGGTTGCAGTTGTTGCCACCAGTTTAGCCAATGATGAAGAGCTATGTGAGATCTATATACATGCAAAATTTTGGCCCAATCGGTCAAACCGTTCCTGAGATATGAGCTTGGATGTTTGCAGAGTAAACGTGAATGTAGGTGGCGCCACCTGTCATAAATCAAGTAAGCTGTCCAGGATGTCTAAACCTGCAAAATTTCAGGTGGATAAGTCAAACCACTGCTGAGATATGAGTGATTTAATCCCAAGGCAGATGAACAGATGGATGCTGTGCAAAAATGGTTGCAGTTGTTGCCACCATTTTTAGTGTATGTTATGAAGCTATCAAAGGGCTACATTTGTGCAAAATGTTTAGCCTGATCGGTTAAACGGTTCCCGAGATATGCAGGTTTATGTGTGGAAACAGACGCACAAATGGACACTGGGCAGCAAGGAAAGGTCAGAGGTCAACCAAAAAAGAGGGCGCAGCAGTTCACATGTGACCTGATGATAAACCGGATTCGCCTAAAATGCAAACAGTTGAAAGATATAGTTCCAATAATCTGGGAATTCTGCATCTAAACATTGTATCTAGACGTCTTGACTGTGTCTAGACGTCTAGACACATTGTCTAGACACCCCCCCCCCCCCCCCCCGAGCCAGTTCAGTTGCCATGGTGATGTCTGGACCCCACCTGTTTGTACTGAGTGATCTCTTGATTTGGCTGCTGAAACTCAGAATGTTGTCAAATCTGTTTTCAAATACAGAAAGCCTTTTCAATTGGCTACAATGCTTTTTTAAAACTGTATTTACCCAATCTATTCTTATAAAACTGGCAGAACCCTACCATAGAACCCCCCATTCCCTCCCTGTGAATGGTGGTTTTGCTAGTAAACTGTTGTGAGCTTTTCTGTATTAATGAGAATTTTCTCTGTTAAAGTTTATACGCCAGAGTAAGCCAACCAAAAATTTTCCCTTATTGGGCCTAATATCGCCCATCCCGCCTTGTTCCCGTGTATTTAGGTCACACTTCCGTTTCCTGTAATCACATTTTTCGAAGGCGGAAGGAAGTGGACTGGGAGGGAGCGTTGTTTGTAATACAGAAAAGCTTAGTAGAACAACCACGAAAAGGCTGGGAATGGCTGTTACAGCCGGAAGGACGAGAAGACTGAGCAGGAGCT
Organism: Sipunculus nudus; assembly: GCA_026874595.1. Taxonomy (NCBI): domain Eukaryota; kingdom Metazoa; phylum Annelida; class Sipuncula; order Golfingiida; family Sipunculidae; genus Sipunculus; species Sipunculus nudus. Next base: position 52,164,079 of record CM049320.1, read on the forward strand.
AGACGCGCCGGAGCGGGAGCCGCACTAGAAGGGCGAGGTAGCGGGACGCGGAAGGACGGCCGAGGCGCAAGAGAGAGGCCTGACGATCCGAGTGCTCCAAGGCGCGGTCAAAAAGAGGCCGTAATTGGCCGACAAACAGAAGGGAGCCGGTGAAAGGTTGAGAATAAAGCTCAGTCAACTCCGCTTGGGTAAGTTCCAGCTTCAAGTGCTTTAAAGACTGAAGGTAAGTCGTGCGGCGTAACAAGATACAATTTTTAAAAAGTTGCCAGACAACCTGTTGCAACTCAGCACAGGTATGGGCAGAAGCCTGCCAGATGTCATTAAGCGTGGAAGAGTCAGGAGAGACGACGAGCAGGCTAGTAATGGCCTGCAAGTCGTTGACCATACAGGCCGCCTGCCGGCCGAGCCCCTCCAGATCCGACGATCGGATAACTGGACAGACGAAGAAAACAAGGATGCTCACGTTAGAGATCCACCGTGTGATCGGTTAACTCCATACACACGGCGGGCGCAGAGGAAGGCGATTGAAGGGCGGCAGGATTCAAATAAGAACCGGCAGCCGATGCCGTGGAAGACCGAGGCTGTAACCTACGGAACTTCGGACCACTAGGGTGGGCCTCCTGCGTGGAGGTAGCCACGAGGTCCAGAAGCGCAGATTTGCGCGTACGCCAAGCCTGGCGTTGCAGCGCAATCTCCGACCACTGATCTTGTGCCAGGGCGCGATCAGCAGAATGAGAAGACGGGGACGCTGGAGAACCCCGGGAAGGGGGATCCAGGGAGACCCGCAGAGCCGGAACGACCGGAGGCTGAAAAAGGAAGCCGAGGACTGGTCAGCAGCAGGACCACCCGGGAAGTCACAGGAACCGGAGCCGCAGGCAGCACAGCAGACGGGAACTGAAAGAAAGAGCCGGCCAACCGGTCAGGAACGGCCAAACGGACCACCGGAGCAGCCGGAGTAACCGGAGGCGAGGCCTGCTGCAAGGAAAGGGAGGCAGGAGGGACGGATGCACTTACCTGCACACCAGGATGGCCCGGGCGAACCAGCGGGACGGCCCCGGCCGGCCCAGGGGATAAGGAAGGAAGCTGGCGAGTAGCCAAGGGCGAAGACAACGGCCTGGGAGAAAGCACCGGGGGAACAGGCCCGGCCACCGGGCGGACTGACTTGGGTCTAGATGAATCGTCGAGAACCAACACAAGGGACGAGCAAAATCGAGATAATTTATGTAAGATGGAATAAGCTGACGGGCCGTCGGCACGGGGAGCCGCAGGAACCGGGGAAGACTTCCTTTTACGGGTATGGGAAAGTAAGGACTTGACCGTCGAAACTACTGGGGAGGAAACAGTACTGGTGGTAACGGACGGGGAACGGCCGTGTTGCGTTCACCCAGGGTAGCCCCCCCCCCCCCCCCCCCCCAGGAGGCAACCGCGGGACCAGATAAAGGAAGAGTGGAAGGGGAACCCCCAACTACTGGGGAATGTGACCAATCGTGAAACAATGCCCACTTGTCTGAAGATCATGTTTGACAGTAGAAACAGGGATCCGCCGGATCCCAGCAGGAGCCATTGTTCGAACGGCAATTGAAACAAGTGGGGTGGGAATCCCAAACCGGGATTAAGGAACCACAAGAAACACAATAAGTGGGGTTCTCCATGGTGGGAAGGAAAAGAAACACAACTTACAGTTCAGTTGGCAAACTCGACTGTACAAACCCAACAGTGGACGAATCGCGCAGAGCGTGATCACACGTCCATCATGGCTGATCAGCGCCAGAAGAAAAATGTGATTACAGGAAACGGAAGTGTGACCTAGATACACGGGAACGAGGAGGGATGGGCGATAATAGGCCCTATAAGGGAAAATTTTTGGTTGGCTTACTCTGGTGTATAAACTTTAACAGAGAAAATTCTCATTAATACAGAAACAGCTCACAATTATGTTTACGTAATAAAACAATTCTTGTAAAGTTTATACCAATCAGCTTAACAGTTTCATCATAAATCAATGTTTAAGCTAGAAGAGTTTAAAATTATATTTTTGCTTGTAAAAAACACCTCAATGTAGGTGGCGCCACCAGTACCTCAAAATCAGATATGACATATGTGACAAACATTGGTATAAAATTTGGTGATTATAGCTCTAGCCGTTTCTGAGAATTTAATTTTAGTGTGCTTTTTTGGACAGATGACTAAGTTCAACCTCCTGTAACTCGGCCAAAAATCTCCATACTGGAACCATTGGAACAAACTTGAGAGAGATTGTTCCAGGGATCATTTCTGTGAAATATTGGACAATTTGGCTGGACAGTTTCAGAGAAGAAGATTTTTAAAGCTTTTTTAGCTTTCCCCTATAAAATCTAAGAAAATGCAGTAAGAAAAAAAAAAATAAACAAAATCCGATATACTTTTTGGATGACTGATTATTTGCAAAAATTTTGGTGATGCTAGCTCCTGCCGTTTTTGAGATAGCTATGGTTAACGTACAGACGACGCACCACGCATGACACACGATGGACGACGCCGCACCATTGCATAAGCTCACAGGTTCGCTAAAAATTCTATTACAGGTAAATTTATAACTCAGCATATTAATAAATTTTGCTGCATGTTTGTAGACTTTCTGACCACATACCAGCATACATCCCATGGTTTATGTGACTGGCAGCAAGGACATAAGAAGCACAGGCACTCTGGGTGGTTACCATGCAGGTGTGATATACACTTTGTTATCTGCATTCACATGTTATCTTTTGAGATAGTTCCTCACTAGCAGCCTAATGTGTTCAGGGAAATCAATGCAACAGGATGGATGTCCACATCATTGCAGTTTTCTATAGGACTGGTGGCACAAGTCAAAAGTAGGCCCTATTATACCAATATAAATGCCTATGGAGCTGTGTATTTACTCACCATCTAATGAGCCCTGCATATCTTTGAGTGCTTCCTCACACCACTGTGTGAACTCATCCTGGGGCTTGAGGGCCTGAAATAACCGTTGCACAGAGTCCTACAAGAGAAAGAAAACAACCTGAAACTAGAAATGCAGTCTGAGCCTACACATACCTCGACCAGTGTCTTAATCTAACTTTGATGTGTAATGTATGTCATGGTTTACAGACTCCATGGTTGGATCACAGGTAAGTTCTAGAATTAAGGTGGCTCCTTATACTGCTTAAAGGCCCTGGCCCTTGGCCACCATAAAGAAATTAAGATATCTCACAAAGATAAAGTATAATTTAATTTACAAACACCATTATAATGATCCAGATAAACTCCAATAATAAATGGATCATTCTTTTGGTGTTACTTAAACCCAACCCAAAATTTCATCAAAACCCACTCATAACCATTAAATAGCATGACCAAAACACAAACAATCTAAATAACAAACAATCTCAAAAAAGCAAGGTCTCTGGAAGTTAAGGTGCGAGAGCCTTGCTGGAGGGAAGATGGTTTTTAATTTACCAACTTTTAAGAAATGCTGAAGATAGAGACATTTGAAACGTTACCTCCTCTTTCTTGGCACGGGAGGTCTTGGGTTTGCTGGCAGTGTGAGAGCTACTGTTAGAGATGGGACCAGCCACCTCATTCAGAGCTGGAAAGTTGGACCTGTAACAACAAAGATACATAATGTTATAATCCTGAAATTCAACACTACAAAAGCCATTAACAGGGAAACAACAGTCATACACAACATAATAATTGTCTGCAAACTCGTTCTAGGACATGTTTGTTTTTTTCCTATATGCTTTCACAAATTAGCTTCATGATTAATAACTTTAAAATATTGTGCCCCACCAGTGTCCTTTTACTTTCATGCTACAGCCCAAGACATAATGGGCCCCATGCATGTCATGACTTGGTGACACCTTTTCTGGATGGCCTGTAGAGCATTTATGCATTTTGCATTCGATGGACTGTTCTGAACTCGATAAACCCCTTCATTACAACCTCTGAAAGAATCAGAAGGTACTGAATGTCTACCTGGGAAACAAAAGACCTGTCGTGGATTTTCCACAGAAATTTTCATGACGAGCTAACGTACCTATTGTCCGTCTGTCTCCTTCCATTGTTATTTCCGTTGCTAGAATTCATAGCTTCGTCCCAGAACGCCATGCTGGTCTGAGTGGGCTGCGGCTGTTTCTGGTGTTTCTGTGACGTGGTGCGTGCCTGTGGTGGGGTCGTCGTTCCCGGTGGTGGTGGTGAGGTCCATGCACCACCCTGAGCCCAATGTGATGCAGAGGATGCTCCAGTCCATACCGCAGCACTACGCAGCGGCATGCTGCTCCGTGAAACGTCTCGTTGCTGATGTTTATTCATCTGGCGCTGCTCCTCTTGTCTCTCCTGCTCTGCCTGAATCTCTAACAATGATTTTGCACCGTTGTGAGATGCCTCCATTCTGAAATATCAAAATCCCAAAATTTTAAGTCCAAACAAATTTTTAAAAAATGTCATTTTCCCCCAACTATCCTAGATACAGGAATGGTCAAGAAATCAACAAAAGACAAGCCACTGAGATAAAGATAACCAGATCAAGTTTTAAATCAGCCACTCAATAATCAGTATTTTTATCTCCATGACCTGGCTTGGGACATCCAGGTTTTAATGTGTATGCAAATGGCAGCCCCCATGAGCAGTTTTGAGAAACTGTAAGAAAGAAAACTGTCAGGGTTCAATAAGGACAAGGGGTAGCGAGACAAAGGTACTCCCTGGACAATATCGAGGCAAGAATCTGTCTGTGTAAGTTTGTAGGCAAGGAGACGTACCATCAAAGTATAGGGCGGTATAATGCATAACTGCAACCACGCTAAAAACGCAAATTATCGTAGGAAAAAGACAGCCAATGCAGTGCAGTTTTTGGCATGACTGCCATTTAATAAGCAAATCAGGCCCTACTGGCCAATTTAAATGCCTAGAGAGTTGTGAATTTATGGCTGATGGAGAACTTTATATTTTGGCAGACTGACTGACCCCTCACCTTTGACCCCATGACCTATTCTTGAGCTGGTCCTGTTGATGCAGTGCTGCCATCTGTCTCTGGATTTCTATCTGCTGCTGACGCTGTAACAGACAAATCAAACATTACAGACATACCACAACGCAACTACGATCTAACACCAGGGCTGTAGTGATACATCAGCTCCCGATACACTGCACACCACAATACTCACAATACAAGGTACACAATGTAATACATATAGGGTATAGTGCAGCTTAGATTTCAAAGCTATTGTTCTTCCCTTTACATAGAAAGGTAATCAAACTTTGTCGGATAAAACATATTTCCAAATGATGAAATTGTTTCCTTCATCTTATAGAAGCCTTAATTTGGGTGCTTAGACACTATTTTTCTAAATTTATAAGTCATATTCCATCTTTGATGAAGGTGTTAACTGTTCCGTGCAGGGTGGTTATACACTCCCCATGCAGCGGGTATACACTGCAGTCTCCCTGCTTTTCTTCACTTAAACTGCTGCTTTGAGCAAGCAAATTTGTGGAATTTATGTTCCCCGCTTTTGCCTCTTGTTGTCCCTTGCTTGCCCAATCAATATGGTTTAGTGTTTATTGTCCCCTTAAGATGTCTCCACATGTCATAGAGGCCATGTTTTAGTTTTCATTGCCCCCTGGACAGGTCTCGCAATGTCATAATTTTTGTTGTGAATTGGGAACCAAAGGGGAATTTTTTTGTTTTGTTTTTGAGCTGCTGCTCATAAATTTTCAGACAGACACTCAAAAACCAATCCTCAACCAAGGTATGCATGAGAGCAATCACTGACCCATATTTGAATGAAATCTGATAATATTTAGGAAAATTATCACATGGAAACCAAAACCTGACGGACAGACAGACAGACGAACCCTAATCAATGTCCCCCATTCCACAACAAAAACAAGTTTTTCCTGGTTTGAACACCAGGACTGGATAGGGCCAAGAACACAGAGCAAAGAATTGTAATCAGACCAATGAGATCATATCACATTATGCATCAAACCAATCAGAGTGAGGTGTTGCAGGTGTATTTGAAACTTTGGAGTTGGAGGCACAATGTGATACCACTCTCATTGGTCTGATTACAATTCTTTGCCCTGTGCTAGCCGTGTTGATGAACCCCAGAGAATATTGCTATCGAAGCAGTGGGTCTAGCCCAGGAGATACAGAACAACTACAGCACATAAGTGCGGCAAGAGAAGTGTATAGTGGATGATATGTTTCACTTGGTATTGTAATGCATCCATGAACCAGTACATCATTACAGCCCTGTGTTAAGGTTACATTATGATAAAGCCCCTGTGATTTGGGATCTTATTTAGAGGTACAATCAGACGTCACAATGAAAACAAACACAGATTCCTGTAAATAAACAAAACTTTTCAAAGACAACAACTGATGCAAAGACTCAGAAAAAAAGTTAGAAAATAAACTAAATAGTATTGAACTGAAACAAAAGATAGAAAATCTGTCATTTTTTTTTCATATTTCGAGTCAGACTTTCAGTCCAAATTATGGAAAGTCCTGAATATGAATTATGCTTTATTTATATTTTCTTTGGTCATTCTTAATAACAACAGGTTTTAATTAACTCAGACATTGACTCTGTTTAACAACAACAATACAAGTTTTTTTTTTCATATATTTTCAAAATAAAACAAAAGCTTTTATTTTAGTCTTTCTGCCACCCAGTTGAAACTAGCAGTGCTGCCATCCTAGAACTTGCAAATGAGTTAAATTTGTTTCACCATGTTTCAGTGTATATTTTATGAAATATTTAAAAAGTGAAAATCAAAACCAGAAAATGGATAAAGATTTCTAAATATTTGTGAAGAGGTCAAGTAAAAAGCAATACCCAATGATGGTTCAAGAAAAAAAAGATGAAAAGAGAGAACCACATTTGAAGAATAAATTAAAGTTAATAAAACAATCTTGAAAATAGTATATACTTTTAAAAATACACAGGCAGCAGCACTGACATTTAAAGAAGGCAAAATTTCAGTTTTTTTAGTCTTTAAAACAACTAAGGTTTTTGTTTAAGATAATCTTTCAGACTCACATTACAAATGGTTTTTGTAACATGAGGGGGGGGGGGCCTTGTGGCCAATATAACAACAAATAATCACCACCAACTAACACAACGAGGGAACGCTGGATTAACGAACAACCACTTACAATGCCAATCAGCCAGACCTGGAAATAATTAACTCTTGTCATTAACGTAATTAAGTCAAACAACAATCAACCCTACATGCTGTCCTATGTTGATCCTTTCAGTTTGTACACAATGTGTCTGAAGCTTTCTTTAAAAAAAATAATAATAATTAAATGCAAAATGTATTTCTGAAAGCACAGAACTTTGCCAACAATCCTGTCCAGGCTGTTAGTAGGAAATATATATTTATATATTTTTATATATAAATATATAAAAATTTCAAAATAAGTCTGAAGAAATTTCCTGCTGATCTGCGTTTTTTTCCTGGCAACAAAACCAGTCAAAAATGGTTCTTTTTTTTATACCAGCACCATTTTTTTCCTTTCACTCTGAATACTACATAGTTATATGAGGTTTGAAAAGCTAATTTAAAAGAACCAAGAAGCAGTTTCAAATTGTCAAGGCCGTGTTAAAAAGAAATGTTATTTTCAAGAAGTCAGGGGCGTTTGAACATCAGGCACTTTTAAAAAGTTTTCATGGGCCACCATGAATTCTGATAAAAATCCATGGCACCTGGTGTATTCATGAAACCTAACACCTTGAAACCTGACTGAAACAATATCAAGTGATTGAGTGATGGCATGAATTAAATTTCTTGTTGATGAGTAATGTATTCCTCACCTCCTCCTGTTCTTGACGTTCCTTCTCTTCCTGCAGAGCCTGAATTTCCGCAAGCGAGAGCTGAACTCCGCTCTGTGATGAGTTATTGCTATTGTTTCCCCACTGTGCACTTGCTGGCAGCTGGAACAAAAACACCATTATAGTTTAATTAATATATAAATATAGTTGTATATATACATATATGTATACACAGATATAATATATAAATATATATATATAAATAAATATATATATAAATATGAGACCCTAATAAAATTCTCCTGTCACTTCTTTCCCTTTTATATATTGTTACTATTTTTAATATATAATGATGACAGCAAGTCTACATGATATCTGAAGTGTATCGGTAAAATTAGATTTGACACAAGTCCCTAGGATGGACATAAGTATGCATGATTAAATCATGGAGTGAACACACACTTATATTATCCTGAGGAGCCTGTCTGTTCTCCCAGTAGATGGCAGCATGGAAGTGTCATCCTAATGTTTCTACTTTTGATTAAGATAAACAGTAAGGAATACAATAAATACAAGCAGAGTACTGCACGTGGTATCAGATGTTAATGTTTTGTAGATGGATTAAAAGACATGGACTGAGTAAAGACATCTGACAGGGGCAGTCTCTGCAGGGCAGCATCTAAAGGCTGCATCTCAAGAGAAAGGAATGTAAAAACTAAGTATGTATTTATCTATTTTATATAGCAAGTATTTGCATTTACAATTTATGCAAGTTTCCCTGCTGCCATCTGCTGGTGAAGCTACTGACTACAAAATAACAAGAATAGGAGAAACACATGGTCCCTTTTTGTGTATTACCTGCCATTAAACACCTTATATATAAACCTGAGTTTGTATAGGTTTGTCAAATCAAATCAAAGTCCATGCATGGATGGGGGCAAAATAAATGGTCTGTCTGACTAACATACATCTAAGAAAGAAATCTCTTGCAGGGTAAATTTGTATTTTGGAGTTATTTACCTGTTTTTGGAGTTAATTACCTGTATTTTGCAGTTAATTATCTGTATTTAGGAGTTATCAACCTGTATTTTGCAGTCTTTACCTGAATTTTGCAGTTATCTGTATTTTGCCATTATTTACCTGTATTTTGGAGTTAATTACCTGATTTTTAGAGTCATTTGTTGTATTTGGCAGGTATTTACCTTAACTCTGCAGTTATTTACCTGCATTTTGGCCATCTGTTCCTGCTGTATCTTCCTCATGACCTCCTGCTGTCTCTGTATCTCCTGCTGGCGCTGCATCTCCTACAGATTACAATAAAATAAATGTTCATATTGTACCCGGTATATGAAATATGCGTTTAATCTCTTTCCAGACACTGTCTTTGTATTAAATATCTCCCTCACTTCTCCCCATCACATATGAATGATAGCGAGAATACTGAATCAAACAAAATCTTTTGTTCTGCACAGTATGCATTGGGTGTTTTTATAATACAAATATTTATATTAATATTTCATTTAGAAGTGCGAGGCAATACTCTCATACATTTCTTTTAATAATTAAAACATGTATCTTATAAAAGATTTTTTTCCAGAAAAAAATACTCAGTAGATACTGTTTAATCATTGCAGAAATATTTACAAAGAACTTGCTCCTTAGACTTGTCTCCACCAATCAGATTGTCTGATATCCCTGAGCCATAAATAAGATGTTTATCTTAAGCAGGACATAAATCAGTCACCTGTCTGCGTTTAATCTCCTCCTGTCTCTGTTTTTCAGCCTCTTCATCTCGTTTGCGTATTTCTTCTTCCCGGCGTCTGATAAGCTCCTGCTGTCGTCTGATCTCTGCCTCCTTCCTCTGTCGCTCCTCCTCCTCGCGTCGTCTCTGCTCCTCTTGCTGCTGCCGCTGTTTACATGAAAAGTCAAAGGTTGAAACCCTCAAAACAGAATTAAATAGTTAACTAGAATACGGGTAGTCGACAAGCGACTACGTGTATCCGCCAAAATCAGAGAAGGACGGGTGAAGTAAGGCATGGATTGAGTGGCAAGGGGATAAAGAGTTACATGTGTTAAATATTAGAATGGATCTCTGCCACATAAACACAATTGTAGGTGGCGCCACCTGTTATTTGAAACTATACAAGATATGTACACAAGCAAAATTTCATGTGGAAAAGTCAAACCACTGCAGAGATATGAGTGATTTTATCCCACAGCAGACAAACAGATGGACGCTGTGCAAAAATGGCTGTAGGTGGCGCCACCATTTTTGAGTATGTTATAAAGCTATCGAAGGGCTACATTTGTGTAAAAAAATTTTCCTGATTGGTTGAATGAGTCCAGAGATATAAGCATGGATGTCTACCGCGTGAACGTGAATGTAGGTGGCGCCACCTGTCATAAAATCAAGAAAGCTATGCAGGATGTATAAGCATGCTGAATTTCAGGTAATTTGGTCAAACCACTGCAGAGATATGAGTGATTTTAACCAAAGGCAGACAAACAGATGGACGCTGTGTAAAAATGGCTGCAGGTGGCGCCACCATTTTTGAGTATGTTATAAAGCTATCCAAGGGCTACATTTGTGTAAATTTTTTTTCCTGATTGGTAAAACGGTTCCCGAGATATGAGCTTGGATGTCTGCAGCGTTAACGTGAATGTTGGTGGCACCACCTGTCATAAAATCAAGAAAGCTATCTAGGATGTACACGCATGCCGAATTTTAGGTGAATTAGTCAAACCACTGTAGAGATATGAGTGATTTTAACCCCAGGCAGATGAAAAAATGGACACTGTGCAAACATGGTTGCAGGTGGCGCCACCTTTTGTTGTGTATGTTATAAAGCTATCCCAGGGATACATTTGTGTACAATTTTTTTTCGGATCGGTTAAAAGGTTCCCGAGATATATGGGTTTATGTGTGGAGGGTTAATGTGAATGTAGGTGGCAACACCTGTCATAAAATCAAGAAAGCTATCTAGGATGTATATGCATGCCAATTTTTAGGTGAATTAGTCAAACCACTGCAAAGATATGAGTGATTTTAACCCAAGGCAGATGAACAAATGGACACTGTGCAAACATGGTTGCAGGTGGCGCCACCTTTTGTTGTGTATGTTATAAAGCATTCCCAGAGCTACATTTGTGTAACATTTTTTTCCGGATCGGGTCAAACGGTTCCCGAGATATATGGGTTTATGTGTGGAGCATTAACGTGAATGTAGGTGGCGCCACCTGTCATAAAATCGAGAAAGCTATCTAAGATGTATACGCATGCCGAATTTTAGGTGAATTAGTCAAACCACTGCAGAGATATGAGTGATTTTAACCCAGGGCAGATGAACAGATGGACACTGTGCAAACATGGTTGCAGGTGGCGCCACCTTTTATTATGTATGTTATAAAGCTATCCCAGGGCTACATTTGTGTAAAAAAAATTTCCGGATCGGTCAAACGGTTCCCGAGATATATGGGTTTATGTGTGGAGCGTTAACGTGAATGTAGGTGGCGCCACCTGTCATAAAATCGAGAAAGCTATCTGGGATGTATACGCATGCCTAATTTTAGGTGAATTAGTCAAACCACTGCATAGATATGAGTGATTTTAACCCCAGGCAGATGAACAGATGGACACTGTGCAAACATGGTTGCAGGTGGCGCCACCTTTTGTTGTGTATGTTATAGAGCTATCCCAGGGCTACATTTGTGTAAAAAAATTTTCCGGATCGGTCAAACGGTTCCTGAGATATATGGGTTTATGTGTGGAAACAGACGCACAAACGGACGCTGGGCAGAGACGAAAGGTCAGAGGTCAAGGTCACTTGGTTAGGCACCAGTTCACATGTGACCCGATAATTTGTGTAAGTTTCAGAAAAATCTGTCCAGTAGTCTCAGAGGAGTTCTCTGGAAACGAACGCGGCGGCGGCGGCGGAACCCGGTCAAAAACAAAGTATCCGCAAAACTTCGTTTTGGCGGATGCAATAAATGCATACATTATTAAGCACTGGATATATATTAAGTAATATTCACTGACTGGTAAGTCATGAACTCAAAATTATTAAGAATTGATAAAATCTATGATTTCAAAACCAAAAGTTGTTAAAGTGACTGGTATCAATGGGATTTCTATAAAATAAACAATTGCTACTAGCTGCCTGGAACAAAAATAATGGACCCATTAAGTAGATAAACTGACTGTATCAAACAGAAACTAGAATACCGGTAGTCGACAAGCGACTATGTGTATCCGCCAAAATCATAGAGTAGGACAGGTCAAGTGAGGCATGGATTGAGTGGCAAGGGGAAATAGAGTTTCATGTGTTACATATTAGAATGGATCTCTGCCACATAAACATGATTGTAGGTGGCACCACCTGTTATCTGAATGAGAAAATACCCAAGATGTATACACATGCAAAATTTCAGGTGGAAAAGTCAAACCACTGCAGAGATATGAGTGATTTTATCCCACAGCAGACAAACAGATGGACGCTGTGCAAAAATTGCTGCAGGTGGTGCCACCATTTTTGTGTATGTTATAAAGCTATCCAAGGGCTACATTTGTGTAATTTTTTTTTCCCTGATTGGTCAAACGAGTCCGGAGATAAAAGCATTAATGTCTGCAGCGTGAACGTGAATGAAGCTGGCGCCACCTGTCATAAAATAAAGAAAGCTATCCAGGATGTATACGCATGCTGAATTACAGATAATTTGGTCAAACCACTGCAGAGACATGAGTGTTTTTAACCTAAGGCAGACAAACAGATGGACGCTGTGCAAAAATGGCTGCAGGTGGCGCCATGATTTTTGTGTATGTAATAAAGCTATCCAAGGGCTACATTTGTGTAAATTTTTTTTCCTGATTGGTAGAACGAGTCCTGAGATATGAGCTTGGATGTCTGCAGCGTTAACATGAATGTAGGTGGCGCCACCTGTCATAAAATCAAGAAAGCTATCTAGGATGTATACGCATGCCAAATTTTAGGTGAATTAGTCGAATCACTGGAGAGATATGAGTGATTTTTACCCAAGGCAGATGAACAGATTGACACTGTGCAAACATGGTTGCAGGTGGCGCCTCCTAGTTTTGTGTATGTTATAAAGCTATCCAAGGGCTACATTTGTGTAAAAAAAATTTCCTGATTGGTCAAACGTTTCCCGAGATATGTGGGTTTATGTGTGGAAACAGATGCACAAATGGACACTGAGCAGCAAGGAAAGGTCAGAGGTCAACCAAAATTGAGGGTGCAGCAGTTCAAATGTGACCTGATGATAAACCCAATTCCCTTAAAATGCAAACCAAGTGTTTTCAAACAGTTGAAAGATATCGTTCCAAAAATCTGGGAATTCTGCATCTAAACATTGTGTCTAGACGTCTAGACGCTGTGTCTAGATGTCTAGACACATTGTCTAGACACCCCCCCCCAGCCAGGTCAGTTGCCATGGTGATGTCAGGACCCAACCTGTTTGTACTGAGGAAAGGTCAGAGATCAAGGCCACTTGGTTAGGAACTAGTTCACATGTGACCCGATAATTTGTGTAAGTTTCAGAAAAATCTGTCCAGTAGTCTCAGAGGAGTTCTCTGGAAATGAACGCGGCAGCAGAACCCAGTCAAAAACATAGTATCCGCAAAACTTCGTTTTGGCAGATACAAATATAATTTTGTATCCTAGGCTGATGCTATTTATGCTCAAACAATATTAGTTTAATATTTACCAAATCCAATCTGTATTAGTGGAAACTCAGATATGCAAACCATTTAATGGGGATCTCTTAAAATTGATGTGCAAAAGTTTCTATTCAAGAGATCTCTGAGACTGACATATAAAGGTTTCATTGTGAGTAGAACCATCAGTGATGTTAAACGTACTTGTATCTCGAGCTGTCTCTGTCGCTCCCTCTCCTGCTGTCGCTGAAGCTCCTCTGCTTTCCTCCTCTCCTCCTCTTCTTTCTTCCTTCGTTCCTCCTCCTCCTGCTGTCTTCGTAACTCTGCCTCCATCTGCTCCTGAGGTTAAACAAATTCACAGCTATAAATAAATGTGTCATGTCAAAGGTCATGGTTAAAAATAACCATATAATGTCACCAGGTCAGCAATCCTAATACAACACTGCAACATGATAATGACACAGATTCACCATTAAAGAGGCTTATTCCAATATCTGATGTTTAATGACTACGATAATACATTGAATCTTTTATAATAATAGGCCAAAAAACACTGGTCCCAACACAGACAGGCTGTTATATTGTTAATTCTACTTGTTTAGAACATGTGGGGAGCCCTTTGAAATAATCCAATCATATTTAACAAGGGTATCTGGTATCAAGTCAAATGAACCAGTGATTTCATAGGGTGTTTTGCAACTAGTGAGCTTTCAGCTTCTGTTTATGTGCAACCAGCCACCTCAGGTTACATGGTTTTCCTGTTTGTCAACATTGGAATATGTGCCGTGTTTACTAACAGCTTGTAGATAAACAGGTTCATGCATCTGTAACACATGATGTTAAAATAACTTTTTTTAACCGGAATTACTGACAGTTCATTAATATGTACCCAGAGCATGCTAGAAATCACACAAATTCTTCAGTATGGTATGTGAATAGCTGGCTTTAACTGACCAATCATTCATGATGCTTAACTGACAAGCTATGAGAAAATAATATTCATACAATAAGGTGCCACCTGTTTTTTTGTTGTTGTTAAACTGTTATAACAATTGAAGTGTGTGTATGCAGTTTAAGGGTGCATGGAATAGCAAAGATCTGTTTCTTGCAATAAGACTTACCTTTTGTGCTTTTTCTCTCTCTGCTTTCTGTATATCTTCAAGTGACTGGACTTTGGGGGAGTCCACATCCCATACACTGGACGGCTGGCTGTTCCAAGACTCTCCTCCTTCTATAAATAGTGTCATAAAACAATGATTGACAGGTGTCCTCCTTCTATAAACAGTGTCAAAAACAATGATTGACAGGTGTCCTCCTTCTATAAATTGTGTCATAAAACAATGATTGACAGGTGTCCTCCTTCTATAAATAGTGTCATAAAACAATGATTGACAGGTGTCCTCCATCTATAAATAGTATCATGAAACAATGATTGACAGGTGTCCTCCATCTATAGATAGTATCATGAAACAATGATTGACAGGTGTCCTCCATCTATAAATAGTATCATGAAACAATGATTGACAGGTGTCCTCCATCTATAAATAGTGTCATAAAACAATGATTGACAGGTGTCCTCCATCTGTAAATAGTATCATGACACAATGATTGACAGAAGTCCTCCATCTATAAAATAGTCTCATGAAACAATGATTGACATGTGTCCTAGACATTACACATCAAAAACATTAAACAAGTGACCCATGGGTCATGACGCTGAGCCGACTGACATGTTCACAATATGTCCTTGCATAGGGAACTGATTAAGATAATGGAGGTGGCACCATCATTCATGCAAGTTAGCTTAAGTTCATTAAGACGCATAAGCACACCAAATTTTAGGACAATCCATTCACCCATTCCTGAGGAACTATTAACAGATGTTCATATCTTTAAAGGTCTCAAAAATAGAGAAAAAAAAATTAAAAAAAAAAGCCTGAACAAATACATGTGGTGCCACCAGGCTTCAGAAACTGATGAATTACTCCATGACTAATATCCATACAAACAATTATGGTGATCTCTGCATTAGTTGTTCAGATACTTCAGCTTTTGTATCAATTTTCCATTTTTCTGAGCTGTACTTTGGAGTGCCATAGCTCAAAGGATATGGGTAACAGAGACCTAATTTCAGGTTTCCATGGAGACTTTTCATGGGTCTCCCTGTGTGTTAAGAATGAAGATTCTAGGTCCAGTCGTAACAATTTGAACCCTGTTGACAGATAACTACATCCTTAAAGGTCTCAAAAATAGAGAAAAAATATTGTAAAAATTTGAAAAATACAGGTGGTGCCACCAGTCTGCAGGAACTGATGGAACATCTCATGATCAATATGTATGCCAAAAATCATGACCATCAGTGATGTAGTTAATAAGATGAAATTTTTCACTATTCTGGGGGTACTTTTGGGCCCCATTGCTCGAAGGATATGGGCAACAGAGACCTAATTCCAGGTTTCCAAGGAGATTTTTCATGGACCTCTCTGGATGTAAAGGAAGAAGATTCCAGGTCCAGCGGTTACGATTTGTGCCCTGCTAACGGTCGGACGGCCGGCCCGACGGACAGACAGAAGGACGACAGACAAAGACCCATCACTATAGCCCAACATGACTGAAAGTCAGCTGAGCTAAAAAATGCCATTACTATATCTTGACTTATATCTGGGCCTTTTAAATTTAATTTGATTAAGACCATCCTCAATAATTCTGATGAATGCTCTCCTGGTCTTGTGATGTTGGAACAAGTCATCCATGACCATTTTTTTCTTAAACAGAATGAACTGAAAGCTTGGTGAAAGCAATGGTGAATAACTGTTTCTCTATAGATGGTTGTAACTGTCTGGGTGTGAGCATGAAATGAATGGTTATTCCCAGCCAAATGATATATATTGTATTAAATAGTAGAACATGCCTAAGCCAAACACTGGATTTGTCAGTGTTTTCTGTCAGTTCCATCCAGTTTGACATGCAAGGATTACTGATTTGTTGTTTATAAGTTTATTATAGTGCAAATCTTTAAGAAAACAACAGCAGACTGCCAATATATTGCATGGAATATAGCAAACACTTCACTACTTTCCTGGCAGTGGGTTATTTTTACATAAAGAATATTTCCGTGCCATGATGTCACTGTCTACTGAATGAGGATGATGGCTTTTTTTTTGTTTTTAAAGATTATTTTGGTGGTGGTAGCAGCCTCCACTGTTTTAATGCTTGTTTAACTTAGAATGTACATCTGCAGAATTCCATTCCTGTTCGGACTACGTGACAGGGCTTACAGGCAAAAATTCTGGCATCAACCAGGCCTGGTATTCACTCCTGCGGGTCCTGGGTGCGTCTCATCCCCATTGCTGGGTCATCACACTGAGGAACCCTCTGAAAGGCGCACTTGTTTAGGAGTAAAACAAGACTGTTGGGCAGTCTCCCCATTAAGCGTGCAGAGTGCTCACCCTGGGTGGGGGCTGACCATGAAAATCTCACCACTTTGGCTGAGATTCAAACTCACAATCTCCCGGCTTTGTTACCGGTGCTCTACCCCTGAGCCACAGAAGCCAGCTGACGATGAAGGTTACCTAATGACAAGAAAGACATGTAATGACTAAGCCTTCAGGGTTTCAGTCTTATGTGCAAGATATCAGGAATAATACAGAAATCATGACCTGTAGTTAAATATTACAGTATATTTCATGGCATATTAAAGGTGTTTATTAAAGCACACATCTTAGCTTCTAATAACTCTACCATTATACCTTTTTGAAGCAATGATGAGATTACACCAAGGATTAGCAGTACTAGAATTTACCCATATCAGTACCTGCATCCACACTTTTCTTAAATTATGAGTAAGCACTGACATGGCGTGCGCGTTTGAAATGCACTGACACAAATTTGGCGAGGGGTGAGATGTTCTATGTGCAAAATCGTCCCAACGATTAACCCGCAACATGATTCACTTGTGCCAAAATTGCTGATATGGGCAGTGGTGAGATGTTCCCGGTCTAAATTCGTCCCCGCGGTCAACCCACAACAACATTAATTTGTGTTGACCTAGCGGACTGCTTAGAAAAGGCCGACGCCTAGTGAATGTTTGGCAGACTATGTCAGGTTTGATTTGATTGGTTAGCGAGAGGAGATCCAGGATGACGTGGGCGCACTATGTGAGAATGGCCATGGCACAGCGCAGGTATTAAACCCATAATATTTTTATCGATTTTGAGGCCATTTCTTTACCAAACGCCTAAAAAAATATAAACTCATTCTTGCCTGGACCAAGATGCACCCTCCCACGAAGTTTGACGACCGTGCGATCCCTAGCGTGCGAATAAATCCGGACAGACAGACAGACAGACAGACAGACAGACAGACAGACAAACAGATTCCCGTGAATTATAGTATGATACAGAACATCTTATAAGACCCAGGTAAAGGTTAAGGTAGGGGTTTATTGTCTGATTTCACTGACACTGTCAGTCTCATCTAACTTTACAATTTGCTTTCCTTGTTTTTCGGGCCTATTCATTATTGTAGATTTTCTCAGCTCCCTGAGGAGCAGACATAACACCCAAGCAGCCACATCAAGCGCAGGAAGGTTATTCATTCTACAGAGGTTATTCATTCTACATTTGCCTGCCACCCATGAACAGTACCCATTCACTCCTGGGTCTAGAGAGCACATCCTTCAACCCTTGTGGTAAAGACTTTGGCTAGGAGTCTTAGTGCAGACAGCAGTCAAAACGGGACTCAAACCCACTACATGTCCAGCGCCCTACCCATTATGCAACTACACTCCACAAGGTTTTGCTTGGAAAATGGCACCATATGTTGAATCATTGGCAGGTATTGCTTACCAACTGCGACAGGACTAGGGTTGCCCCATATGGTACTGTTGTCATCAATGACTGACTGTGAGGCTGAGCGGGAGAACTTTGGGGCAGCATTCATGTCACCTGGATGAGACACGGATCGCTGGAATGCTGGATGAGGAGGCGCCTCATCTGACCCTTGTGACCTGCAAAAAAAAATTAATTTTCCATTTATGACATTACGTAAAGGCATAGAGACAAACAAATTCATAAAACCACAGGAGCATAACATCGTACAAAGGCAAAAAAGTTCAACACATCACATGATACATGCATGTATGCCAGGATGGTTATGCACTATTTGGCTGTCCTCAAACCTTACTGTGAGATAGCAATGACAGACACAGGTAACAACACAGCCTCCTTCCAACCCGTTGGTACATATAACCTTCCTTGACACCTACTACAATGTTAATACTGTGGCTGGCTTTAAATTCAAGGTTAATTATTTTCAATTTTCATTTTTTATTGTTTTGCAGGGGTTCCATTTTCGCAATCTCACCAGGCAGTAGCCTTCACATAGTATATCCTTCATCACACTGATAAGGTAATGTACATGCTAAATCTTAACAATCCTACAAGGACCCATGACCAGTAGAAATTCTTGCCCCCCACTGACAAATGATAAGAAAGATCTTATATTATTTGAAATGACTACCTTTGATTTGATTTAAGTAAAATGGAATATGTTGTTATTATTTATATCTTTTGAATTTAGATTTTTACACCTACAGGCATGGTCGCATGGATTATACATTAACTGCCAATGCAGCTAGGCTGTATTAAAATAATCATTCACATGTGTAGATAGGTTTTCGCATTAATATCCTTTTGTGAACATTGCAAATTTGAAACATCAACTTAAGTAGATAAAGAACATTTAATGATATCTGACTGACCTGGGGGGGGGGGGGGGAAATTTTTTCTGGCGGTATGGGTGGTGTGTGGGACACTGGGACAGGCTGGTTCTGAGACTTAAGTAGATAGAGAACATTTAATGATATCTGACTGACCTTGGGGGGGGGGGGAAGAGTTTTTTCTGGCGGTAAGGGTGGTGTGTGGGACACTGGGACAGGCTGGTTCTGAGACTTAAGTAGATAGAGAACATTTAATGATATCTGACTGACCTGGGGGAGAGTTTTTCTGGTGGTAAGGAGGGTGTGTGAGACACTGGGACAGGCTGGTCCTGAAACTTTAGTAGACAAAAAGAACATTTAAAGGTATATGACTGACCTGGGGGAGAGTTTTTCTGGTGGTAAGGGTGGTGTGTGGGACACTGGGACAGGCTGGTTCTGAGACTGTTGCTGGAGGAGGGCCTGTTGTTTCAGCAGCAGCTGCAGCGTGACCTGTTGTTGCTGGGCTGGTGACAGCTTGGTGAACGCTTCCTGCTGCTGCAACTGCTGAATCACCTGCTGTAGCTGCAGCTGTCTATAGAAGCAAACAATATATGTTAAAGGTATATCAACAGAAATACAGGCAGTAGTATATTGAGAACATGGGATCTCCTGTAGCACTGGATACCCTACTGACCTATAAATTTTTTTTTATATATATATATTTTTTTTATTGGAGGGAAATGCCTCCATTTTTTTAGAGTTAGCTTATCTAAGGGTACTTCTGCAGAATTCCATTCCAGTTCCGTACTATGTGACAGGGCAGAAACATACGCTTACCCTTATGACCTTCTACTGTTAAATCAGATAAGGAGGTAATTAATCCAATAATAGTTACGTAAACCTGATAATATTGCCAGACACTGGAAACAATACTCAACTGTAACTTGATGTTTAAGTGCATATCCTGTGCTTTCAATAGAAAGAAAAAATTTAAAGACAAAAACATTCAGGCCAAAACTTTAGCACATCAAATTGGAATTAGGAGCGTCCCAATGGGAGTTAATCTGTGACAAATTTTGAAGGGTTGTGCAGATTTGATTTTTTGTGTCATTTTTGTACCATTAATTGATTAGATACTGTGTCATTATATGAATATTTAATCTGAGTGAAAACTAAAGAGTTACTGGTAATGGTCAGTACTGTGTTAACACAACTGATTGTTTTGAGATGTAATCAGCAATGGTCAGTGGTTGCTACAAGAGCCAGCTTTTATCCTCTCAGTCCAACAGCAAGAGATTTTGTGGCTTTGGTTGGATGCTTGGACCCCCTGAACTGAGCATACAAGAGAGATTTTGAGCATCACCAAAGTTTACCAACGGGTAAAAGCCCTGCATATTTCATATTTTCTACAATTACTCTGTAAAAGTTGCAGTTACCAACTATCACAAATATCTATAACACTTAATTCATGTTGTGCAATTTGCTCCAGCGCAGTGTGACACTGCTGACTGTACCCAGGCAGTGTATCTTGTAGACTTACCTGAGCAGTGCTTGTTGTTGCATCATGGCCTGTGCTTGTTGTTGCTGCTGCATCATCTGTTGCTGTATCATTTGTTGCTGCATTATCTTCATCTGTTCTGCCTGGGTTGGCTGCTGGGGAGGTGCTGGTGCAGGTTCCATGACAGGCACTGGTCCAGCAGCTCCCTCCTGAGAATCAGCAAGAGGCAAAGTCAAACTAAAGAGAGACCTAACAGGTAAGTTCATTAAGTGATCACTGGAGACCAATACATCCATAACTTAACTAGAATGAGGTTGGTTTTGCAATGCAAAAAGAGATAAATCTCTCCTCCCTATGGGCCACCCATCCCCAAATTTGAGGAAAACAATATGGACTACTTCAAAAGTCATAGCGTTCACAGAATTCTATTCCGGCTGATTTGACCTTGAGTGAAGATCAAGGACACCAGTTTTTAACACTTCTGCGGTTTTGGTAGAAATATTTCAAGAGTCGAATTTCATGAAAATATACTTAGTGGTTCAAAAGTTACAGCATTCACAAATAATTTCTAATCCGGCTGATTTGAGATATTGATAGATAATTTCATATCTCATGAAAATATGTCCAGTCATTTAAAAGTTATCCATTCACAGGAAATGACAATGACAACAGTCGACGGCAACAGACCAAAGTGAAACACTATGTCTCCCCCCATGGGAGGGGAGACATAATAAGAAACAAAATACAACCTCACCTTGAGTGGCGGTGGGCTTGGCCCAGGTAGGAAAGGTACGCGTCCCCATCGTTTTATTAATTCACCTGTAAACAAAAACACATTGAGCAGGAATGTTAAGTTTATGCAGCATTAGTGATTAACATTCATTAAATTGATGTGTCATTAAGCAGGTCAAAATAAATAAGTTTAATATTTTATTATAAAAGAGCACTGCAAATGGTGCATAATACATCCGTTGTATATTTTGTGACCTCTGACCTCATTAAATATGCATGAATTTGCTTAGAATGTTTTTCAGGTGAGAAACTGTATTGGTTAATACTCGTCATGAGTTTCATGAAAATCCATAGGATTTTTGATAAGTCACCACAGTGCCTCCAAAGTGCAGTGACCTCTGACCTCATTATGTAGGTGTGGACTTTAATGGAAATCGAACTTGGGCCAGATATTTTATTGATTAACATTTCTATAGAGTTTTATCAATACCCATCATATTTCTCTAGGTTATTGTGGTGAGACCACAAAGTAGGCTAGTGACCTCTGACCTTATTAAATATGCAAACATTTTGCCCATAATCGAACTCGGGGGAGATAATCTATTGGTAAGTAGTTGTGTTGAGTTTCGTGAAAATCCCTTCATGCCCCGGTAAGTAAAGAGACAATCAAGAGCAATATTATACCTTATCTTTCACACTATCAGTTCAGTTTGCTTTATACAAAAGTTTCCCAGCTAAACCATCCTAGCACACTGTCTCAGTACCTCACATATGGCTATTTAAGACCTTTTTATGGCTCTGCGTGTTGGTTAACATAGTCGTCATGTATCTGTTTACCATAACAGGGCCGTGTGACCGGAGATCCAATTGTGAGCCGCAACACACAGTGTTACAGCCAGCGGGAACATATATTTCATTTTCTGGGCTAAGTCAGTCAGGGCATATACTAAATGACAAGTACTGTGGCTCCACGTTGCATACGGCCGCAGGAACTGTATTTATGTTGACACCTGTGATCGCGCCCAGTCCCCCGTTTTTAAACCTCGTTTACCAGAGTAAGCAAATGGTTTTAAGGCAACATTTTGGCAAGTACAGATTTATTCTAAAGGGAAGTAGCTACTTTTCGTGTTATTCAACATGCTTTATAGGCGATTGGGTCCCTTTAACGAACAGACAGGGGGTATACCATAATACATCCCGTCTATGATGGGGGTATAAAAAAGAATAATGACAATATCAATTTGTTTATATTCATTATATCAGGTTTTGATTTGAATATAACGCAAAAAGGTCTACTTCTATGTAAAATATCAATATTTTGCTTTCAATTGAATGTTATGAATAGATGTATATGAAGCTTAAGTGTGTAAGGGACTGTTCAGGTGTGTTGATTTTCATTCAAGAAGTTGATATATTTCCCTTTTGTGACCAAGGTGTTCCAGAGAGCGTTCTTGAATGAAAGATAAGGATATTATTGAATCATTTACCTAGTGGATGGAAACTGGAATCACAGCCTCGTTTGACCAGCAGATTCATGGTGAAGTACCCAGCACTAAACCACTCTGCCATCTCCGCCGACATGAACGGACCTACAAACATCACAATAAACTTTATGCTAAACCAACTGTCTGTTAAAAACAGCACAGTAAAGTTTGCAAAACTAAAGCATATCTTAAACCCCAATCCCTTTTAAAATATTGTAATTCAACAGCAGTGAACAAGAACTGGATCAAAATTTGGAAGTACTGCATAACGGGATGAGTTAGTTTATACATGAGAAATCTCAGAACTATTGTAAGCGGATCCCCTGTGTTGATGTGGGGTCTTCCAAAAATATCTATTTTTGAAGATTTATTCTTTGTTATGATCATTTTTCCTTTTTTTGAGTATTGTAAATTTGCAACCTTGCAAAATCTCAGGACAACCACAGTATATGGTAAAATAATGACACTCGACTAAAAATTAGCAACATCTGAGAGACATTCTTGATAAACACTGGTCAATACATGTATACACACTGTGAAGGCTATATGGTAATGTAACTACTGCCAACTACTCTCTCACCTTGCAGGTCCCCTTGTGGGTCTTTATAGAACCACTTTTTGGCATCTTCATGGTCCATGGGAACCCCTACATCTTCTAGACCACCTCCTTCCTCCTCCTTAACATCATGTGTGTCCTCCTAAGAGCATTAAATTTTACAAAACGTACATGCTGGGCTCTCAGAGTATAAATGAATGTACACTTGAAAATCTGATAAATATATTGCATGAAAATGAAGACTTTTAGGTTGTGCCATGTTTCTGTATAACACATGGGGGGGGGAGGGGGGGGGGGGTGTCATGAAAACGTACATACTGGGCTCTCAAGGGTATAAATGAATGTACACTTTGAACTATTATAAATATATTGCATGAACTAACATGAAGACATTTTAGGTGGTGCCATGTATCTGTGTAATACATAAATACATCGATGACCAGTGTGCATGTCAAATTTCAAGGAAATCCATGGAATGATTATTGACATATTTGAAATATTTTGTATCATATTTAATCCCAAAAAGGACCAAATAAGGAGAATTTTGGAGAAACTATTGTTGACCTTGTTTGACAGGATTTTTTCAAAGGAGTAAACGGATATATATTTTTACCTATGGATAAAAGGGCAAATATTTTTCAATATCTTGCAAAATTTGGTTCAGCTTTCTTGGACACTATAATGACTATAAAGTACTGCATTTTTAGCATTCAATCAACAAGGGACCCATGGGTCACGGCGCTCAGCTGATGGTGATTAGACTATAAATGTTTCTCCACTGTGATACTATATCGAGTCGATAAAGCTTATGAATATCATGTACATGTTGGGCTATTATAAAGGAATGTAATGTAATATGTGAGTAAATGATAAATGAAATTACCTGACGGATGGATTAATAGAGTCAAATAAAGTGGTTTATTTTTTATTTATTTAGGAGGGGTTGAAAATTGTGATAAAATTGAGCAAATATGAATGCAATGACAGCAGTAATAAGCAGTAGTAGAATGATGATAAGGCTATTTGTTGAAGGATCTAAAGTGTATGGTAGTCTGCAAGCTTTCAATTTGACAGATATGATGTTATGATTAACTATGCTGATGAAGTGATTTATGAATATGTGACTTTATGACACAATATCTCTTTAGTCTTGACAAGGTACATTATTGTGATGCCCACTATGTCTACATATTACACAATAATGACATAATTTCTGGCATGTACAAAGGTACCTATGGACGAATAGTTATACAAAATATTAAAGTATGAATATATCTGATTCATCTTGTTCTTGCTTACTGAGGCTGACTTTGGGATGGGGTTCAGAGAAGGGAAAAGTGAGGGCAGCACGAAGGTGGATATAGAAATATTCTATTGTAATGTTTTTCATTTATATAAGAATATGAAAAGCTAAGAGGAAAGGGGCCCTCCTACTTGGTTATAGTAAAGTTCTAAATATATGATTGCAAACTAATACTCTGACAAGACTGTCATGAAGAAAAACAGTAAAAGTTTTGAGATACTGTGTTGCATACGAAAATTTACAGATGGACAGGCAAGTGGACAGAATGGACTAATACCTTTATTTCACTTTCAAGAGAATAATGCATTTAAGTTTATATATAATCCTATTTTTTTAAGCAGATCCACTTTTTCCATTAAGAAGTTTTTATCTGAATCATTTTTTTATTTACAGGTTTATAAATGTTTAATTAAAAAACCTGAAAATATAAGTTAAAATATTAGAATTGTTGCAAAAGTTGCAATCATTATATATACAGAGTAAAAAACATTGGGTCATATTATGCATACACATATATTTTATTATTTTTAAATCATAAATGTTTAAACTGATTTTAAAAGAAAATAATGCCACAACATGACATCTACAAGAATATTCCTTGAATCACTATTAAACAGTTTTGCACATTGGAGTTTTCAGGATATGCTTAATTTTATTCACCAAAATAAAATAAAAGTAAATTTGATAAAATAAAACATATTTTCAAATAAAGTATACACACTGTTGGTTGAATGAGGGACAAACAATATCATTGTGCTAATTACTATCCCAGTTTTAATTAATTACTGGAATTAATAGTCAATTTCACACCTGGTGAAGTTTTTACTCTTCTGCAGTAAGGAATTACTTATCTCATGAACATCCACACTTTCACAGCAATACACCACTTTGTGGACACAAATAAATGTACACTTTAATCATTGTAACCCTGGTGGTTCAATACAAAATCTAAAATCTAGCATGTCCAAGAATAAAATAAAATACAGAAAAATTATAACATTCATCTAGTTTATGCACCAGCTGGGGGGACCAGTGCAGGGCAGAGGGGAAGCCTGCTAGTAGTGGCTAAGCTGGGCCAAGGTAAGCTGCCTGGGGTGGGTTACATAATGCAAGTGAAGGCTGTACTACTAGGTGGGCTAGATGTAAACAACACTTGACATGGTGTATGAAAACATGAATAAAAGCTATTCATTCCAATCAATTTCCTTTGAAAGTTCAGATTTTAAAAGATTAAATCCTTATGCATATATGCTGGGAAAATTAAATCAACAGTGCCAAAGTTGGACAAAATTTAAGGTATTGATTTTTTATTTATGCTAATAACTTGAAAAATTTGCAAAATTCAGATCTAATTTTGGGTAAACAATTGAATCTTGATTAAATAAAGTTATATTCCTGAAAAAAAGTCTCTAGGTTCAGCAATTCTCATGTTAGGTGAGTAAATATATTTCCTGATTTTTTTAAAAATTGCATTATGTTTTGGCCTATAACTTCAAGATAATACCCAATACTGACCTAATTTTTGGTATGTTCATAGAAAATGTATAAAAGAATGTAAATACTAAATACGATCAAAAACAGATCAGTGGTTTTGATATTAGGCAGCCTTGAAGTGTAACAATGGCTTTTTTTATGGAAAACAGAGTTTTTTTTCCTTAATATCTCAAAGGAACAAAGTCCTAATGACCCAATTTTCGGTATGGTAGGAGATTTTGGGGACATCTAAAATTATGTCAACAGCCTGGGGAGCATAGAGATGTGCACTGAATGACCTACAGTCATCAAAGTGGACTGCTTGACAATTTAAGGGAATACAACAAGAGCCTCGAAAAAATTCAATAACTAGCCTAATTTTGCAGCTTTTATTTTCAAATTTCAGATTTTCACAGATTAAATCCTTATGTATACATGGTGTGAAAATTAAATCCACAGTACTAACAGGAAAAAAACGTGCCATGACCAAAGTTGGGCAAAATTTAAGGTACCAATTTTATATTTTTGCCAATATTTAAAAAAATTTAACAAATTTTTATCTAATTTTTGGTATACAATTAAATTTTGATTAATTAAAGTTGTATTACTGGAAAAAAGTCCCTACCTTTAACACTTTTGGTCTTAAGTGACCAAATATCTTCCTGATTTTTTTACAAAGTCCATTATGTTTGGGCCCATAACTTTTTTAAATTATACAATACTGACTTAATATCTGGCATGTTCATAGGAACTATATAGAGGAATATTTATGGTAAATATGAAGAAAACCAGATGAGTGGTATGATATTAGGCAGTCCTGAAGTGTGAAAATAGATTTCTAATAAAAAAATTGAGGTTTTTCCTTAATATCTCAAAGGAACAAAGTCCTACTGACCCAATTTTTGGCATGGTAGGAGATTATGGGGACATCTAACTGCATGCCGAAATTCAGATTCGTAGGTCCAACGGTGTCGAAACGTGCCAGTCTTACGGACGGACATCCAGACGGACAGACAGACGGACGGACGGACAGACGGCACTACTTACCACAGCCACATTACGAGCCTTTTGTGTGTCACTGACATTGTGGGCCTTTGTGTGTGTACAAAACACCCTTAGGAGACTACCATTCAGTGTAAACACCAGAGCCACATTGTGAGCCTTGCTGTCAATACACTGTGGGCTTACCACAGAAACCACTGTCTACACATTGTGAGCCTTGCAGTCGATACACTGTGGGCTTACCACAGCAACCTCTGTCTACACATTGTGAGCTTTCCTGTCAATACACTGTGGGCTTACCACAGCAACAACTGTCTACACATTGTGAGACTTTCTGTCAATACACTGTGGGCTTACCACAGCAACCACTGTCTACACATTGTGAGCCTTACTGTCAATACACTTTGGGCTCACCACAGCAACCACCATCTACACATTATGAGCCTGTATAATTGTT
Source organism: Sipunculus nudus (assembly GCA_026874595.1). Lineage (NCBI taxonomy): Eukaryota > Metazoa > Annelida > Sipuncula > Golfingiida > Sipunculidae > Sipunculus > Sipunculus nudus. Next base: position 52,191,731 of record CM049320.1, read on the forward strand.
AACTTAGTCTCTATGAGCTTGCAACATTGTAACCTATATCCCTGCATTCTGGGCCTATATTATAGTGACATTGTTCTGTACCCTGTGAGCCAGTATCACTGCAACTTTTATCCATACATTGGGCCTTTAATTTTAACTTTTTTGGACTCTGTGGACCTGTAACTACACAGCCTCTGTCCATGCTCTCTCAGCCTTCAGTCTTTGCATTCTATATTTCTTCACTCCAATATTCCAGTGATCATTGTACACTAAGCCTATTAGTCTTGTTTTAATTTGGGTCTCTACTCTGTGAGCCTGCAATATGGTAACCAATATCCATGTGTGGTGGGCCTATCAGGGATGTAATAATACACTTCAAGGTTATCAATCAATACTGGTCTTGAATAAAGGATCACAAGATAATACACAATACCATGTGTATTACTTTGTTCCAAAAGATTTATTGGGGAAAAATGTGTTTTCTCATAACGAAGGCCTTTTTTCCATGACAAAACAAATTTAAAACCTTTGTCAGAAAAATATTAAACAGGCCTTCAATGAGAAGGATGGCAGAGGAGTCAAAAGCTGAATGAAACCTTCGAACATCCAATGACACTGGCAACAAGATAAAGAATAGCAATTCTTTAAAGTGAACACAGAGTTTAATCACTTATAAAATCAATACAAGTCTTGATGCATGCATCACAATATTATACACAATACCATATATTTATTATTGTTTACAGAAAGATTTACTGGAAACATTTTAAATGTTTTCTCGGAAAAAAAAAGTCTTTTTGCATTTCAAAACTGAATTACATTAAAAGCCTTTGACAGAAAAATATTAAGACCTTAGACCGTCAAATAAAACTTCCAGTAAGATAAGGAAAAGCAATTCTTTTATGTGAACAAATATACCAATCAATTATAAAACGTATTAAGACCAGTTCCATGACAATAAGACGAACATGAAAATTCAAATTTACTAATAAATGCATCTTTCACACACATTCTGAAAAGAGACAAAACTGTTCAGTTTTAAAAAAAAAACTTATCTTCAAAAATGTCTTAGAAATCCTATTATGAAGTCAATGTATTTTAAAAATATTAATTATATTAAAATTGTGAGATCAAATTCTCTCAGCTCTACAATTTTTAAATTAGTTACATAAAACCTGTTTTGGTCATTTTAGTCTTAAAAACTTAATCAATTACTCTGACAATTTTAGTATCCTTGGATAAAGATGAATTAGTGTTTGGCACTAATTATTTTACACTACTTAGCATTCATTCCATAACCAAATATATTTAAAAAGTTAAATCACATAAAAGGGAGTGGTCACATAAAGTTCCAATTTTAAAATCTCTTTTATAACCTTAAATGCTTCAAATAAGTGCAATTACTCAAAAATCTTATAATCAATTAATAATAATAAAATGGTTACAGAATGATTAAATGATCAGTGCAAGTATCCTGAAACACAATTTAAACAGTCTCATTACCCAAGCAAGGTATACCTTGTGGGCCTATTGAATATTTAGTATGAACCATCACTGTGTCTAACATTCTGATCTTCCATTTTGTCCAAGCTTGTGGGCCTACAGATCATACTACCTACCACATCTATCACTGTGCATTCAACATTCTTGGCAGAACAAATGTGTTCATTCTTGTGGGCCTACAGAATATTTAGTACCTACCATCACTGTGTCTAACATTATGGGCTAAACATTTATGTTTGAGCTTGTGGGCCTACAGATAATACTACCTTCCACAAATATCATTGTGCATCCAACATTCAGAGCCTTCAATCTGGTTCTTACTTGTGGGCCTACAGAATATTTAGTACCTACCATCACTGTGTCTAACATTATGGGCTAAACATTTATGTTTGAGCTTGTGGGCCTACAGATCATACTACCTTCCACAAATATCATTGTGCATCCAACATTCAGAGCTTCAATCTGGTTCTTACTTGTGGGCCTACAGAATATTTAGTACCTACCATCATGTGTCAAACATTCTGAGCTTCCATTTTGTCCAAGCTTGTGGGCCTACAGATCATACTACCTACCACATCTATCACTGTGCATTCTACATTCTTGGCAGAACAAATGTGTTCATACTTGTGGGCCTACAGAATATTTAGTACCTACCATCACTGTGTCTAACATTATGGGCTAAACATTTATGTTTGAGCTTGTGGGCCTACAGATAATACTACCTTCCACAAATATCATTGTGCATCCAACATTTAGAGCCTTCAATCTGGTTCTTACTTGTGGGCCTACAGAATATTTAGTACCTACCATCACTGTGTCTAACATTATGGGCTAAACATTTATGTCTGAGCTACCATCACTGTGGGTCCAACATTCTGAGCTTCCATTTTGTCCAAGCTTGTGGGCCTGCATGCCATACTGGCTTCCACAACTATCACTGTCCATTCTACATTCTGGGCAGAACAAATGTGTTCCTTCTTGTGGGCCTACATTATTCTCATGTTCTTGGATATCTGTCAGTCACTGGTGGCATAATACTCTGGGCTTACATTTATCGCTTTACTGTTCACAATTTGTTCAATTTGCAAAGGACATTGACACCTTAACTCCCTATTTGGCTTAATTGTTTAAGGTCAAATATAAATGTTACATTTTTAGGTTATACTTCTTTTATTTTTGTTAATTCCTCATGAATATCTATTAATTTTTAACTGTTTGCCCATAAAGCTGAACAGATGAAATTTAAATAAGGACTTTTAAAACATAACTAATGATTTCAAAGTAAAAATTCATGAAATTATGCAAAATAATGTGAGACCACATTATTTCAGTAATATTACAAAATTATGCTGTGTGTTTACTTTCTTCAAATATTGCTTCCTGGCAGCAGATTTTACCAATACTGGACATTATTATGCAGAAAAATATAATTAATGATCTATTCAAACGTTTAAAAAATTATATGTATATTTGTCACATTTTCAATGAATATTTGCCTATGCTCTACCTTTATCTTCCTTTGAAATTTATTCAGTTTTCTCAATTGGACAAGTGTAGACATTTTACTGTCTATAAAAGGCCATTTTCCTAAAGGTATACATTTATTTTTCATTCTTAGTTATAAAAGTCTATTTAATTTAAATATCATGAGACAAATAATATTCAGTTTTAGGACTCATTCATTTTCAAACTTGTACAAGTGTAATTTTTATGTTAATTGTATTTCTTTAATCTAAATTACCTAGAACTGCTATGAACTAGGTGCAAATGGCCATTTTCCTTATTTATCACCATATTCACTGTCTCCAGAGGTATGGTGTAGATATTACAGTAATATTTATGCTAACTTTAAATTCATGAGGTACCTCATTGTCCAAATTTCCCTTGACTTTCCTGACTTTGTTAATAGGTATTATATGAATTATGAACCTGGTGCAATTCATCTCCGAATCAATTGTTGAAAATTTCATAAATATAAAATGAAAATTAGGCAAATAATTACATGTTAAAAATATTATAGTGTAAATTTTAAAAAAATAAATCTGAACAGTAAAAGATAATTACACCTAAAGCATTAAGATTATTCACCCCGACAGCTATCAGTGTGTCCAACATTCTAAGCCTTGAAATGTGTCCCTTCTTTGGGCCTTCAGGCCTTTTATTTACTTGTCACCACCATCACTGTTGGTCCAACATTCTGGGCTTACATTTATGTGCAAGCTTGTGGGCTTACAGTTATTTTTACCTGTCACAACTACCATTTTGGGTCCAAATGTCTGGGCATAAAAAATAACTAGAAAATTTCATCCCGATCGGTCAAATGAGTACAGAGATATGGGGGTTTATGTGTGAACACAGACGCATAGATGGACGCAGAGCACAGAGGAGAGGTCAGAGGTCAAAACAAAATTGGGGCTCAGCAGTTCACAGACCCGAAAAAAATCACGAGTTTAGTAAAATTCCACTCAGTGGTTACGGTCTCAAGACACCTAACAGCAGCGGCGGAGAAATGAAAACATAGTATCCGCAAAACTCTACTATTAAACCTACCGAGTGTGCCTATGTTGTTGGCGGTAATGATATATTACAATATTGTTAGCGATAAAAATGAATTACGTTCTGTTGTGTAGGCCATGCAACATTTTTATCATAATCATCACGAATTAAAAAAATAATTTATAAAGCGAAAGTTTTATAATATATTGACAAAAAATGAAAATAATGCACAGGGCGTCGGGGGGTGGGGGGGGGGGGGGGTCAGCCGGTACATCATACCAGGGCTCGAAGGGCCTGAACGGGGCCCTGGCAGTCCAAGAATTTTCTTTAGAGCACAATAATGTTTTAAAATAAATAATTTTTTGGTTACACTCATATAATTTTGAAAAAAAAAGCTAGCCTTAGACGACCCATGCTGGCCTTGATGTGCTTTATTTCATTGGGGCCCGGGGAATAATTGGGTTGCATATATAGTGGCTAGTTAAACGCCTGGGAATAAAAGTATTCTCATTTGTTATTTGTATTAGCTAGTATACAGACTTTAGTTTTTTTTATAATCATGGTGATTTATTTTGCAATGGTAATAAGGTTGTGTAATATTGATTTATTCTCAACAATCCGGATGAAAATTGGCTTGGACTGTTAAAAATTTTTTTTTTAAATTGTGAATAATTTAAGAATGCATCGTGACAGCTCCATTAATTTCCCTTATTATCACCCATGCAGGCTGTTGTGAAAACATCATCATGTGTCATTCTGAAAATCCTTTCTTTTGGACTGATTAAGTTTCATTTCCAAATTTGATGCATTCTAAAATTATTACTGTACAAAACCACACACTTTTTATTAGCAGTTATGTCTGCTTGTGGTCAAATAAAAAATAATTCTTAGCAATGGTTTGGCTCCGCTTGGATTCTCGTGTGGCAGCAATGGAGCATGAATAGACTGTCAAATTAATGACCGATTCAGTTAAATCTAGAACAATTTATATTTTATTTTGACAATAATTCAACAAAAAATTGTTTATTTTCGAATCAAATGCAACACACATCAAACACACAGAGTATAAGCTGCAGACGGTCGCTTTTTGTGAGTGGTTCTCTATTCTATCACCTTCCATGAGGTCACCATATTGTTGTCTTTCTGAGCTAGCTGCCACACGTGCGTTTGGTGCGCTTGTGTGCGATAATTTAAATCTATATTTTAACATCATATGTCGATAGTAGACACAATATCGATCATTTTGATATTTTTTTTGCATAATTCAATATAAATTCAACCAAATTAATGATGGATTTTTTTATTCACATTGTATTCAAGCAGCTCTACAAATATAAACCCAACTCAGTTGATTTTTATACCAAACTGAAGCTTAGAATCTGTACTATTTCGTGGGGAGGACTATTTCACTGATCAGTGCCAGTTATGAATATGAATACAAGGTCTTATCAGAAGGACCACTTAATTCAAAACGGCTTGTTATGTATTCAATTTGATCCTGAACGTAAATTAAATATGCAAAAAATGGAAGCATTAGTTCATATGCGATACATATACGTTAAGGACTAAAAATTCATGTATTAAACGCGCTTCCCGGCTTATCTAATTTGTTAACGGTATTAATCACCATAAAATGTGACAAAACGGCATACATTGATTGGATATAAGATTGGACGGGATCCTAAAAACTCCCGATGTCACAAGTGGGACGCTTACTTCGGATTATTTTAAAACTGGAAAAACTACAAAACAGGTTAGAATGTTCTGTGACTTCTGAGACAAATTTATTCAGGATACTGGTTCCCCAAGAATCAGCTGCTGGACTAAGTATGGTAGGGGGATTCGCCACTGTGGCGAGGAGTAAACAAAAAGACTTCGCCACTGAGACTGGGAACTCGCTAAATGTGATGTGGCGAGCCCTAACGCGACACAGAGAAGTTCACATAGTATATTCAGTCTTTATGCTTCACATTTTATTTCACATTGCCTGTGTTAATATTTCTTTTAATGTGAAATGAAATTAATACTGAGTAAAATGTGGTTTTTGTTGCTATAATTTGCTAGCAAACTATAATATTTGCAGTATGTCCCCACACACATTTACATTTCTGGTATGTTTTTATTACAAAATCTATCGCATAGCAAAATAGCTAGCAAAATAATGTATAACTGTATAGCAAGCTCATTGTCAAAATAATAATGGAAATTACTGAATATCACTCTGAAAAAGCGCATGCATTAATTAAGGTAAATTTCACCTGCCATACCCAATTAAAACTGTTGAGTCTAATGTGTTGTGAAATGAGGTAAGAAGGTAATTCTTACATATACACCAGCAAAATATCTAATTTGATAAATCAGCACTCTATTGTCAGCTCATTGTTATAATGTTAAAACTAAAATAATAATGGAAACTAGATAAAGCCTCCCCTGCAGGAGTCCTGAGTGAGGAAGTGTGAAAAAAACTGAAATGGTCACATATGTATTAGAGAGACTCTTTTTATCATGTTTAAAAGGTTGCTTCCTGTTTGCAATATAGATGAAATAAAAAATTAATTTGCAATACAAGTTAAAAAGAATTTCTCTTTGAATCAACTGTAAACAAAAAACTTGCAGTCAAGCTAGCCTATTGAAGTAATTCATGGTTCAGAACTGGGCTGGCCCAGTTTAAATTAGTCCACCACAGGTCTGTTTTCTTGACAGGCCTTGATCAAAATTTTAATCTGGGCTGGCCCAGTTTAAAATAACCCAGATCAGATCTCAATCGTGAAGTCTTCAACTCAGGATTATAATCTGGACAAGGTCAGTTCAAAATTTTAATTGGATTAAAATTGTGATTTGGGCCAATCCAGATCCAAATT